>CM060734.1:15624430-16043891 GCA_030704615.1 Takakia lepidozioides | reverse complement strand
CATGACCCTATTTCCGTGCCTCCTAACCCTATTTCCGTGGACTCACAATGGTCTGCTCATGCTTTTTTTTTTTCCGCTCATGCTCATGCCGCTCATGCTCATGCCGCTCATGAAATAGCAGCCCCCGTTAGGAGGTGGCCCATTTGATGCTTAAGGCAATCGATGGGTGGGTTAAGTACATGATTGAAGATGGCTTTGTGAGCTTTCTTAGGATGGTCGTGCAGTAGCTGGTTAAAGGAGGAGACAAATTTTTTGTGATTGTCAGTGGCTTTTTGTTTGGTAATAAGATAGGCAGCTTTCTTGACTTCTCTTCCTAGTTTGGAGAGAGCAACAATCCAGTTGGGTATGGCGGATGGATCATCAGGCGGGGGCATAAGTGTTTGACAGGTTGTTAGGGTATTTAAACTGGTAATGCGAGGGTCGGACTTCCAATTATTGCATGGGTGGGAAGTGAGGGAAGTGGGTATGATAGTGAGGGCGCGTTGAGTCATGTGATAGACATTAAGGTGAGAGGTCCATGCACGTTTCTCTGTACTGGTGAGGTAGCCCCCCATTTTGTTTGGTGCGGGTGGTTTGCGGTATCTCCGAAAGGGCGGAGCATGTGGCGATGACGCTTTTGGTCATTTCTTGCACAATAGAGGTAAGCGCGGCTTTGGCTTCAAGCCATGTTCTGTCAGGGAACTGTGTTAGGTTTGTATCAGTGAGGATGTACGAGACCAGAACCACCATATGGCAGAGCAGGACAAGCAGCAGACTGACAAAACTGCCAATGGGAGTGCACAGACGACCAGAGAGGAGACTACCCTGGACACTGTAGAGTACACTGCCCAAGAGACTAACCGGGATAAAGGGCAGGATAAGGAGTGAGGCGGCTGGAAAGCGGCGATGTTGCGTTGAGGGAGTGGAGAGAGGATTCTAGATTGCGGTGGCGGGGTGTGCGCTGTCGGTGTGGGTCGGAAGGGGATGAGAGATGGCGGGAGAGATATTGAGACTGGGTAATGCTGTCAATGTGTATGTGGCTGTGTAAATAGTCCGGAATCTCGTTATGTGTTCTGAGGTAGAAACTGTCCAACAAAGCAAAATACCGTTTTAGCTCTACTTATCTTCCAACTATCATGTACTTGAGCATGATTATAATTCTTTACAACAAAGTATTTCTATACGATCTATTTGCCCCCGACATAGCTGACCAAAAACAACTAACACACAACATCATACTCTCTCACTCACGGGACCAGGATTTGAAGCCATCTCACAAGGCTACTAACAAACTCCATTGCACTTCTTGTAATCAATACTACTCCCATGACACTGATCGACCAGCACAATCTCAAAAACATGACACTTCAAGTACCCAAAGTCCAACCACCACTACCTAGCTGCAGACATTACACCTAAAATTAACACAGCGCAGAAAATATAATCTTGCCTTACCAACCCATCATGCCCAGCATAAAAATCCCTACATCAATTCCAACCCAAACCAAAACTGCACACGCTATCTCATTGCAACAAAACTGCTATTCAGGCTGCCACGAGAAAATCCCACACTTTCGACATACTCAAATTGGCCCCCTTACACAACCTTCAGAACAGCAAATACCTCAACAAAGACTGCTCCATCCTCTATGCCAATATCTACTACAAAAATAGCCGCATACCTATATACTACACAATTAAGACAGACTGAATGCCAAATACAAAATACCACTGTTCATACCCCTGGGGCCCCCAAGCAGACTACAAATACTGTCAAGCGATTATTACCACACGAAGGTAGCTCTCTGTCTATAACTGAGACAACACCCCCTCCCAAGCAAGTGCCCTGCTATGACACACAAGATACAACACTTGTTGTTAAAAGCTACGCCCACATCACCCCCACCACAGCAGTAAACCCATATACATATGCTACAAAAACAATTGCATGCCTATGTAGTTGGCAGACATTGTTTACAGATACAACATTGACACACCTGAGGCGGGACCCCACGTCTAGTAATACATCTAAAACTCACAACACACAAACAAAAAATATTTACCCCAATGCATCATTCAAAAGATCCTCACTCCAATTACAAGAAGGTCTCATGTCGGGCCAATAAATTATATTCCCAACACATTGCACAGCGCGACCTCCAGCTGTGTATCATTAAATTGCCTACTCCATCCCACTGTCCCCCTCTAAACCATGTTCAGAGTCAAGACCCCAAGCAAGGCCCCCTCTACGTAGTCACATTTCACAAAGCCTCTGCCAACATAGAACCAAAAAACAGAACAGGAACCAATCAATTATGCTTACCAAACCCATGTCCACAAAACACCTCCGTTGGTATCCCTCAAAACCCCATACAACCTACAAATACTGTCACACGGCTCTTGTCAGACACGGATAGCTCTCTGTGTATAACTGATGCACATATTCAAAAATGGACCCAATCCGAGGTATTACACCACAAACTCTCAAACCACTTCTGGCACACCAAAACTACCACTGATGCATAAATCCGCCAGACACTTAAATTCAGATACGCCCAATACATGGGTCACCAACGCAAACACATTTTCTGGCCACATCTCTATCCATCACCTTATTGCCCACTGTGCTCCACAACTCACAATGCACGTGATACCTGGCCGCACCTCCTGAGCAAGTGCACGCATCCGGTCATCCATGGTCTTCATATCACCCGACACAACTAAGCAGTCTGGCATCTCCACAAATTATTCACAAAACGCGCCGAAACCAAATGGTTCACATTCATTAACGCTGGTACCTTCGAAGGGAGGCCACCAGACCACACTGTGCCGCCATGGCTTCTACCATGCACATGCACTCGAGTACCCTGCTCATGCCCTGCCCGGCTCTGTCCGGACATACTCATTATCCAGGGACTACCCGTTCAAGCCTCGCCACCTACTTCACCATCCTGGCAGCTCATCATCCACTTTATCGAGTTTACATTCTGCCATGATCGATACCCCCACGATTCAATCCTGGAAAAACGACAAAAATACGTCCCACTCATTCTTGCAATTCGTCGGCAGGGATGGAAGACTGGCCCACTCACAGTCATCACTGCCGGAACCCGAGGTGGCATACACAACACCAGTATCAATGATTTACATGATAACTTCAAAATACCCATTCTCCCAATCCATCAATGTTTCAAAGCAATCCATCTTACAGCACTCCGTTCCCTAACAGCCATCATCACCAACAAACGCCAACTCGAAGCTAGCCCCTCTAGTGCACCCTCGGCCCCCCTGGGAACTCAGGGGGTTCATATCAGCCCTCCCCTCTCTCTCTCCTTGATTATCTGGTGTCCCACATGACACCTTCCTACTATAGGGCCCACCCCCGAAAGGGGGCAGTAGCCGTAAGGCGAAGTGGCTCTTAGTTATGCCGGCTACGGCCGGAGTCTTCTCTCTCTCTCTCTCTGTAACTGATGCAATACCCCCTCTCGCTCAACTACCTTGCTACACCATGCAAGATTCAAAATTTGTTATTAAAAGCTACATCCACATCGATTGGCAGCTACTGTATGCAGATACAACATTGATGCACCTGCGGCCTGATGCCACATGCAGCAATATATTCAAAATGCATAACACACGAACTAACCGTACTGATTCCCTCCTAGTAACCGTACACATGCAAACTATTTACAGTCTGATGTATGAATACTTTCAGAAATCCACGATGCTCTACAAACACATATCAATTACAACAAACTGTACCTCGGCCCCTGTTAGTTACAAGGTTGAGGCAGACTGAATGCCAATTACAAACACCTAGCTGCACCATACCAAAAAATCGGATACAACGTATGATGCTTCATGATTACAGCCCTGGCCCCCCTTACCGCCATCAAAACTCAACCATATATTACACCCTACCGCCACAGTGCCCCATTCAAAAGACTCGAGCCTCAATTAGACCCTGCCTTTCCAATATCTATATTACATACGGCCGCTTCATTGGTCTTATCCCTAATGACATGCTAGCTTGGCTATGGGGAAAGTATTCCACTGAACCCACCAATGCGTTAATCCTACAACCCCCTAAACAAGACTTTGCCACCGAATTATGCTGGCTTGTAGAACGCTACCAGATACCCCCCCAAAAAAGCCGCGTACCCTTAACAGGTTAGCCACAGCTTGCGCTCATAGCACAATACCCCAAGACATCCTCACATTTCTTATACATTCCTTCCAACTCACACACTCATACTACTCCAGCCCGCTTACATGCCCCCTGGACCTACACTCATTTGCCAGTCCACACCACAGGGACTGCATCTTTGGCACCACTGGGACTGCCACTCAGCACACTTGGGCTGGCAGAGGTCTTGCCCACCCTCCTTCTGGCACCCCTGCACATGAAGCTCTACAGTGGGCCCGCTTCGCCGCCCAATCATCCACACGCTCTCACCGTTCTCATACTCACACAACAAAACGCACCTGATAACTCTCATCCTCTTCTCAGCCTTCCTGCAGGGGTCACGCTGCTAGCCACAATCGAACCAAACCAGCTCAAATACATACACACCCCTCCCCTTCCTAAATGCCTCCGACAAAAGGAACCAACTCTAACCTTAATCCTACATGTCCAACACTCTTCCCAAGCCGATATACCACTACCCTTCCTGAACCAACTTAACCACCTACTTACTCGGACGCACACAATGAAGGACGCTACCCACCACCCAACTATCCACCGCTCAACCACTTCCCCAGGCACCAATACATCAATCTCATTCCCTACAATCAAATTAAACAAAGCCTGGGTAGAGGCGCGACCGCGCCCCTCCCAGGCCACCCCGCCAATACCTTCACCCCTTATGCCCTCAATCTACAGACAAAATATCCCCCTCAGATACCCCCCTGCTAATTCCCATTATACTGACGGCTCCCTTACCAAACCTAATGTCGGGTGCGGTGTCTACCATGCCGCCACCAATCAAGGCACTGCCTTTAGACTTCCTGGCCCTGCCAACATACTGCGTGCAGAACTCATGGCCATACACGAAGCACGTCCTTACTAGAGGCTTCCCCCCCCCCCCCCCCCATACTATATCTTTACTGACAGCCTTAACTCACTCTTCCTCATCCGGAATCACATCGCCCAACCATCCTCCCACCATCATCACCCAGACCGTAACCTCATTACAACCATCGTCAACCTAGCTATCTCCAAAGGCCACCCAATCTATCTCCTCAAAGTTCGATCGCATACAGGCATTCAAGGAAATGAGGAAGCTGACCTTCTTGCCCCCTTCATTGAATTCACATACTGTAATGACCGTTATCCCAACGACTCCATTTTGGGTAAACGGCAAAAATATGCCCCGCTCATACTTGTTATCCGCCGACGGGGCTGGAATACAGGTCCCATTCACCGTCATCACTGCTGGAACTAGGGGAGGCATCCACAACGCCAGTATCAACGCTTTACACGACAACTTCAAAATCCCTATCCCTCCTATCCACAAATGTTTCAAAGCTATCCACCTCACGGCGCTCCGTTCCCTCCATTATTACCAACAAGTGCCAACTGGAATCCAGTTCCATGACAGTACCCTAGCTACCCCAGGGTACCATGGGGTACCAATGGTACCCCCCCCCCCCCCCCCCCCAATCTCAAGTTACCTGGTGTCCTCCTGGACACCTATTTTTTTGTAGGGCCCACCTTCGAAAGAGGGCAGTAGCCGCAAGGTAAAGTGGCTCTTAGTTACATCGGCTTCGGCTGGAGTCTTCTCTCTCTCTGGAGCCAACCCGCTCCAAATCCTGCGCCCCCAACAAAGAAATGTCTGCTGGCAAGACCTGCTGATATCCACGAACCGCAGACACCGGCAACAACTCAGGGTACTGCTGCACCAACTGAGTAACATGACGAAGTGAGACGCGTCATGCAGTCTCACCCCTCTCCACATACAAGTAACGCCATACTCGTACACATGCCTGAAGCACAGCAGCCAATCCGGTGCTGATCCCGCCAAACAAGTCCAGAAGGCAAATGCCTTCATCCAGATATTGCCACACAATAGGTGTGGTATCCAATGGTGACAACTGAGTTGGCCTTGGTGCAATAACCGCACTCTCTTCCTCTCCTGACGGCACAAAAGCCTCTACCCAGGCTTGTTGCACCTGTCGATTAGCAACCTGCTGCAAATCCTTGTTCGTGCCCCATAATGGAGTGTGAGCAACCATGGCAGATAACTCCGCCATATCATACATGTCATCCTGCTCTCCCGGAGGTGACACATCCTCCGAATAAGCATTGCCCTCAAGCAACTCTCCAGGCCAACTCACTGCAGCTGTGAATGCTGCCAGTGTCGGCACCTTGCCTCGCTGGGCAACCGCAACTCCTCCTATGAACGTCACGGGGAGCTGCACACGCCGGCCCTCCCCTGACTGCCATCCAGGCCTATAGGAAGCTGACTCCTCCCACAAATCCAAGGTGAAGCCCATGGGGTACAACACTGCCCCACCAACCAGGACATCATACGAGACCGCGTCTGTCACAATGGCCTTGGCTCTCATCACTAAGCCATCTGTAGGATGATCCGGCTGTAGTCTGATAGCCAACTCACGCCGTGTCATGCCTCAAGCCTGCTCTGATCCTCCCAGAGATGTCTGTATCTGGAAAGGACACGGCTCCAAATCTGCCTCCGTGAGACCCAAGCCTGCAATAGCAGCTCTGCCCAGTATCAATGGCTGAGCTCCCGAGTCCAACCAGACTCACAGTGGCCGGTATCTCTTGCCTGCCGGTCCACTCAAGCAGAAAATGTCATCCTGGTTGTCTAACATGACAACTCTAGGTATCACCATGGCGCGCTCAATGGCTGGCCTAGCTAGCAGCTCCGCTAACCTGGCAGCTGCAGCTTGCCATGGCACCGCCGTGGCAGTCTTGACCCTCTAATCCGAGGATCCCTCCGGTGCTACACCTCCCACTATCTCCGCAGAAGATGAAGTAACCTCCTCACTCTCACAGAGTATAGCTGCCAGCTTGAACACCTCAGGTGGTCTTACCCCCAGCGTTGCAATCATGGTAGCCGAGAACAATGGAGCCTGGCACACAGATATGGCCGCCCCCAGCAGCACACTAACTACCGTAGCCTTGGCAACACTAGGTAGTGGTGCTGCCTGTGTAGCTCTCCCCAATGGCATAGTAACCTCCGTCTCGGTAACAGTCGGGCAAGAACTAGGTGCCATGGATGGCGTCGACACTGTCTCCACCAATGTGAATGACTGAGGAAGCCTAGCCTGACGGTTTGCCTCCCCACGCTCTGGATCCAACTCCATCTCTGCACCTCGTGGCTCAGGAACTTGTGATGCTCCTCGATTCACTGCCACAGCCGACTCCACTTGCACTACTGGTAGTGTTGCCCCACACATAGTGGTAGTGGTAGTGGTAGTGCTACCCTGCACTAGTGGTAGTGGTGCCCCACCCATAGTGGTAGTGATAGTGGCACCTCTCACTAGTGATAGTGGTGGCCCATACATAGTGGTAGTGGTAGTGGCACCCCTCACTAGTGGTAGTGCTGCCCCGCACATGAATCCCATGTCTCCCATGTCTCCTCCCTCAGGAGCAGGAGGTGGACCATCCGGCCTTGGAGCCAGTACCACCTGAGCTGTGGCCATGGCAGCGAGCCTCTGCTCTAGCTGTTGAAGCCATGCCTTGGTCAACACCCTGACCTCCGCGTCCTTGGCCATGTTGAGCTTGCCCTTGGCCTGCACCTCGTGCCTGGCCACCTTGTCCTCTCTGGGTTGCTCCACCCCGCCCCCGGCCACCATTGTTCCCTTGAAACTGGCCTGGGGGCAACTCAAGATGCAAACTATAGCACTGGGCTTCTCCATGCCCGTACTTGCCACAATGCCCACACTGCAACTGTGCAGGCTGTGCCTGTGCCAACCCATTGCCTCCCTCTGGGCAATCCTTCTTGACATGGGGTCCTCCACATGTCCAGCACATCACATCAGCCCGTTGTTGGCCTGCAAATGAAGGGAGAGACCCTTGCATCTGAGGTCCTCTCTGTCCTTCCCTGGGCTTCACCTAAGCCCCCTTGTTGCCTTGAGCACGTTGAGGTAGTGGCTGGCTAGGAGCACCACTACCCCGTGGTGTCTCCTTAGCAAATCCCACCATGACCACTCGTTCCTCCACCATGTTGAGCTCTATCCGCTCTACCAGCAAAAACACATTTGCTAAGGTGGGTTGGGCCGCTTGTAGGAGAGTTGCATCCCGCACCCTTCTCCTCAGCTCCTTGTCCAATATCTCCTACTAGAATTGGACTGCCTGAGCCTCCGTAACCCCTTGGGTTACCTTAATCAAGCGCCTCATGCAAGTTAAAGCCTCCCTCACGAATTCCCATGCGTTCTCGATCGCTCTCAGGACGTTCCCACGCGTTCCTGAGCTCTCCCCGAGCTAGGGTTTGCTCCTGCACTTGCTGCCGATGAGCTATGGCTTCTGCAAAGCCACCAAATCTGCTGTCATGCTCTCTTGGGCTCTCACAGCCCACCAGAGGCACCCCAAACTCAACAAACAAGCAACATGCTGCCCAACAAGCTCCATTTCTTCATGAAGCTCACAAAAATGAATCTGAAAAATACACACCTTTACAAACTTGGTGCATCTACACTTCTCATGCATATCCCCTGGCTCTAGGGCGCCTCGCTGCTGCCCTTCTAGCCCCACTCTTGCCACTCCAAGAGCCCTAGTGCTAGAGTTTCAGGTTGAAACTTCCAACTCAAGCACATGCTTCACAAGTACACTGATTTGCACACAAAATGGACCAGCCCTCTCTCTTCACTCCTACCTCTTCATGAGTTTGGAACTGAAGCTCCCAACAGGCTGCGATGCATCCCCTCGCAGCTCCACTATTCGGCTGCTCCTCATCTATCCGCAACAACTGTTTTCGGGTAGAAATACCTGGAGCTGATCATATCATCTCCAACCTGCAACACGCTAACTTCCCATGCGCAGCCCACATTCCTGCAGCTCGTTAACTCGGCCTGCAACTGAAGAAGACGACCACCAGTTCGCCCACTCGTGGCCAGCATCTCCTCCGCTTCACACTAGAAGCCCAAACTTGGTTGCCATAACGTTGAGCTATGCAACATTGACCGCCTCTCTATCCATTGCAAACCTGCAACTTGTTTGCCTTTGCACTCTATCCGCTTTGGATAGGCTCATGGATCCCTGCACTCTAGGCTGAACCGCTTTTCATGATCTGAAAACACAAGTGTTATAACCAACTCGAACCTGGCACTCACAGACTCGAGCTGATCTTCATCGAGTGATAAAGAAGAAGGATACAAGCACACAAGCTCTCTCAAACTCACACACTTGCACATGAAAAAAAATACTCATATATTAAGTCAAGCCAAGTGCACCCCATGCCATGGGGAATCCACACTACGGCGCCATAGCTAGACGCGGTGAGGCTCAACTCGAGAAAGATGAGCCCACCACGATTTGCCGTGAAGATAACCACGTCAGGTGCCCAAACATATATTGGCCCCTGGATTGACACTTGGATCAATCCCAAATGTCGTTATATATCAAAACTAACTATTTTCTAGCTAGTTTCACACTAGTGGTAAAAATATCTTGACACATGTAAGTGATCTAGACCTCCAAATTTAGAGGCGACATATTGAAGAAGTCCTTGATAAATGCTTCCAAGCTTGCCAGGGTCATTTAAAGCTTCTTGTAGTTGTGTGCCCAGTGTTCTAGCATATGCTTCAGCTAGGGTTGTAGTACCAAGGCCATATAGGTTTTGAGGTATGATTTATCTTGGCCAAGTGGACTTGGTCTTGGGCACTCAAAGTGTATGTGTGTCCAGATCTGGATGTTGTGACAGGGCAAGCCTTTCTTCCATTCCAAAACGCCTTACAGGATGTATATCTTGGGGCAATTGTACATGATGTAGAATGAAGTCGCAGTCAGTCTTGTCATGCCCAAAGTGTTCACTTAGTTGCATGTTTGAAGTCTGATTTACTGCAGGCTGGGCCAGCAAGAGTCCTATGTGCACAGGTCCTGAATATATACAATGACAGACTGTTCTTACATACCCAGAAGGCCTTGCACGATGCATGCTTTGGGATGCTTACATTTGGCCAAATGTGAAGCTGTAATATGGCTTACCTTGCCCAAGAAGTGTACCTGGTGGCAGGCCTGAAGTATAATTAATTGCAGGCTGGTCCTTCCTGCTGCCGGTGTGAACACTCACTAAATGTGTTGTAAGGCAGACTGTTCTTACCTACTTTGCATAATGCTTGTCTTGGATCACCTCAAGGTACTTGTGTATAGATATCTTGGATCTGTAATGTGGCAAGTTACTCTTATATGCCCATGATATCTTGCATGGTAAATATCTTATGGATAACTATGGATGATGTAATCTGAGGCTGCAATCTGACTTATATTGTGCAAGAGGGTCACTTGGGTACATGACAGGAATCTGATTATGAACATACCCCGCCCTCCCACCCTGTTTTATCATGACTAAATGGGTGGCGTCACTTGGCATGTCATGACAAGACTGGAAATGTTAGATGGTGCCCTATCATGGGGCTGTTTATGTCTTTAATTGACAATGACCCTAGTTGGTCTTGTCCATGTCTTGACATGACATGAATATCTTCCCTCTCTCTTTTTAACTTTTTCTGCAAAGGGGTCAACTCTGAGGTTAAGAAAACCATGCTTTGTCGCATTATTAGACCTGCCTTGGAGTACGGATCTGCAATATAGGTTGATAAATCTGACTTAGAGGTTGTAGTGTCCAAAGCCATGTCTGTTGCCATGAGATTGTCTGATGAAAATGAAGTTAGGCAGAAAACTTCCCTGAACTTGTTTCCAGTTAGTGACATGGGGGAGGACATCTTGGATGACCTCAAGGGTCTACCCACTCTCGGCACTAGACTAAACTTTAAACTCAGGGCAGGAAGCCTACCTTTGAACAGCAAACAGAAGCAGTGAGGAAAGAGAGAGTGCAATTGCCCATTGTGTGGGCAATCTGAAGACAGTACTCATTTTCTGATACACTGTCCGGGGTTCTCTCACCAAAGAGACGTTCTCTTCAAATCTATCAAGGGAATTGTGCCTGTACCTCTGTTTACCAACTTTGAAAGTCTCAAGGCTGAGCCAAAAGCCCAGGCCCTCCTGAGGCCTAGTTATTGGGCAAATCATACACAACAGTTTGATGCTTGTGTGAAGGGATTTCTAGAGGATATCTGGAAAACCTAGATTAATTCTATATATGAAGGTAAGTCTTACTACCAACGTTAGCCCCTGACAGAGGCAGGTTCTGTCCCTTTTTTTTCCGCTCAAACTGGGCGTGGGGTCAATGGCCACAAGGCTACGGCAAACAACGTCTTATGAGTACAATCTTTTATCTTTTTCTGCACCCTCTCTCCCTTGTGGTTTGTTTACTTTTGTGAACAGCAAAAAAGAGAGAGAAGATATACATGTCATGTCAAGACATGGACAAGACCGCTAAGGTCATTGTCATTGAAAGACAAAACAGCCCTTTACAGGACACCATCTAACATTCCCTTTCATGTTTACAATCTCATTTGAATACCCCATTACATTTCAGGGTCTCTGAAAAAACAGGGCGGGAGGGTGGGATTCCAGGTCATTCATATCATGAAAGCACCATAGTATGCATCATCATCTCAAAAATTCATTTCAAACTCATTTCAAAAACCAGATTGCAGGTTTGGTTTGAAGATGATGTTTTAGAACCAAGATATAAGCAAGATTCTTAAAAAAGAAAGAAGAAACAAAAGGGTAGAGCCCCCTTAAGCAAGTATAGGCCTAGAATGGTATTTTAAGGCCTCATAAAATAGTTCTGCCAAGGTGAAAGAGCAGCTCAGAAACCCCTGTTTGTTATCAAGCCATGAAACCAAAATGATATGAGGGCCTTGAAGAATGTGTGTTATCTATCAAAGCCTATCCTTTTGATCCATCAGAGTCATACCAAGAAGTTTCATTTCAGAGCCAAGTATCAAGGCAGGTAGAGTAATAACTGCTATTTTGTATCCTTGTATCCTTCATAGCTTAACTCCTACACATGCAAATGTGGTTGTAAAAAACCAGAAACAGGGGTAAGGAGAGAAGCAGATCCTCATTGGAGCCATCTTGGAGCAGGTCTGAAGCGGTATGGTGGCAGTTTGAAATAGTAGATGGCATCAGCAGCAGCAGAATCCACATTTGCAAGAACAGGAGCTGCAAGCTTTCAAGAAATCAAGACAAATGAAGACCCTCACCTGTGCCCGTCCCAAAAACCACCACATAGCGATGTGTGTTAGTGAGGATGCAGCAGGTAAATGGCAGGTCTTCACAGTTGCTATCCATGTCAGTGTTGAATTCTAAAGCAAGTACAGATCACAATTCAAGCAAGGGTAAACTCAAAAAACCTTGAGTGTTTGTGGTATGCCCTGTGCCATGGCGTCCAACAGATCGTCTCCAACAGAACGCAATAAGAGTTGAAGCGTTCACAGATAAAGAATGGCTCATACACAAAGAGAGAGCAACATGTAATCTGTAGATAAATAGGGATAGAGTACTTCCCAACAAGGAGTAAAAGCGCCGCTGCAAAATAAAGAACCATGAGTTTATGATCAAAACGATCACCGCTTTGTCGTCTGCCAGAGAAGAATCTGTTTAACCACCAATGCGCATCCCAAGAGCCAGCCATCACGAGTACCATGTAGCAGCAGGGGAGCAGGTTTATACGGCGCATCATCAAGGTTCACTGAAGCACGAGTTCAGTGCTGTGAAGTGTGTCGGCCTGCTTAGGGCAAAACTTCCCGATTTTTTATCCAGGGTGGATGAAAAATCACATTTTACCAAGAGAGGCACCTTGTCAATGGATGACATCCCATAGAAATGTATCGTTTAGGGTTATGGTATAGGCTTGCCATCATTTATGATGGTAGTTTTATTATTCTCTTGGATTTTATAATAGGTAACCATTATTTATGTAGATCATCCAGTTTAGATGAAAGAAATAGATGGTAAATCCAGCTTTCTGTACATTAAGTTTCATCACCCTATAATAAAATCATCCAAATTTGGATGAAAAAGGTTGGGATGAAAAACTAAATAACCTCAAAAGGTTAAGGTCAGATGAAATCCAAAGAGTTATAGAGGGAGAGGGAGAGAGGGAGAGAGAGGGACCCACCAGCCAATCCCCTGGCATGGCAGAACCTTACGGAGTGAGTGTGGTATGCACTCACCCCGTAAGGGAGTGCATACCAGACCTCTTCTCATAAGGTTTTCCCTCTTCCATGTAGTTCTATCCTTAGATTATATTATCCAAAGGAGTAGAATCCTACATCCTCACTTCCTCGGATCAAGAATGAAACGATGGCATAAAATGTATCATAGCAAAACTAGTATAGTATCACTAGAGAAGAACGGAGAGTTCAATGGTATAACTTAGCTTTGTATAAGTTTTTAGAAAGTACCTTTCAGTTTCTCAATAAGCTCTTGTACAGGGAAGAGCAGGCCAGGGAATGAACCACGTTCAAGGAATTTTGTCAAGATACGAGCAAGTTTTCTGGTCTTGAAACCATTCCTCCCAAGAGTGTTAATCAGAATGCTACACTCCTTCCCAGCCAAATCAGCATTGCTGGAAATGTATAGAATAGGCACAGCTTGTGAAATCACAATGTTATAAGATTGATTCACATGCCTATTGGATAAGAACTGGATATATTGAGTGTAAGAGAAAGGAAGTAGTATTCTCTTGTCATATTTCTGAAATGGAACTCACCTGTGTCACTGTTTGAGACTGTAATCTGGATATTCATGAAACAAGCTTCCAACCCCACGTATTGGGAATCGGTTTTAGTGCGTAGTAGCTAAGGTTTGATCTCCATTACATTGAGTGGGTAGATCCACCAAGGGTTGTTGCTGCTTCTGTCTGCCCATGGGTCCAGGAATAGCATTGCATCACCCACATTCAGCCAGCATATATCATCAATGTATCTGAAGGCAGATTTAAACATAGGCATAAGCTGGAATTGTCCTAAAGCTGCAAGCCTTAAGATGAATTTGATTTCATAAGAAAGGAAGTATATGTTGCACCATAATGGTGAGCAGGAAAAACCCATAGGTATTCCAGAAATCTGCTGCCACACACGTCCCCTAAGGCGACAAAACAGTGTGACATAAGCCATTTGTGGAGCATAAGTAGATTGACTTCATAAAGTTCAATCCAGGTACCTGATTTTGGGGAAGACGTGCCCCATCTACTTTTTTCGAAAGTACCGTTTTTGGCTGGAATCCATAGAGTATGACGTGCTCGGGGGTGAGACCGATGGTGTTGCTGGAATGCAATCTTCACCACGTATTCAATGGCGTCCCCTAAGTTATCATGTCCTGTCAAAGGTATGTTCTCATAGCATTGTGTAATGTCAGCAACAAAGATGTTATGGACTTTTTCAGGCAGGTTTAGTGTAAAGTCAGTGATGGAGTCAATAATCCAATACATAGCAGTAGATACTTTGAAAAATTGCTCATAAGTATCCAGCCTTGTCTTGGCCCATTCTTTTACCAATGGTAGAAGATCCATGGTAGCCCTTGTAAGAAGGCTAGCTAGTTCACTGAAAACACATTTATGGGCATTGGTAATCCATCTGTATTTTTTCTTATGTAGCTTGTAGATTCCCATAATGTAAGGTAGTCTATAGAAGGGAACAGGTATCTCCGGAATCAGACTCTGTATTTCCACGGAAATGTTTCCTAGAACAAGGTCAGGTGGCAGCCATACCTCAGCTTGCTTGCATGGTGTAAAGTCTTTACCCATCAATCTGTGGAAGGCTTGAGTTCTTATGTGCTTTACACACATAAAACATACGTTGTTGTTAGCATTGTCAAGACTAGAAAAATACAGGTGATTGAGAAGCCATGAAAGTTCATCTTTTGCCTCTTTTACAATAAGAGGATTGCGCTCATGGTGAGTGAAGTCGTACCTTCCTCTGCCGGCTTTTGTTTCAATCTATCCCAGCATGTGTTTTTTACCCATTGGCTGTAGGTTGCGGCCCAAGATTCACATGGGTCTACATGTAAAATTTCACAGGTTCTGTGGAAAGCCAAAGACACTTGTTCAACAACGTCTTTCAGCAAAGTACGTTTGAGAGGGATGTGATTCATACCTAGGCTGAATAGTTCTTTCAGCCTTGCGTGTCTAATAATATTCAGGTCCATGGTACGTACGTGTTGCGTAGGTGTAGAACCAGATAGATGGAATTCTGTTTTTGTATCCACATCCCGAAAATCATGAAACCTCTTGGCACTGTCACATAGACAATCTGGTGAGTGAATCAGGTCTTGCATAAAGCAAAAATCACGGAAAACAGCAGCAGGCTGATAGTATTCAGAGCTGCTTTGTTTATGATATGTCCATCCAAAAACTATCTCATCGATGAGAATAGCCAAGTCATTTTGTCCAAATTCCAAAAAAGCTTCTTTTATCAAGTTCCTAGGGTTTATCCACTCCATACCACGGTTTGGGTACAACATATGAATGAATCCCAAGGGAGCAGGTTTTGCTGCCTGTTTTATGAATTTCCTGCCATGGGTGTGAGTTTCAATTTGTCTGCAACCATCCTCAAGACCAAACAACGCATCTGCACATACAAAGTACAGGAACATACCAAAAATGAGATTTTTAAAGATCTGTCCATGATCCAGACAGTGTTCTTGAATGTACAAGCACTAGAAACTTAGCCTCTTTTAGAAGCCGGTTACTCTAGGACACTTGATACCGTGCCAAACTGGAAGATACTTATGTCTCGTCGAGACATGGACAAAGACCTGACAAGGTCATTGTAAAATGAACGACAAATCGGCCTCATTATCAACCATTCTTCATTCACAAGTCAGCTTTATGACAAATCCCAGACTTCAAAGTCAACGAAGTCTGTGGGTGGGGGAAATTAGAGACTCGATTACCACTGTTCATAGCAGGAAACCGTTGTTCAGCATGCTAAAAAGTGCCATTCATGATATGCCATGTCATGTCATTCAGTCTGTATTTTTTGGTCAGCTTACATACCAAGGCATAACCAACCATCCTAATTTATCGTTGGCCCAAAAACTAGTATAGTTTTGGGTTCTTTGTATCATGGGACATACCAAAGTGACTGAGCAGTAAGTATCCATGTCCAAATAAAGATCCATTGATCACTGTTCATGGCTGGAAATGTCTGTTTGTCTTAAAGAAGCCATTTATGATCATAGAAGGCTTAAGAACAAAATAAGAGCATTTCTTTACATAAAGAACATCACCAAAGTAGGGTTACGGACTGATATTTGGCAGCTTATACAACAGGGGGTAATCAGCTGCCCTATTTTGCACATCAAGTCACTTATTGACACCATGTTTTTTGCCCCCTGATCTGTTTTAGATCTGGGGCTGGTGTGTAATTTCAATGACAGGGTAGAGTAATATTCCCACCTCTTATTCCATGCCCCAAGACCAAGTTCTATGTCTGGGGTAGGGAAATCATTACCATAACAGGCTGTAATCAGATTTACATGCCATGCAATCATCCATAGGAAAACACAAAGAATCTGAATTGCTCATCCCATCAGGCCTGCAGGTTACTTTGGTATTATTTATCCTAAAGCGACTTGAATACAATGCCTGAATCATTCTCTTCGCATCTACCAATGTCTTACCGTTTTGGAAAATAGGTAAACATTCAAGGGCATATAACCAAGGACCAGATTTGGCCACAAAAGATCCATCCAGAACTCGTCAGTGATACGACGAGTCTTGTATGACTCCTGGCTGGCGATGTTGATGGTGGTACTGGAATTAGCACCCGAACCCCCAAGTGATGACCGATTCGTTGCTCTTGAATTCTCAGAGGTGTTGGTAGAGTATTGTCCCCTGCCAGAGCGTCCTCCTCTTTGGAAGAGACCTCTTCCACGACCAGGGGTGCCTCTGCCTCGAGTGGCATTGTTCTTGCCTTGTTGAGGAGGCGTCTACCCCTCCATACGCTGCCGTTTGTAGCTATTGAATTGTGGCCTAGGAAGGCTGTCTGAAAAAGACCCAGGTTTCACAAGTTTCTCAATGTATCTGGCCCCCTTGGATTCTCCTAACTTCCCAAGCAACTTGGCTTGTGGGTCAATTGAGAATTCACAAGCTGCTTCCATTATGAAGCCCCGGGTCATCTGGAAGGTAATTTGTGCAAGTACAGCAGATCTGGCAGCCCGCATGATCCACACCAGAAAGCTGTAATACTTGGTTTGCATCGAAGGATAGGCATCATCAGGGAAGAACACAATCAGATTGTTCAGCATATACCATACCATATGGTCAAACCAAGCAACACTCCCAATGCAAGAAGAGGGTGCCCCTCCTTGTCCACAATTACATCTTATGTAGGGACGATGCCAGTTGAAGAGTTGACTCTTGTGATTTTTGGATCTGGCCGAACCAGTCGGCAAGTCATTTTTGGTCCTCAAGGTAAGGTTCTCACCTTTGTCACAGAGCTTGTAGTAGAAGGTCCTTAGTGGCCATGCCACAACAATAGGTTCCTTTTTTATTCTTTGAAAACCCTCCTTAGCATCCTATGCACATCTACTGCGTTCAGCAGGAGTTATGTTGCCCCATTTGACCCACATTTCAATAGAAATGGGTGCCAATAAATTGATATTAGCATGTGGGTGCCACATCATGTGGTCGTTATTGGCAACCTCTAATTCAACTGCACGGGGAGGCAACCAAGGGACAAACTGCAGATTTCCAGGAGTGGCACCTGCTACCCTTTCTTGTTCCACTTGTGAGATTTCTACTTGTTCACAGAATTCTCTCACTGCCTCTTTTTCTTCATCCGGTAAAATCATGTGCCCAAGGATTGGGTGATTACTTACAGAAGGGATGAAGTCTTTTTCAGAGGTGTTTGTAGATTTATGCGTGGAGACAGTCTGGTCATCTTCTGGGTTCGCCATTCTAAGAGCTGCCTCAATGGCTGATCCCTTCTTTTCCCATTGTATCAGCTCCTCGACATCATCTTCCAGTACCTCAATCATTTTAGTATTGAATTCCTGGAGCTTCTCCAGGTACCTGCCATTCTTATTTGCCATGATGCCAAGTGCCACCCAATTTTCCAAAGCCAAGGTTTCAAGTAATAACACGGGGTTTTCATCACCTGAATTTTCCACGGCCTCAGTATCCATCTTTTGCAATGCAGCATGGAAGTCACTTGGTGTGACTTGTGCGAGGGTTGCCTGCACAATAGGAATTGGAGGAGGTAGTGGGGACTGATACCCCAGGGCTATGAGGTCCTCATTCCAGCTAGGACCTCTTTTGGTGACTTTCTGTCAAAGCCCCCCGAGAACATTTGTCAATATATCAAAATGAGAAGGTGAAAAGGAGAAGGGTAAGGGTAGATGGTGTGTACAAAAACCACTAAGTACACTGATCAAATAAAGAGAGGGAAGATATACATGTCATGTCAAGACATGGACAAGACCGCTAAGGTCATTGTCATTGAAAGACAAAACAGCCCTTTACAGGACACCATCTAACATTCCCTTTCATGTTTACAATCTCATTTGAATACCCCATTACATTTCAGGGTCTCTGAAAAAACAGGGCGGGAGGGTGGGATTCCAGGTCATTCATATCATGAAAGCACCATAGTATGCATCATCATCTCAAAAATTCATTTCAAACTCATTTCAAAAACCAGATTGCAGGTTTGGTTTGAAGATGATGTTTTAGAACCAAGATATAAGCAAGATTCTTAAAAAAGAAAGAAGAAACAAAAGGGTAGAGCCCCCTTAAGCAGGTATAGGCCTAGAATGGTATTTTAAGGCCTCATAAAATAGTTCTGCCAAGGTGAAGGAGCAGCTCAGAAACCCCTGTTTGTTATCAAGCCATGAAACCAAAATGATATGAGGGCCTTGAAGAATGTGTGTTATCTATCAAAGCCTATCCTTTTGATCCATCAGAGTCATACCAAGAAGTTTCATTTCAGAGCCAAGTATCAAGGCAGGTAGAGTAATAACTGCTATTTTGTATCCTTGTATCCTTCATAGCTTAACTCCTACACATGCAAATGTGGTTGTAAAAAACCAGAAACAGGGGTAAGGAGAGAAGCAGATCCTCATTGGAGCCATCTTGGAGCAGGTCTGAAGCGGTATGGTGGCAGTTTGAAATAGTAGATGGCATCAGCAGCAGCAGAATCCACATTTGCAAGAACAGGAGCTGCAAGCTTTCAAGAAATCAAGACAAGTGAAGACCCTCACCTGTGCCCGTCCCAAAAACCACCACATAGCGATGTGTGTTAGTGAGGATGCAGCAGGTAAATGGCAGGTCTTCACAGTTGCTATCCATGTCAGTGTTGAATTCTAAAGCAAGTACAGATCACAATTCAAGCAAGGGTAAACTCAAAAAACCTTGAGTGTTTGTGGTATGCCCTGCGCCATGGCGTCCAACAGATCGTCTCCAACAGAACGCAATCGGAGTTGAAGCGTTCACAGATAAAGAATGGTTCATACACAAAGAGAGAGCAACATGTAATCTGTAGATAAATAGGGATAGAGTACTTCCCAACAAGGAGTAAAAGCGCCGCTGCAAAATAAAGAACCATGAGTTTATGATCAAAGCGATCACCGATTTGTCGTCTGCCAGAGAAGAATCTGTTTAACCACCAATGCGCATCCCAAGAGCTAGCCATCACGAGTACCATGTAGCAGCAGGGGAGCAGGTTTATACGGCGCATCATCAAGGTTCACTGAAGCACGAGTTCAGTGTTGTGAAGTGTGTCGGCCTGCTTAGGGCAAAACTTCCCGATTTTTTATCCAGGGTGGATGAAAAATCACATTTTACCAAGAGAGGCACCTTGTCAATGGATGACATCCCATAGAAATGTATCTTTTAGGGTTATGGTATAGGCTTAGGTTTAATAACTGCCATCATTTATGATGGTAGTTTTATTATTCTCTTGGATTTTATAATAGGTAACCATTATTTATGTAGATCATCCAGTTTAGATGAAAGAAATAGATGGTAAATCCAGCTTTCTGTACATTAAGTTTCATCACCCTATAATAAAATCATCTAAATTTGGATGAAAAAGGCTGGGATGAAAAACTAAATAACCTCAAAAGGTTAAGGTCAGATGAAATCCAAAGAGTCATAGAGGGAGAGGGAGAGAGGGACAGAGAGGGACAGAGAGAGGGAGAGATCAGGAAACCAAAAAAAATAAATGGGGGGGGGGGGGGTGACTGAGTCCGTGGTGCTCAGCAGCTGCTAGTGGTGCTCAGTCACTTCTCCCCCCCCCACCTTTTTCTTTTCTCTTTGTTGCCCCCTCTCGGGGTCTCACTTGCTGCTCTCAGCCCCCGACATGCTTGGTTTTTTTTGTTTTTGATCTGGAATGTTCCTAATGAGGCCAACTTGTGGGTTTGCATGACAGGTGCCAGCTTATGGGGAAAGAGAAGAAGTCCCATGCCCCAAAGAAAGGGGCGGACAATCCGTTTGCTCTGCCGGCACGTGTGACGCGCCAGGGCGTCTCACGGCTAACCAGCCCCGTCGACAGCCGTAGCCGGAGGGCTCGTCTGCCCCCCGAGGCCAGTACCCCCCCTCTTGTCCACATCTTGGATGCGCCAGGGGCCGGCTCAGCCAGCTCTCCTATTCGGGAGGTTGTTGCTGAGCCGGATGCTCAGTTGAGCACACCCCGGCCACCAAGACGGGTGAAATGTACCTTGGCAAGCACATCACCCGTTCGGGGGCCCGGTATGGGCACCTTTTGGATGTCACCCCCATAGCGACTCCTTCCTCCGCAGCAAAGGTTGCACTTGCCAAGGCCCAACGTCAGGTTCAAGGGCCTTTGAAAGCCTCCATTGCCAGCCCATTGTTGTCGATGAGGGAGGAGGAGACGAGGAGGGCCAATGAAGTGGCCAAGATAGCGAAGCGCCTCGAAGAAGTCAAGCCGGGTGATGGCTTCTACCCTGATACGCATTTTGGGGGGGGGGGGGGGGTGGGGTGGGAGAGGAGGAGGTATGGGCCGGTTTGGAGCAGCCTAGCCGATCAGCGACATCGCCCCCTGAGCCTAAGCGGTCAGCAAAGAAGGGCCTGGACTACGGGGCGCCGCCGCCGGCTATGCTCCACATCTGGAATCTACTTCCAGTGGCGCTCCGGGAGGGGATAGAGCGGGCACATCCGGAAACGGGGACTCCTCCCACATCGGGTGACACCAGGGGCGAGTTGGACAAGCTTGCGAAGGTACAACTGTCGCACCTTGTTCCATGATTTATCCTTTCCTTTGCATGCATGATTTTCTTTGTTGTTTGTTTCTTTTTTTGAATTTGGAGGGGTTATTTGTCTTCAGGAGGTAGCAACATGGCTGGCCTCATTGGTGTAGTCCAGTGGGGTTGCCAACGAGGGAGAGCACGTGGTGTTCATGAAGGACCCGAACACCAAAGGTAAGAAGAAGAGGCCTCGATCTCTCGAGATCCCTTTTACCATCAATGAAGGGGCTGCCGAGGAGAGAGAGAGAAGGGAGAGGGAGAAGGAGAGAGAGGAAGTAGTGGGGAAGGGGAAGGAAAAGAAGAAGAAAAAGAAGTCCCATGGAGAGGAAGGGGTGAGTGTGCATGCGGGGGAGGGCAGTGGGGTAACAAAGGAGCAGGGGAAGAGGCTACAAAGAAGGGAGAGGGTGGGATGGCCTTGGTGATACAGGATGTGGAGTTGGCAAAGATCGTGGTGCCACCGGTGGAGGTGAATCGCCATAGTGACCCTTGCGGTGCGTTCAGGGAGGCTATGAAGAAGCCAGCCTTCGAACTCGCATTGAGGTGGTTTCCTTTACACATCGAGTGGGCTGATCAGCACTTTGGCGTGAAGCGGGCGTATGCCCGTGAGTTAGACCGCCGGTTTCCGGGCAATTGGAGTGACACAAGGGTGATGGAGATGGTGGGGCAAAACTTGAAGGACAGGAGGTACCGTGCCAGACAGATCATTCGGAGGGCAATGGAAAAGGGGGCCATACCCAAACCACCTTATGGAATTACACAGGTTGGCAAATCCTGAATCATGTCACCTTCCATTTGTCGCATGTGCATTAATGAGGTGGATTCGATGCAACGTATGTGTGTAATTCACTAATTGTTGGGGGGGGGGTGCATAGGTATCGTGGGATGCACTCATTGCGGGAGAGACTGATGCCGCAAACAAGGCCAAATTTAACCGGGCACGCGAAGCAACAACAATCCGCCTTGACAAGCACGAATCCACACACAAGTGCGGCGCCGGCGGATCCAAGGGTTTTATCTTGCGATTTGTAAGTTGTACTTCCCTATGGATTTTGTTATGTCTTCTTTCTGGCTCCATCATCGCGAAAAACTGACTTTAATTTGTGGCATGTGTAGCAACGCGCGTTTGAGAGGAAGCCATCTCCGGTAGAGTACAACTACGCCAAGGAACATGGTTGGCAATCCCTCATGAAGAACATGGCCAACACAGAGGGGATGAGTGCACTACAAGGCACTAGTATGGATGAGGTCAAGGGTCATGCCCAGGGATTGGATGAGAGCTCTGTGGGACTTAGGAGAACGCCGCCTCATTTACGTGCTCTGGCAAAGGGCGCGGAGTCATCAGGCTCATCAGATAGCTCTGAGTCCTCCACTAAGGATGAGGATGAGGATGACTAGTCCTAGTCCATGTAGGTCCCAGGGTCAGTCTGCTGAACCCTTGTGAGCTTTTCAGTTCATTTCTTGTAAATTTATTTCCATCTTTCCATCTTCCATCTTATTCATGTGTCGCACCGTCCTCACCCTCGATTCATGCTTGCTCAATTGTGTACCTGCTAACTCAGAGAAATGGAACTGTAAGTTCTCCCATCCCCAAATTCAAAACCAGGAAAAAAACAAAAAACCACCCCCAATTCACCCCCAAAATGAACCCCCAACCCCCCCTACCAGGCTGCCCTCGCGACTACAGCACGTCGCAAGCAGCGACGTCGGGCGTCGCAAACCCCATTTGCGGGCGGCAACGCCCGACACCCCTGTGACGTGTTTTTTAGTCCGGGGGTCGCAAGCCACGACGAACAGGCGTCGCGGAGACCGCCACCCTGCCTGCGCCACATTTTTATTATTATTAAATTTAAAACAAAAGCGACGCCGGAGCGTCGCAACAACCCACGCCGGGCGTGGTGGAGACCGTCTCCTGCTGTTTTGTGCCACGCCCAATAGTCGTTTGCAGCAATGCACGGGCGTCGCTTGGCGTACCACCCGGCTGACTCCCGGGCAGGTTAGAAAAAAAAATAAAATGCAACGCCACGCCGGCACCCCCCATCAACGCTGTCGGCTAGAGGGCCGCGACGGCAAGACGTCACTCGAAGAGGCTCCTGCCATCGGCGCGGACGGCCTGAAAAACCGACATCCAACAGTCGCGGGAGTTGGGACGGGGGCTCGCGACCCCCATACGTCGCATTTTTGTGACGTCATTTTGGCGACGTCCTTGCGACTGCAAGGCGACGGCCGGGCGTCGCAAATTTTGCGCCTCCCGTGTGCCCGAAAAGGGCATTTTTCCGACGCTGCGGCGTGGCGCGGGCGTTGCAAAGGCCCTCTTTTTCCTGTAGTGCACCCCCTTGAGCATTTGTCACACTCCAACATGGTTGCGGCACCACCAGCATGCCCACATAGCATGCAACACAACCCTGCAGGTACCACTACAAGGTTGGGATCTATCCTCCCATCCACATGTGGAAGGTGACATGGCGCACAATTGCGCACATGGTCCTTCCATACCATGCCATCTCGACCCTCCAGAATCAACACTCCTGAAGGCAACACCTCCCGGACCCTAAGAATCACACGCCCTGCTGTAACATCCAAAGTCGTAGGCGCTGTCTGTTGCAGATACACATAGTTCCCAGGGTAGAAACGCCGAACACCTGGCCGATATCCCCCTCCACGTATAGTGGCGTACCTCAATGTGTCTTGGTGTTGGGCAATAGCAAGGTTCTCAAAAGCCATAGGCATGACTCTCTTGAACAACTCTGCCCACTGGGCACATGCTTGTGTCCACACATCGGGATCATCAAGGTTGAGAACTACTGCAGTCTCCCTGCGAATAGATGTAGGCAAATCTGGCTCTCGGCCAAAGAGAAGGAAATAAGGCGAGAACGAGGCAAGTGATGCTTGTTTGCTAAACCTGTAGCCCATGGCCAACCAAGGTAGCTGAAGGTCTCAATCTCCTAAGTGTCCCTTCTGCAAGCCATACTTGCGCAAGCCTCGCTTGACTATTTGTACAACCCTCTCTGCCAAGCCATCAGCTTCGGGATGATCCCGAGAAGTAGTGCAGTGATCTATCAAGGCTTGCTCACACAAAGCCTGAAACTCCCCCAAGAACTCTCTCCCCTTGTCCTTGAGTACCTTGGCTGGAGCACCAAATTGGCTAAGCACTCGATCTAAGAATGCATAAGCAGCCCCCTCACTTGCCTTGTCAGGCAATGCCCACTAGTTCAATCCACTTGGGGAAATGTTCCACTATCACCAGCACATACTTGTTATGGCAAATCGTTAGTGGCAATGGGCCTGCGAAGTCAAGACTCCAACGATAGCCCAAACCCATAATGGGTAAAGGATGCAATTGTGGAGTAGGTGCATTGAAAGAAGCTCGCACTCTATCACACACCATGCACCTTGCCACTAACTGTTGCACATCCGTGTGCATGCCCCGCCACCAGTACTGTCCTTGCAGCAAACTATGAGTGCGCCGCACCCCAAAATGTCCCAACTCCTCATGGGCATGGCGTACCAATCGCACTCGTTGTGTTGGATGAGGCACAATCCTCACTCGTCCATCCTCCCATACTCGGAGTAGGTGAGTCCCCTCCTACTTGAACCTCTTGGCTCGTTGTAGGATCCGATCTCTCTCCTTATCAGTTACACTGGCTGCTGTCTCTCTAGTACAAAGGTAGGCCAACACTGTTGGATCTTCATGCACATCCTTAACACCACCAAGCTCCTCACTGATCTCCGGATCGTCATGCACACCATCTACATGACCAATGCTATGGGATGGACCAGCTTGAGCTCCCATTGCTAGGATGCACAAAAAGACAGATGCATGCCATCCTGGCACCATCTCCTCATCTGTCTCACCATGCCACCGAGCTCCAGTATCATCATGCTTGCTCGTGCATGGATTACGACTCAATCCATCTACATCCCGGTTGACAATAGCGGCTCGATGCACCACCTGAAAGTCGTATTCTTGAAGCATAAGTGCCCACCGTGCAAGCTTCCCTGTAAGCTTGTCTGACTCCATCAATCATTTCAATGGTTGGTGATCCGTGACAAGGGTGAAGAGATTGCCATAGAGGTAGCATCTGAAATGTGCCACTGCCCATACCGCAGCTAGACACTCCCCTTCATAGGAACTATACTTCGCCTCGGCATCATTGTTTGAGCGGCTAGCAAATGCCACTACGAACTCTCTTCCCTCATCAACCATCTGTGTGAGCACTGCTCCAATCCCCAGCATACTCCAATCCGTATGTAGCTGGAAAGGCCGCCCCCGAATAGGCCGCCTCAGAATAGGTGCAGAAGTCAATCGAGCCTTGAGTTCCTCAAAGGCTTCCTCCTGCTCCTCCTCCCACTGCCACTCCTGACCCACCTTGGTCAACTTAGTAAGAGCCTTTGCAATGCTGCTAAATCCCTTGACAACCCGTCGATAGTAGTTTGCCAACCCCATGAAAGCACAAACTCTGCTAACATCTATGGGGCGTGGAATGCATGCAATGGCCTCCACCTTCGTCTTTTGAACACCCAATCCTCCAGGGTATATCATGTGCCCCAGATACTCAATCTGGTTGTGGAAGAACTTGCACTTCCCAGGGTGCAATTTCAACCCATGCGCTCTCAAGCGCTCAAACCTCAACCGTAGCACTAAAGACGATGATGTCATCAATGTAACACTGGGCAAAGTCTAGCCCCGCGAGAATCCTATCCATAACCCTCTGAAACTCTGTAAGAGCATTCTTCAACCCAAACGGTAAGAAGCGCCATTGGCACAAGCAATCCTTCCCATGTTGGTCAATCCCCCATAATGCCGTCTTTTGCTTGTCAACCTCTTTGATTGGCAACTGGTGGTAACCGGATTGCAAGTCCAATGTGCTAAACACCTTCGCATGCCTAATGGCATCAAAGATTTCCTCTGGAGTTGGCATGGCATATCTATCGGACTTAGTCTGACGGTTCACAGGGCGATAGTCCCCACACATCCTTCTTTCTGTCCAATTGCCATAGATATCCTTCTTAGCTGGCATCACCGTTGCCGAGGCATACTCCCCGCCTGACAACTCCACCAATCCAGCTTCGAACAACTCCATAGTCCGTGACTGGATCAATGACCTCTCCATGTCACTATACTGGTAGGGCCTTCGAAAAATTGGCGTGTCACTTGCCAAATCAATACGAATCTCTTGACCCTTCAAACTCCCCAAATCCTTCAAACCGAAGGCAAAGCAATTTTTATAAGCCCTTAGAAATCGCTAGATCCTCTGTCTCTCTCCTCCAGTGACTGTAGGTCCAACATCTGGTTCCCAATTGTCCTCAGTGACTGCAACCTTGGATACATCAGGCTTGGGGGTAGGAGACGAATCCTTTGGTTGCTAGATAGCAACCTCTTGGGCCTTGTCCGCCCAATCTGACTGTGGCGTAGCCTCTACTTGCTCTGCCATAACCACCTTGAGAACATCCTCTGGGGAAGAAACATTCTCAACCTCTTCAAAAACATTGGCCACCTTGGCCTCCAACTGATCTTCAGTGTATGGCTCTCCCCACTACTCATATTGCTGCTTGAGCGATCCAAGGACTCTCTCTTTCCGCATCTGCCATGGGTGTTTGCACCCCATGATCCTGTGCTCGCCCCCACTCACTGCCTCAACTGTCCCGGTTGGCAGAGGGGATACAATATGAGAGTGCAGAAGTAGCCACCACTGTCTGCAATCTCCGTTGCTCAGCCATGCACAAGCCAATGACCCATGTCAAGCAATTTAGATCCATTGCTTGACCCAACACATGTCGGCGTGATGCCTCTGACACAGTTGGCACAGCTGTAGTGCCCGTGGCAAATCCCATTGCCCGCTCTTGCTCATCTGCATTGGGCTCCACCAATTGCTATAGCACACTGTCCCAAATCAACCCAGGACCATTGTCTCTAAAGCATGAGACGAGGGAAAGCTCATGAGCGTAGGCAAGGCCGCACGTGGCTGCCCCACTCGATTTACCACTACTAGAGATGGACGGTCATCATATTGCACCCTCTGTGGTTGCCTCCCTTGGTCCAAAATGCCCTCAACTGTGAGATTGGGTGGCCGTTGAATGGAATCGTATGCTCTCTTGAGCAGCTCTGGTGGTGCAAGATTGGTCCACCACAATCGAGGTCGATGCGCTCGTGATCCCACCACTGCTGCATCCAATAGCACCGCCGATCCAATCCAAGACCGCACCTGATGCACACTGGCCATAACCCTGGCCCAAGAGTCCCCCATAAGAGGAACATTCTCCAAGATATAGGCTAGAGGTTGCACTTGCCTCGTCTGCAAGTCACGCAACACTCTCAACATCTCCCAAAACAAATGCGATCGTGCATCATGCAAGCCATTCCCATGACCTGCAGGAGAGTGTTCTTGGCAAGGCCATCCAGCTATCACCACGTCAATGGCACCATGCCGATCCAAATCATCCGCCCCCAGCAAGGTAATGTCTGCTGGTAAGGCTTTTTGATACCCATGAATTGCTGAGAGAGACAACAACTCAGGATACCGGTGTGTGAGCAAGGCAATGTGGCGCATAGAAATACGCCGAGCTATCTCATCCTTCTCCACATACAAGTACTTGCGTACTTTATTCCCAGTTTGCAACACTCCTGCAAGCCCAGTGCTCATGCCTCCAAACAAGTCTAGCAAACAAATCCCTGAGTCAGGTGGTTGCCAGATAATGGGCACTGTATCCAAAGGAGCTAACTGAGGAGGTCCAGGTGATGTCACTGAACTCCCCTCACTCACCAATGGATAGGCCTCCCGCCATGCTTGGTGTACACACTCGCCTGCTACTCGATGCAAATTCCTAACTGTACCCCACAGTGGAATATGAACAGACACATGAGGAAGCAAATCAGCCTTGTATGCCAATTGTTTGTCCTCATCAGGTGGTGGCCTATCATCTGCATGGCTATTGCCCTCCAAGAGCTCACCACCCCAAGCCACCACCCCTGAGAATGCAGCCAATGTGGGCATCATGTTCCTATGATCCACCGCTACATTCCCAATAAACCGCACTGGGAGCAGTGCACGCCGACCATCCCCTAACTGCCATTCCGGCCTGTAGGATGTCGTTTCCTCCCAAAGTCCAAAGTAAAGCCCATCGGGTATAACACAGCCCCACCAACAAGTACATCATAAGACATCGCGTCCGTAACAATGGCTTTAGCTCTCATGACAGAGCCATCTGTAGGATGATCTAGCTGCAATCGAATGAAGAGCTCATGGCGTGTAATCCCTCGTGCCTTCTCTGAACCGCCCAAAGATGTTTGAATTTGGAAAGGACAAGGCTCATCCGCCTCTGTAAGGCCCAAGCCTGCAATTGCTGCTCTCCCCAACATCAATGGTTGTGCTCCCGAGTCCAACAAGACCCACAATGGCCTATACCTCCTCCCAGATCATGCAGTATTTTGCCCCTCCCAGAACATTATTATCTCTGAGCGCTCCACGTGGCACATCTTTTGAGTAATTTTGTAGGAGTTGAAGTGTTCGGCGCCGAACATTCCTCCCTCCTATCATGCAGATTTTGCCCCTCCTAGGACACTATTATCTCTAAGTTCTCCGCGTGGAACATCTTTTGTGTAATTTTGTAGGAATTGTGTTTTTGGGGTTCTTAGTTGACATCAATAACAAGTGTAGCACTAGAAGCATTTGTGTCATTTACTACTGGGGTAACGACTCATTTTGAGTCGTAAAAGTCAAAAAATTGGGATCGACTAGAAGTTACAAACGACTAGTTACAACAGACGTGGAAGTTGGGTCGGACATCCAATGATTGGAGTGGTAAAAGACGCAGACGCGCGAACAACTGCTCAGTGATTATTGCGATTAATGCTGAAGAACCACGTGGCGTAACCAGGCGGGCCGCCCGTGTGTCTGACCTTTTGGGCCGACTTTGACTTTTCCCTCCGGATGAGTGGACTGACTCACCGGAGCGCGGTGACACATGGATGCGGACGTGGACGCCGACGTGGATGACGATGTGGACGACGACGTGGCGGCGCCACGGCGAGCAGCACTGCTGCCACGTGGTAGTTGACCACATAACTTGCAGTGCTACATGCCCAGTGGCAACTGCGACTGCCGAAGTCGGCGCTACCACTGCTTTACTACTTTAAATGAAGTGCCCAAAATTACTTGAACAATCACTCATAGTGGTTCATGCTTTGAAGTTTTGGTGTTTGTAATGAGCCGACTAGTACATATGCATGTAATGCCATACAAGAGAACTAATCATGTCATTAGAAATGCGAAAACAATGAAAGACATGCCATGAAACAAAACAAAATGAAAATGAAATGAAATGAAACAAATGGTACTTTCTTACATCTGCGGAAAGCTCAAAGAGCTTATGATACAAAATGAAAAAACCAAAGTAAAAAAACAGCCCAAAGCTACTACTGCTTTGGGGATTGCCTAAGGGTCAAGGCCTCATGCAGGTAAGCTGCCAAGCAATTGTGATCCTCATAATGCAAGGCTCAGTATCAGATTGAGTCCCATGGAATAGACCATCTACCCATGCAGGTTTCTTGTAGCTATTGATCCACAGGGAATCATAGGTAATCTTGTGCTTGAAATCTGGCCCTCTTGGATGAATCTGGACCCACACTCTCTTTGCACCTTCAGCTACACATGCCTCTGCACAAATCATGCATTCATCCTTGCCTCGCTGCTAGTAGCTGACAATGACAGCCTCGATTTATTCTAGGAAACATCCAACTCAGCTTCTCACACTAGTTCCTATGTTGAATGCGTCTGCTAGTCTATGAAATGTAACAGGTATTCACCTTTTTGCCTTGGTTGTCCCATCATTGACTGGGGCATAATAGTATTCATTCCACAACTTCTCTTCATCTCTGTTACTTGTTTTTTAATACTTTCATGTTGTCACATTGGCAGTATCATGTCAAAGTCACTCCAAACTAGATTCACTCAACCAGCTAACTTGCAGAATTCAACATGGAAATTTAGGGCCGATTCTGATTAGAGGGAAAAACAAGGTGAAATGTGTTGAATAAGATGTCTTCATTAGCAGTGTCTGATTTTATAAATTGTGCCGCTGCCAGTTGACCATCTACCCATGCAGGTTTGTTGTAGCTATAGAGTCAATTTGGAGCTTGAAGCCCGGCCCTCTTGGGTGAATCTGCACCCACACTCTATCCCTGCTCCTTCAACTATCTATGCCTCAAATCATGCATATATCATTGTCTTGCTGCTAGAAGCTGATGATGACAGTCTAGATTTGTTCTTACACCCCAACCCTATTTGGAAAAACATGCTGAAATGTGTTGAGGAAGGTGCCTTCATTAATTAGCAGCACCTCATTCTATCAATTGTGTTGCCGCTACTGTTTCCACTTGCAACAATTGACCATCTACTCCAGCTGATTTCTTTTAGCTATTGATCCCTCAGCCTGAACCTGAACATGAATTTGGACCTCTATCCCTGGTCCCTCAGCTATCCTTGCCCGCGTACAGATCATGAATACATCCCTCAGCCTTGTTGTTAGCAGCTGACAGTGACGGCGTGAAGTTCTTCCAGAAAACACCCCAACCTAGGACTTAACAGTAGTTCCAATTCTGAATTGCAACTGCTTCTCTCTGTAGTCGAACAAGCACTCACCTTTTTGTCTCCATTGTCCCCCCACTGACTGGGGTCGGAAAGTGTTCATCCCAAAGCTTCTCTTCATCTTGTTATCTGTTTTTGGGTACTTTCCTGCTGCCACATCAGCAGTAACTTGTCAAAGTCACTCCAAACCACCCCACATCCACCCAACGAGCTAACTTACAGCATTCAGTATGCAAATTCAGGGTTGGGTCTGCTGAGAGGGAAAAATAGGCTGAAATAGGTCGAAGAAGAAGGTGCCCTCACCACATTGTCCTCAACCTTGTGTCATGACCCATGCAGGATTTGACTGACCATGCACCCAAGATGACCTCTTGTGTGTGCGAGGTGTGTGCGAGGTGTGTGCTGCTTCCACATGGAATTGTAGGCGATCTGGAGCTTGAAATCCGGCCCTCTTGGATGAATCTGGACCCACACTGCTCCCTGCTCCTTCAGCTATCCATGCCTCTGCACAAATCATGCATACATCCTTACCTTGATGCTAGCAGCTGACAATAACACTCTAGAATTGTTCCAGCAAACACCCCAATCCTACTTATCACACTAGTTCCTATGCTGACTTGCGTCTGCTTCCAACAGGCATTCACCTTTTTGCCTGGATTGTTCCACCATTGACTGGGGTCGGAGCCGTATTCATTCCAGAGCTTCTCCACATCTTTATTATCTGTTTTTCGATACTTTCCTGTCGACCACATTGGCAGTAACATGTCAAAATCACTCCAACACCACCATAGATCCACCAACGAGCTAACTTGTAGAATTCAACATGAAAATTTACGAACGACTCTGATAGCAGGGGAAAACAGGGTGAAATATGTTGAAGAAGGTACCTTCATTAGCAGTGGCCTTGTTCTATCAATTGTGCTGCTGGCATTGCTGTTTCCAGTTGACCATCTACCCACTTGTAGCCGTTGTGCTATTGAAGAAGGTGCCCCCCCTTCCCCCATCATTTGATCATAGGTCTCCAAAGCCTGCATACCATGTCCTTGCTGTGCATACCCTGCAAGCATCGCGTTCCATGACACCATATTTGGTTCAGCCATAGTGTTGAAAACTCCTTTCGCATCCTTAATGCACCCACATTTGGCATAGACGTCCACCAGGGGAGTGTTCATGATGACATCTGGTACAATTCCAGCTTTGATGATGTCACCATGGACCTCTTTCCCCTTTTCCAGAGGTCCCAGGCTTGCACACGCATTGCAAACATGCGGAAGCGTGATGTGGTTGGGCACCCCCTTTGCGCAACATTTGCTCATAGGTTGTCAAAGCATTCCTACCACACCCATGTTTGGTAAATCCTGCCAACATTATATTCCACATGATCAAAGATCGCTGAGGCATTCTGTAGAAATCTTGGTAAGCATCCATGATGCTCCCGCACTTAACATACATGTTGACAAGGGTGTTGAGTAGAAAAAACATTTGGCATGAATCCACTTTGGATAATGTGAGTGTGCACCTGATTCCAGCTTCCAGACCTAGAGCCTTTGTCAGTCAGTCAGCCTCACAAAGCATCTTCACATGCCCTGTAGATAAGGCATTGTGGACTCCCTCTCTTGATCCTCTTTCAGAAGCTGCGGTCATGGTTAAGGATGTGCCTGATTTTATCAACTGTGCCGCTGCAGCTATTGCCTTTAGTTGACCATCTACCCATTTAGGTTTCTTGTAGCTATTGATCCACATGGAATCACAGGTAATCTGGAGCTTGAAGTCCGGCCCTCTTGGATGAATCTGGACCCACACTCTATCCCTTCTCCTTCAGCTATCCATGCCTCTGCACAAATCATGCATTCATCCTTGCCCTTGCTGCTAGCAGCTGACAATGACAACCTAGGAAACACCCAATCACCCTAGTTCCTATGCTGAATTACGTCTGCTACTCTCTGTCATCTAATAGGCATTCAACTTTTTGCCTCGGTCGTTCCACCATTCACTGGGGTCAACAAAGTATTCATTCCACACCTTCTCCTCATCTCTGTTATCTGTTTTGGATACTTTCTTGCTGCCACATCGGCAGTTACTTGTCATATTCATTCCAAACCACCACAGATCCACCCAAAACTTACAGAATTCAATATACATCTCAGGGCTGAGTCTGATGAGAGGGCAAAACAGGCTGAAATAGGTCAAAGAAGAAGGTGCCCTCACCACATTGTCCTCGACGATTCAATATGTAAATTCAGGGCCGAGTCTGATGAGAGGGAAAAACAAGCTGAAATAGGTCGAAGAAGAAGGTGCCCTCACCACATTCTCCAAGGCCTCCATACCACGTCCCTGCTGTGCACACCCTGCAAGCATCGTGTTCCATGTGATGAAACATCGTTGAGGCATTCTGTTGAACGCTTGGTGAGCATCCATGATGCTCCCGCACATAACATACATGTTGACAAGGGTGTTGAGTAGAAAAATATTTGGCGTGCACTTTGGATAATGTGAGTGTGCACCTACTTTCTAGCTTCACTTGGCCTTTCATCTTGATGCACTTATGCAAGAGACAGACATACGTATCTGAATCTGCTGAAATGCCTCCTTGGTTTAAAGTCAGTAGAGCCTCTTTCAGTCTGCCTGTCAAAGCATCTTCACATGCCCATAAGTGCCAGAAGAGGCATTGTGGACTCCCTCTCTTGATCCTCTTCCAGAAGTTGTGGTCATGGTCAAGGTGCCTGACTTTATCAACCGTGCCGCTGTAGCTGCTGCCTTTGGCGATGCAACCATGCACCTCTTTGCATCTGGTAATCTGACAGGCATTCACCTTGGTACAATTCCAGCTCTGAAGATGTCGCCATGTAGACCTCTTTCCCCTTTTCCAAAGTTGCCAGGGCAGTGTTCAGATTGACATTTGGTACAATTCCAGCTTTGATGATATCCCCATGCACCTCTTTGTCCTTCTCCAGGCCGGCTGCTAGGCTTGCACAAGCATTGCAAATGCACACAAACATGATGTGCTTCCATTGCTCATAGGTCTCCAAAGCCTCCATTCCACATCCCTGCTGTGCATACCCTGCAAGCACATCATATCGCACTCCACGACACCACATGTTGCTCAGCCATAGTGTTGAACACTCCCTTTGAATCCTAGCTGCACCCACATTTTGCAAACATGTTCACCAGGCTATTGTTCAAAATGTCATCTGGTACAATTCCAGCTCTGAAGATGTCGCCATGCACATCTTTCCCCATTTCCAAAGCTGCCAGGGCAGTGTTCAGATTGACATTTGGCACAATTCCAGCTTTGATGATATCCCCATGCATCTCTTGCCCTTCTCCAGGGCTGCACGCACATTGCAAATGCACACAAACATGATGATCTTCCCCCATCATTTGCTCATAGCTCTCCAAAGCCTCCATCCCACATCCCTGTCGTGCATACCATGCAAGCATCGCAGTCCACGACACCACATCTCGTTCAGCCATAGTGTCGAACACTCCCTTTGCATCCTAGATGCACCCACATTTTGCAAACATGTTCACCAGGGTTTTGTTCAGAATGACATCTGATACAATTCCAACTCTGAAGATGTCACCATGGACCTCTTTCCCCTTTTCCAAAACTGCCAGGGCAGTGTTCAGATTGACATTTGGCACAATTCCAGCTTTGATGATATCCCCATGCACCTCTTGCCCTTCTTCAGGGCTGCCAGGCTTGCACAAGCATTGCAAATGCACACAAACATGATGTGCTTCCCCCATCCTTTGCTCATAGGTCTCCAAAGCCTCCATCCCATGTCCCTGCCGTGCATACCTTGCAAGCATCGCACTCCACGACACCACATCTCGTTCAGCCATAGTGTCGAACACTCCCTTTGCATCCTAGATCCTAGATCCCTTTGCACCCACATTTTGCAAACACGTCCACTAGGGTATGGTTCAGAATGACATTTGGTACAATTCCAGCTCTGAAGATGTGGCCATGGACCTCTTTCCCCTTTTCCAGAGGTGCCAGGGCAGTGTTCATAATGGCATTTGGTACAATCCCAGCTTTGATGATACCCCATGCACCTCTTTGCCCTCGTCCAGGCTCGATGCACCCACATTTTGCATACATGTCCACCAGGGTATGGTTCAGACTGACATTTGGTACAATTCCAGCTTTGATGATATCCCCATGCACCTCTTTACCCTTGTCCAGGGCTGCCAGGCTTGCACAAGCATTGCAAATGCACACAAAGTGGCCGGGCTTCACCCCCTCCCCCATCATTGGATCATAGGTCTCCAAAGCCTCCATCCCACGTCCCTGTTGTGCATACCCTGCAAGCATCGCACTCCACAACACCACATCTCGTTCAACCATAGTGTCAAAAACTCCCTTTGTATCCTCAATGCATCCACATTTGGCATACATGTCCATGTAAGGGGCAGTGTTCAGAATGACATCCGGTGCAATTCCAGCTTTGACCGATGTCACCATGGACCTCGTTCCCCTTTTCCAGGCTTGCACACGCATTGCAAACACATACAAACGCGATGTGGTTGGGCTCCACCCCTTCGCGCATCATTTGCTCACAGGTCTCCAAAGCATTCGTACCACGCCCATGCTTGGTAATCCTGCCAACATTATATTCCACGTGATCAAAGATCGTTGAGGCATTCTGTGTTGAACACTTGGTGATCATCCATGATGCTCCCCTTAACATACATGTTGACAAGGTTGTTGAGTAGAAAAACGCTCGTCGTGAATCCACTTTGGACAATGTGAGTGTGCACCTGCTTTCCAACTTCTAGGCCTTTCATCTTGATGCACTTATGCAAGAGACACACATACGTATCTACATCTGCTAAAATGCCTCTTTGGTTTAAAGTTTGTAGAGCCTCTTTCAGTCTGCCTGCCTCATAAAGCATCTTCACATGCCCATAAGTGCCAGAAGAGGCATTGTGGACTCCCTTGCTTGATCCTCTTCCAGAAGCTGTGGTCATGGTTGAGGTGCCTGATTTTATCAACTGTGCCGCTACAGCTGCCGCTTCCAGCTAACCATCTACCCCTGGAGGTTTCTTGTAGCTATCCTTCAGAGGGATCCATAGGTACTAGAGCTTGAAATCCGACCCTCTTGGATGAATATGGACCCACACTCTATCCTGCTCCTTCAGCTATCACTGCCTCTGCACAATCATGCATACATCCTTGCCTTGCTGCCAACTCGTTGAGCCACAGTCGAACACTACCTTCGCATCTTCAATGCGACCGCATTCGGTATACATGTCCACCAGGGCGGTGTTCAGAACGACAAACCCTACAATTCCAGCTTTCATGATGTCACCATGGACCTTCCATGTCACTTCCAGGTGGAGGCAGTACATACTAAAATATATATTCCCCAAGGCCACATTTTCTTTACCTGTTTTTGTGAAACACACGTCAGCAAATGTGGCCCCCAATCACGGGTGCAATCAAGAAGGCTTACGGAGGAGTAGTTAAGTCCACCTTGTCTGGAATAGTGATGGTCGGCGGGTATATATCGGAATTTATGTGATTGAGTGAATTTTGCCCATTCATGGTCTATTTGGGATGGGGGTTTGTGTGTGCCATTGTAAGTATGACCGAGTAGGGCAATATCTCTGTTGAAGTCACCTGCTAATATAAAGTGATGATGCTGGTTTGTAGGCTGGGTAATAGTGTCGAAGATTGCGTGTAGAATGTCAGGGATCAGCGTAAGGTCATCTGCATGTGAGGGCATGTATAGATGTATAAGGGTGATGGGGTGGAGTGCAGGTAAATGCAATTGGATGATTTGTAGATGGGAGCGAAGAGGGACATGAATTGGTAGCTTAGTTGTAGTGCTGGGGGAGTGGTGTGTGTGCAGGATGCCTAGCGTGACACCCCCCCCGGGTAGGGTGGTATGGGGCTGATCGCCGTGTGAGGCACTATGCGGCAGAGAAATGGTTTCCATATAATAGGTGATAGGCGGGGAGGAGTTTGTTTATATAAGAGCTGTTAGGATTGTTTGTATTGAGTTTGGTTTCTTGTATAAGAATAATGTGTGGAGACGTAGAATCCGTGAGGAGACGTATGAGGCTTTGGATGCTGGTAGCCAATGAACCGACATTCCAAGTGGTTATGTTAAGTAAGTTTGTATGCTGGGAAGGGATGGATTGGGAGTGACTAGATGCAGTGGGTGATGAAGAGTCTCTGTTGTGGGTAGGTGTGGGTGCCGAGATAGGGGTGGAGGTGGCGCAGATGATGGTTGATAACCGGCAATGGTGGATCTGGCCTGGGTGGTGGCAGTTAGGATGCTTTTGGATAGGAATGGAAATTTACTGGTGATAGTATCTGAGTCCAACATGGGGTTTGCTAATTGTTCACCGAGTATTTTGTGAACTTCCCCGGGTTTGGATTGTAAGAGGTGAAGTGATGTATAGAGGTCAGATAGGTAGTGTGGGGGGGCTTGGTATTGGTGGGGTTGCTCGGGCAGGATTTGTAATTTGAGTAGAAGGGCATGGATGTGTGCGTCTGTATGAGCTACTTGTAAAGTAGTCATTACATATCTCGGGTAGTGGGGAGATGATGATGATCAGGGAGAAGAGGAGGTGTTGCGTTGGATATTCTTTTAGTACACGAATAGCTTAGCGAGAGCTGGGTATTGGCAACTAGGTAGACCAAAGGTGGCAATTGGCTGCGTAGGTATATGAATAGCAAGTAATGATCGTAGAGATTTTGATATGCCGGCATAAATGAGACAGTGTTCTGTTGAAAGTATAATGCGTACCTTTCCTGTGGGTCAGTAGGGAGTTCACCAATGATATCATTAATAGTGACGGGGCCTGGGTTTGGATGGATATCGCCACATCGCAATAGTATGAGTGTTGCGCATGCAAGCTTAAATTTATTATGAGGTGACGGAGGGTAATGTAGAGACTGTTTAGATGTGGGGGTATTGATGGTACCGACCATGCGGGCAGTGGGTATGTGTCCAAAATGCTATCCACTAAGAGGTGTGCTGGCCGCACCCCATTAAATGCACGCTTGATCAGTGCGGGTGACATCAAGTTAGTCCACCATAGCCGTGGGCGATGAGTCTGTGACCCCACTGCAGCTGCATCCAGCAACACTGTTGACCCAAGCCACGACCGAACTTGATGCACACTGGCCATCACCTTGGCCCGAGAATCGTCCATCAGTGGCACATTCTCCAAGATGTATGCTGGAGATACAGCTTGATGAAGCTGTAAGTGGCGTAAAACCCGCACCGTCTCCCAAAACAGACCTAACCCCGAGTCTCGCAATCCATTACCACGCCTGGCAGATGAATGACTTTTACAGGGCCAACCTGCCACTACCAAATCAATGGAGCCACGACTAAGTTTTTAGGGGTCCGCTAAATTTTTAATAATCTCGTCTCATTTTCCTCATTATTTGCTACTACCGTCTACTTTATCCGCTACTCCATCTTTATCTACGTCTACCACCATGGCTCAAGTTCATGCTCGCTTGTGCAACCGCTCCGCTGCTCTGCTCTCCTCTACCCGCTTAGCAAGAACCACTTCCTTCCGAGGCTCCGTTTAAGCTACCTTTCAATAGCGTCTTTCATATGGTTTCTTAGTCTGATGATTTCAACGACTGCTCATAACATGGACACCACCTGCCCGCAAGCTCTAGCCGTTTCCATGGAGCTCTCAAGGAGTATCGGCCCGACATGGCTACGCATGGCTGAACCCCTCGTCCTGCTCTTATGTGCTCAAGGGTACCTGCAAGGCAAAGTTTTGATGCAACTGGAGTATTCGTGTCGGCAATCTCTCACCAACAAGATCACCCAAGGCCTCGCTACCACCTCTGCAGCCCCAAGTGACAACCTCTACCTCAACCCTTTCAATGTGTCATCGCAGATGGAGCCATTTACGGGTTACGAGTATACCACTGGTGAGCACAACTGGAATCTGCAAAGTGATCTGCCCCTAGTGTTCTTCCAAGACCGATACCTACCAGTGGCCCAAGTCTCGCAAAGCGACATTGCAACTTATTGCTGGACAGTGGCCAGATGGTGAGCCTATGGGGCAATCCACCCAGTCCGAAGATCCCTGTTTCTTTGCTGAGGCGAGAGTTTTCAAATCTGTCTTCTACATCTTCCCGAGGCGACAATACTTGATGGGGTACTCGCGGGCCCTCTTTACTAGGGCCCCCGACCTTGGTCTGAAGAAGCCAGCTCGGCGATTTTGCCATTTTCTAGACCTTATTAGGCGCACAGATCTCTATTCTCAGACTGCGCTGTTTTTGGCTCATGATCTACAGAAAAATCTTGCGGCGTTCTGTCACGACCACTTCCTAGAGGCCCTCGGTAGCTCGCAGAGTCCCGACTCCATGTTGTCTCTGCATCGTAATACCTTCTTTCCAAGACTCAGGTTCACATGCTGGTGCAATGGATCAGCGATAGAATTTTCTAAGGTTAACAACAACTCGGTCCTCCTAGTGTTCAAAAGGTGCATGCAGAATCGGTGTATGTACCAGTCCTCCAGCCCACATAGATGCAACTACGTGCAGGAGAGCATCGCCACTTCGGCTCTGGATGACGACAAGCGGTTCCATGCGGTCATCGTCAAAGTTGGATTGGAGTCAGACATTCATGCTGGGACTGCCCCTGTCAACATGTATTGCAAGTGTGGTAGGGTATTTCCAATACGGCTATGCGTGGCTAGACCCCCTGTCTTGCTGCTACGAGCCCAATGGAACACACAGTGTGAAGCGTTAATGTACCCGACGTACCAATTTACTCCTACGATCAGGGCAGACACACTCTCCAAGCTGCAGTTTGTGGATATGTATCTCCTATGGCAATCACTTCTCAGCGAAGCGCCATCTCTGGAATGGCTAACCTCCCCTGCTTTGAGCTGGCTCCTGCTCCCTCGCAAACGAGCGTTGCTCTAGAAGGTGTCTTTCCCGAAACAGAGACGACGTACATGCTCTGTATACTTGAACATACCCCATTCCTGCTAAAGAGGCCAAGAATTCGGCTATGGCTTGCAAAGTTAGGGTACTATTGCAGTATCCTCGCAAGCATTCTCTCACCAGCGATGACCTTGTTTCCAGCTTAGCAGCTCTTGATGGGCAGCTGCATATATACGCTGAAGGTTCAAATAACAGTTTCATCGTTTCAAGTGTGCTGGAGCTAGCGACTACATCTGGAATGGGTATCCACCCATGCTTTGAACGGGCCCATGATATCTCGCTACTGAGCACCGAAATGGTGACCACTCCTGTTGTAACAGAGAAGGAGTACACGAGCTCTATGCCTGGCCGCACCATGTCTTCAGCGAAAGAGGTCAAGAAATTGACTAAGGATTGCAACGTTACGATGCAGCCGCAGTCTCCTCGCCGACAAACTATCATCAGTAGTCATGGCAAAGGTACCAGCACTGCTGCTCCTGATGACGACCACTCTTTCCCTTTTAATGTGTTATCACAGGTAGAGCCACTCGCAGGCTATGTGTACACTACAGGTGCTCCCACATCTGGAATATACATGGAGGTTTATTCCCCGAGCTCCCCCAAGACTAATACCTCCACCCATCACTTCAGTTGCAAACTGTTGCTATGCATACTTGCTACCTGTACAATGCAACCTCCCTCTCTTCTGCTTTCTGTCCCAGAGACCTATGCCCTGAATGTTGGTAATGAGGCCCTTCCAAATGCACATAGCCAGGATTATGAACAGCCAGCCATATTATGCAGCCATACAAGACCTCACTGGGATGTGACTCGACCAGGCTTGTACGAGCACACTCTTGCTGAGGTAGGCTCCTGGCGAAATGAATCTGGACAGGTCATGGTGACATGCCATGCTAGTGCAAAAGACTGCGATATGAGTGGGGTTTGTGTCATCAAAATCTGCCTCCACATTCAAGTCACCATTTCCAGCATTTGTCAAGATCTGCCTAATCCCAAGGATGCGAAAATGTACACGAAGGGCTGTCGATCAGGTGATGCCAATCGGATGCTGCTCCAGGACAATGCAATTTACTTAGATGATAGGCTTGACTATTCCCTGGAAATTGTTTTGGAGTACCCCCCCACAGCGGATGGAGAGGGTCCCAATCCTGCATTTCGCTGGTCTAGCTTGAATATTGGGCACACTCTTGCAGTGGAAGGCTGCTGGAGAAATGAGTCTGTACTGATATGCTTGGTGACATACCATTCTGCTGCAAAGGCTAGCTATATGTGTGGTGACTGTGCTATCAAAATCTGCCTCCATGGAAAGGGGAAAAAGGTTCATACTAACCTAAAGGATATATCAACCTTGAATCCGCCTCTTTTGTACAAAAGCCAGGAGCCCTAAAGGCTGTGAGTACCTTGCAGCAGCAGTGCTTACACATTCAGAAAGTGTCTCTGTCTACATGGTCCAGCTTACTGAAGAAGGCTGAGGCTTGCACTGATCGTCCTTTGACTGGGATGAGAGAGAGGATCCAAGCAATGAAGCAGCATCATAAAGATCAAATGAGCCGCAGATCCGGACTGGGAGAGGTAGTTTGGAGAAGTGGGGGGGTAATTGCCCTGATCACGGAGCCGACCACTTCTGCCCCTGTGTGCTGGATATATCAGCCAACAAATGACTACTTGCATGTAACTCTCCATCATGCACCAACACCGCAAGTCAGACCATCCAGGGAAGTCACCTTACACGTTGCGTGTGCTGCCTACTTTACCCCTCACTTTAAATGTCAAATGCTATTGTATGTGTTTGGTACTTATAACATGAAATCTCAAACTCCACATTTCTATATTCCAGGAGCCTATACCTTCAATGCTGCCATTATCTTGTCGTCAATTGATACTATAGCTATTGATGTCTATGTGTTTGCGGGGTCGACCACTTCTGCCACTATGTGCTGGATATATCTGCCAACAATCACCAATATGCCTACAACTCTCCAGCCTGCACCAACACCACAAGACAGGCCATCCAGGGAAGTGACCTTACATGCTCCGTTTGCTACCTACACTGCCTCTCATTATAGATGTCAACTGTTGTTGTATGTACTTAGTACTGGTCCCATGAAATTTCAAACCCCACATTTCTATGTCCCACAAACCTATACCTTCAATGCTGCCATTATATTGTCGGCTACTGACTCCCTTCCCCTTTGCTTTACTGCTGCTTTTGCTCCGCACACAACAAGATATACTAGACCCGTGTTGTTGCTGCAAATACCTCTTAATGTTCCCTATCTTCTTCGCAAATAACCTTTGTTGGGACAGGGGTTTTCCATAGCTCAGCTGGTTAACAATAACTGTTCTCAAATGCTGATGTGCAGACTCTCAGATCTTCCCCTTACATCTGCTGATTATATTCCCAACACACGGACCCTTGCAGCTCCGTCACCGACCTCCACTGCTCTTCCACAACAGACTACTTACTCCCCCTGCCCCGTCCAGTCTGCCCCAACCACACGAGCACGCCCCCCCATCAGGGAAGCCACCTCCCAACCTGCCCACTCTCTTGTTAATCTTGCTAATTGCCTCGGATCTCTACTTAGGCTCACAGGGTCATTACTTTTCCGGTACCCCCCAGTCTATGCATTACAACTGCATTCTCTTGCTCTTGTCTTTCAGATGCCACTTGTCTATGCCTCCTCTTTCTGTCCCTCTCGGTCCTTACCTGTTCTATACACTGACCATTACAAACTGGCCCTCCTGAGCTCTATGTACAATACACAGCAGGCCACTTTCTTACTGATACAGCTCATGCCATATCCTCACCGCATCATTTACTTCAATGACACAAGTACGCAGCTCGCTTCTCACAATATTACATACATGAAGCCTGCAACCAAATGTTTATCTTTTATGCATGACTATAGCTCTTTAACATAGTCGATCACTGCCACCTACTAATCTCTGCTGCAGGCAGCTCCCTTCGATTCTACTGGTGCCCCACCAAGGGAAGCCTCGTATCCTCATGCCAATTATGTTGATTGTGCTGCTGTCCACCCTTGCACTCTTCTTTGGTCACCTACCACTGCCTTCATTCTTGATAGCCAACAGACTGCACTACAATCTTATCAGCTTCCTCATGGCTTCCCTTTCTATCCATACTGTGCCACTTACTCTAGCACACCCCCGTTTGGGTGTGGCCCTTGTAGTCATCTCTCGGATTTCTGGGTTCCCCCCCACTCCACCAACTTGTTATACTTCCAGCCAGTTGCTCCTCTTATCATAGAAGTTATACACAGATTATCTCACTCCACCCTCTACATCTGGCTACACCCATCACTCACCAGTTCATAGGCTTGTTTAACACTGAGCTAGTATCTCAAATCTCTCCTCTCCCGGCCTCCCCAATTTCCTCATGTGTCTGTATAACATATCCTGATTATGCTCCACTAGTCACTATACAGCTAGTTTGCTTACTAGATATGAAGTTGCTTGGCCATGATTCTCAAGTCATATTCTTTTACTATTACATTCTTATTTATCCATATGGGGTACACTTACTTCTGGTTCATACCCAGTACAATATCCTCACACGATTTCCTCACATCTTTACCTCACATTACTTCCTCACACTACTCTCTGACACTACTTACTCATCCCACTTTCTCACGCCACCTTATCAAAATGCTGTTACACCAGCACACATTCATCGCCTGTTTAAACTGGCGCGCCCCCTCTCTCTATGTCTGATACTGCTACACAATCTTACACCAAACACATTCGTTGATAATTCTTTGATATACACCCAACTACCACTACCCATCTCATCTCCACTTTCATCCATATTCTATCATCCACTACAAGGGACTCCAACACACCCACCTCCCCGCTACATATCGCTACCTACGGCTACCCACCCTACGTCACAATTCCACTCTCAGCCTACTAACCCCTCCCCATGGACTTATCATTTGCAAATACCCCCATCTGAATCTGCTTGCAGCTACTTCCATCCGCTCACCCACCATATTTTTGCCCCGTCAAATACTTTAGTCCCCACACCCACAATATACCCATGCCTACCCCATTACACAGTACTTTCCCAGATTGTGGTTACTGCACTCCATATTACATCATTCCACATATAGAACCTCGCTAATGTTACCTCGGGAAATTATTACCTCGGGAAAAGGCTACCTCATTTTACTGCCATCCATACTCTTTCCAAACAACTTTACACCATGATCTTCACTCTCTGTTCTCCTTCAAAACAATTTTACATCGCACTCATCACCCCACAAGCCTTCTCATCCATGCCCCTACTCGATGGCATCCACCCAAATCCCTCGCCCACTCATCTTACACCCGTCACATTAAATATTACAACGCTCATTTACCCACGACCCATAATACACCTTTGTCATCCTCATAACATAAACCCTCATAAAAACCACTTGTCACACACAAACTATCCAACAATTGATCCCCCCTCACATGCATCTACGACCAGCTCTACTATTATACACAGAAATACCCCTCACTATATATCTTATCTGCATCCACCCATCACCCATCCATCATTTACACATCTCTGTGTGAGACACGATGACCGTTCGCCTTTGGCAGTGGTCAACAAGGTGGGTCAACCACGAGTAGCACTACCTACACTACTCAGCTTTCTTGGATCACATGTGTTTCGGGATAGTGGACCTGGCCTCCTGTGGGATGCTCAGTTGCAATAGTTAGTGGAGCCTAATGCTGACGAGCGTGAGCGGACGATGGGTTTTTTCACTGGGACCACGGCAGTGCCTTCTCTTTCTGAGGCATCACGTCGTCAGGTGTTGGGGCAAGCGATGGATCTCAATTGCTTGACCTGGATTATCAGCTTGGCTATGGCTGAGCAACGCAGAGTGCGGAGTACATTTCCCTTGATGGTCTCTCTGCCTACCGAGACGGTACATGCAGTGAGTGGGGGCGAGCCGGTGAGGACCACGGGGTGTAGACATCCATGGCACACGTGGGAAGTGCTCGAGGTTCAGAGGGAGTTGACAGCCAATGTGGCTGTGATGGATGAGGTTGGGGAGGTCCTCAAGGATGAGATGATGGGGCAGGATGAGGCCTTGTCATTGACAGAGCAGACAGTGGTCACTGCTCAAGAGGTTGCAACATAGCAACCACGGGACGCGTCTCCTACCTCTAAGTCTGTTAGACTTAAGGTTGCAGTTACGGAGGACAATTGGGAGCCTGACATTGGACCCATTGTCACTGGAGGAGAGAGACGACGTATACGGCGGTTCCTGAGGGCTTACAAGAATTGCTTTGCTTTCAGTTTGAAGGACTTGGGAGCACTGAATGGTCAGGAAATTCGTATTGAGTTGGCCACAGACACGTCAATATTTCGGAGACCCTATAGATACAGTGACATGGGTCTTTGATTCAGATGAGGACTCGAGATCTCTGGGAGGCTGGTTTGGTGGACCTCTCTGGTGGAGAGTATGCTTCAGCCACGGTGATGCCAGCCAAGAAGGATGTCTATGGCAATTGGACGGAGAGACATATGTGCGGTGATTACCTGTCTGTAAATTGTCAAACCAAGTCTGATAAGTATGTCATGTCCACACCGGAGGAGATCTTTGATGCCATTGGGCATGCCAAGGTCTTTAGCACTTTGGACTTGCGGTCCGGATATCACCAGTTGCCGATCAAGAAGGCGGACAAGCTGAAGACGACATTCTGGGGGATCAATGAGCACGGGAAGGATTGCCTATATCAGTGGCGGTTCTTACCATTCGAGCTTAAGAACGCTCCTGCATAGCTCCAGAGAGTCATGGACATGATTCTAGCAGGGGTGGACTTTGCTCGGTACTACATAGATGACATTATCATCTTTAGTGCTACGATGGAGGAGCACGAGAGACACCTTCAGGAGGTGTTTGAGCGCTTGAGGGCACACAGATTGAAGTTACATCCGGGGAAATGCAAATTTTTCTACAACCAGATTGAGTATCTGGGTCACATGATATATCCTGGAGGATTGGGGGTGCAGCAGACTAAGGTAGAGTCCATTGCACAGATTCCACGCCCCATGGATGTGAGCCAAGTTCGAGCTTTCATGGGGTTGGCAAATTACTATAGACGGTTTGTCAAGGGATTTAGTGCTATTGCAAAGGCTCTAACCAAGCTGACTAAGGTAGACCAGGAGTGGCAGTGGGAATATGAGCAAGAGCGAGCTTTTCAGGAGCTCAAGGCGAGGTTGACCTCGGCGCCCATCTTGAGACGACCTATCATGGGGCGTTCCTTTCAGCTGTATATGGATTGGAGCATGCTGGGGCTTAGAGCGGTGCTCACATAGGTGGATGATGAGGGAAGAGAGTTCGTAGTGACTTATGCTAGCCGCTCGAACAACGCTGCAGAGGCTAAGTATAACTCATATGAAGGAGAGTGTTTAGCTGCAGTGTGAGCCGTGGCACACTTCAGGTGCTATCTATACGACAATCTCTTCACTCTTGTCACGGATTACAGCCACTCAAGTGGTTGATGGAGTCATACAAACTTACGGGGAAGCTTGCACGGTGGGCACTTATACCTCAGGAGTATGACTTTCAGGTTGTGCATCGACCGGGTTTGGTCAATAAGGATGCGGATGGATTGAGTTGCAATCCATGCACGAGCCAGCAGGATGACACTGGAGCTCGGTGGCATGGTGAGACGAACGAGGAGATGGCATGCATCTGCCTTTTTGTGTATCTTGGCATTGGGAGGTCAGGTTGGACCTACAACAGGGATGACTATAGACGGAGTGTCTGAGGACCCTGAGGCTAGTGATGAGCCAGGTGGTGCCAGAGATATTCATGAAGATACGGTTGTGTTGAACTACCTCCGCAGGGTAGTTGCAGCCTACGGTGGACCAAAATGAGACACACCATGAATCCCTAAAAGTACATAAAATGGGATGTGGCGAATCCTCAACCATTGGATTCGCTTCAATCTACAATCTCAACCGTTTATTATTGACCATTAAAGACGTTATTTTCAAATCGCGATAGTTTCAGATCACGATCGTTTTTTTTCAAATTTGACCTTGATCCACCCCGGGGGTCTACCCTTGGTCTATGTATTTAATGAGGCAGTGTTGATATTTCAAAGAATTCTATATGTAAATGACTTTAGGAAAATAGTTATTTTGAAGGCTCAAAATAATATATATTAATATTTTTGAGTTGATGTTTTCATTCTAGATTCTTTATCCCTCAAAGCACATTTGGTCAAGTCCATTTTTTTAATTGTCTATGAATCATGCTTTGAAAAAAATCCATAACGACATTTTATATGGACTATAACAAATCCTTATGGACTTGTTCAAAAGTCCATAATTTCTAACCATTTGTTTTTTTGGTTATGAGACTTGGAATAGGGGAAACATATGTAGTTGAGCCTTCATAGCTTAGTCATTTTTTACTATCAGCATTGTCATTTAGGAGTATGATAGTTTACAACTAATCAAGGTCCCAAAAAAACAGTGCTGTGACAGCATTTTTGGTCCACCGTAGGCTGCAACTGCCCCACACTGGAGACACGGCAGCTAGTGCGACTGCCAATGAGACGGATCGGATCCTGCAACGAGCCAAGAGGTTCAAGTGGGAGGGGATACACCTGCTTCGAGTGTGGGAAGATGGTCGGGTGAAGATCGTACCTCACCCAACACAGCGTGCACGGTTAGTACGGCATGCCTATGAGGAGTTGGGGCATTTTGGAGTGCGATGCACTCATAGTCTATTGCAGGTGCGGTATTGGTGGCGTGGTATGCAAACAGAGGTGTAACAGTGCATGGCTAGGTGCATGGTGTGTGACAGGGTGCGTGCTTCATTCAACGCCCCTATACCACAGTTGCATCCTTTACCCATCATGGGATTGGGCTACAGGTGGAGTCTTGACTTCGCAAGGCCGTTGCCACTGACGATACGCCACCACAGATATGTGTTGGTGATGGTGGAGCACTTCTCCAAGTGGATTGAGTTGGTTCCATTGTCTGATAAGGCTAGCGAAGGGGGCTGCGTATGCATTCTTGGATCGTGTGCTTAGCCAATTCAGTGCTCCAGCTAAGGCACTCACGGACCAAGGGAGAGAGTTCTTAGGGCAGTTTCAGGCTTTGTGTGATAAAGCCTTGATAGACCACCGTACCAATTCTCGGGATCATCCTGAGGCCGATGGCTTGGCAGAGAGAGTGGTGCAGACGGTGAAGAGGGGTTTGTGCAAGTATGGTTTGCAAAAGGGACACCTAGGAGATTGGGATCTTCAGGTACCTTGGTTAGCCATGGGCTATAGGTTCAGCAAGCAAACATCACTTGCCTCCTTCTCACCATATTTCCTTCTCTTTGGCCGAAAGCCGGATTTGCCTGCATCTATTCGCATGGAGGCTGCAGTAGTCCTCAACCTTGATGATCTGGATGTGTAGACACAAGCATGTGCCCAGCGGACAGAGTTGTTCAAGAGAGTCATGCCTATGGCTTTTGAGAACCTTGCTATTGCCCAATACCGAGACACATTGAGGTATGTCACTATACGTGGAGGGGGATATCGGCCAGGTGTTCGGCTTTTCCACCCTGGGGACTATGTGTATCTGCAGCAGACAACGCTTACGACCTTGGATGTCATAGCAGGACGTGTGATTCTAAGGGTCAGGGAGGTGTTGCCCTCAAGAGTGTTGATTCTGGAGGATCGAGATGGCATGGTATGGAAGGACCATGTGCGCAATTGTGCGCCATGTCACCTTCCACATATGGATGGGAGGATAGATCCCAACCTTGCAGTGGTACCTACAAGGTTGCGTTGCATGCTATGTGGGCATGCTAGTGGTGCCGCCACTATGCTGGTGTGTGATCGATGCTCAAGAGGTTGGCACATGAGATGCTTGACACCATCTCTTGAGAGGGTTCCTGATGGAGAGTGGTTTTGTCCACACTGCTTGGGATAGTGGGAGTGGATATGACTAGTGGAAGCTAACAAGACATGGGAGGCCAAGCTCATATGAGTCAATACCCGAGATCTCAGGCTCAAGATCACAGGTTACAAAGCTTGGCCTTGCATTTCTTGTTAGCCTTCCATGGTTGTATCCACCCCCACTATCCAATGCAATGCGGACATATCCAATCCCCATCAGGAACCATCTCAAGAGGTGGAGTCAAACATCCCATATGTCAACCTCTAGAGCATCGATCATACACCAGCATGGTGGCTGTCCCTCTAGCAGACCCACACAACATGCACCTCAAACTTGCAGGTACCACTGCCAGGTTTGGGTCAATCCTGCCATCGACATTCGGAAGGTAACATGGCGCACAATTACGCACATGGTCCTTCCAAGTTATGCCATCCCGACCCTCCAAGATCAAGACGCCTGAGGGCAATACCTCTCGAACCCTCAAAATAACACGTTCTGCAGTCACATCCAAGGTCGTAGGAGCAGTCTGCTGCAGATAAACATAGTCACCAGGGTTAAATCTCCGGATCCCAGGACGATAGCCCCCACCACGTATGTTAGCATACCTCAACGTATCACGATGTTGTGCAATGGCAAGATTCTCGAAAGCCATGGGCATGACTTTCTTGAACAACTCTACACGCTGATCACATGCACGTGCCCACACGTCCGAATCATCAAGGTTAAGAACTGTAGCAGCTTCTCTACGAATGGATGTAGGCAAATCCGGCTCTTGGCCAAAGAGAAGAAAGTATGGTGAGAAGGAGGCAAGTGATGTTTGCTTGCTGAACCTGTAGCCCATGGCTAACCAGGGTAACTGAAGGTCCCAATCTCCTAGGTGTCCCTTCTGCAAGCCATACTTGCGCAAACCCCTCTTTACTGTCTGAACAACCCTCTCTGCCAAGCCATCGGCCTCAGGATGATCCCAAGAAGTGGTGCGGTGGTCTATCAAGGTCTTGTCACACAAAGCCTGAAACTCCCCCAAGAACTCTTTCCCTAGGTCCGTGAGTACCTCAGCTGGAGCACCAAATCGGCTAAGTACACAATCCAAGAATGCATACGCAGCTCCCTCATTAGCCTTATCAGGCAATGGAACCAACTCGATCCACTTGGAAAAGTGCTCCACCATCACCAACATGTACTTGTTGTGGCGCATGGTCAGTGGCAATGGCCCTGCGAAGTCAAGACTCCACCTGTAGCCCAATCCCATGATCGGAAAAGGGTGCAATTGTGGAGTAGGGACGTTGAATGAAGCACGCACCCTGTCACACACCATGCACCTAGTCACAAATTGTTGCACCTCTGTATGCATACCACGCCACCAATATTGCCCCTGTAGTAGATTATGAGTGCGTCGCACCCCAAAATGCCCCAACTCCTCATGGGCATGCCGCACCAACCGTGCTTGCTGTGTTGGGTGAGGTATAATCCTCACTTGACCATCCTCCCACACTCGGAGCAGGTATGTCCCCTCTCACTTGAACCTCTTGGCTTGTTGTAGGATCCGATCCCTCTCCTTGGCAGTCACAGTGGCTGCCGTGTCTCCAGTGCGGAGGTAGTTCAACACAGCTGAATCCTCATGTATATCTTTGGCGCCACCTTGCTCATTGCTGGCCTCAGGGTCCTCAAACACTTGATCTACAGTCATTCCTGTTGCAGGTCCAACCTGGCCTTCCGCTGCCAAGATACACAGAAATGCAGATGCATCCCATCTGGGCACCATCTCCTCGTCCGTCTCACCATGCCATCGAGCTCCAGTGTCATCCTGCTGGCTCGTGCATGGATTGCGACTCAACCCATCTGCATCCCGATTGACCAAACCCGGTCGATGCACAACCTGAAAGTCATACTCTTGAAGGATGAGTGCCCACCGTGCAAGCTTCCCCGTAAGCTTGTCTGATTCCATCAACCACTTGAGTGGTTGGTGATCCGTGACAAGGGTGAAGAGATTGCCGTATAGATAGCACCTGAAATATGCCACGGCCCACACTGCAGCTAAGCATTCTCCCTCATATGAGCTATACTTAGACTCTGCAGCGTTGTTCGAGCGGCTAGCATAAGCCACTACGAACTATCTTCCCTCATCATCCACCTGTGTGAGCACCGCTCCAAGCCCAGCATGCTCCAATCTGTATGCAGCTGAAAATGACGCCCCCTGATAGATCGTCTCAAGATGGGCGCCGAGGTCAACCTCGCCTTGAGCTCTTGAAAAGCTTGTTCTTGCTCATCTTCCCACTGCCACTTCTGGTCCACCTTGGTCAATTTGGTTAGAGCCTTTGCAATGGCACTAAATCCCTTAACAAACTGTCTATAATAGTTTGCTAACCCCATGAAAGCTCGAACTCGGCTCACATCCCTGGGGCGTGGAATCTGTGCAATGGACGTCTGTTGGCAATGATTGTTGGTATCCACGAACTGCAGACATTGGCAACAAATCAGGGTACTGCTGTATCAACTAAGCAACATGGCGCAATGAGACGCGTCGTGCAGTCTCATCCCTCTCCACATACAGGTAACATCAAACTCGTACACCTGCCTGCAGCACTGCAGCCAATCCAGTGCTGATCTCGCCAAACAAGTCCAGAAGGCATATGCCTTCAAATGGGCACTGCCACACAAGAGGTGTGGTGTCCAATGGCGACAACTGAGGTGGTCCTGGTGCAATCACCGCATTCTCCTCCTCTCCTGACGGTACGAAGGCCTCTACCCAGGCTTGTTGCACCCATCTATCAGCAGCCTGCTGCAAATCCTTGCTCGTATCCCACAATGGAGTGTGAGCAACCATGGTAGGCAACTCCGCCGTACCATGCATGTCATCCTGCTCTGCTGGAGGTGGCACATCCTCTGCATGGGCATTGCTCTCCAGCAACCCTCCAGGCCAACTAATTGCAGCTGTGAAGGCTGCTAGTGTTGGCATCTTGCCTCGTTGGGCAGCAGCAACACCCCCATGAATGTCACAGGGAGCTGTACACGACGACCATCCCCTGACTGCCATCCAGGCCTGTAGGATGCCAACTCCTCCCAAAAATCCAGGGTGAAGCCCATGGGATATAACACTGCCCCACCAACAAGGACATCGTAAGAGACCGCATCTGTCACAATGGCCTTGGCTCGCATCACTGAGCCATCTATAGGATGATCCGGCTGTAGTCTAATGGCCAACTCACGTCGTGTCATGCCCCGAGCCTGCTCTGATCCTCCCAAAGATGTCTGTATCTGAAAGAACAAGGCTCCATATCCGCCTCCATGAGGCCCAAACCTGCAATAGCAGCTCTGCCCAACATCAGTGGCTAAGCTCCCAAGTCCAACAAGACCCGCAGTGGCCGGTACCTCTTGCTTGCTGGTCCACTCAAAGAGAAAATGTCATCCTAGTTGTCTAACAAGACAACTCCAAGTGTTACCATGGCGCGCTCAAAGGCTGGCCTAGTTGGCAGCTTTATCAACCTGGCAACTGCAGCTTGCCATGGCGCAGCCGTGGCAGTCTTGACCTCAAATCCGAGGATCCCTCTGCCACTATACCTTCCATTAACTCCGTAGAAGATGAAGTGACCTCCCCACTCTCGCAGAGTGTTGCTGCTAGTCTGAATACTGCAGCTGGTTTTACCCCCGACGTCGCGATCATGGTTGCCGAGAACAGTGGGGCTTGACACACAGAGGTGGCTGCCCCCAACAACACACTGGTTGCACTAGCCTTGGCAGCCGGTGCCAGTGCTGTACGTGTAGCTCTCCCTAATGGCACAATAACTTCCTCTGTATCTATCGGGCGAGAACTAGGTGCCATGGATATCGTCGACACTGTCTCCCCCAAGATGAATGATTGAGGCAACCTAGCCTGACAGCTTGCCTCCCCACGCTATGGATCTAACTCCACCTCTGCGCCTTGTGGCTCAGGAACTCATGCTGCTCCTCGAGTGACGGCTGCAGCAGACTCTACCTACACTAGTGGTAGTGCTGCCCCACACATAAATCATATGCCTCCCATGTCTCCTCCGTCAGGATGACGCTGCTGAGGAGGAACAGGAGGTGGACCCTCAGGTCTTGGAGCTGGTACCACCTGAGCTATGGCCATGGCAGCAAGCCTTTGCTCTAGCTGCTGAAGCCGGTTGGCCATACCTTGGTCAACCCCTGACCTCCACGTCCTTGGCCATACTGTGCTTGCCCTCGTCCTGCACCTCGTGCCTGAGCACCTCGTCCTCTCTGAGGTGCTCCACCTCGCCCTCGGCCACCATTGTTCCTTTGGAACTGGCCTTGCCACAATTCAGGGTGCAAGTCATAACACTGGGCATCTCCATGCCCATACTTGCCACATTCCCCACACTGCAACTGTGTAGGCTGTGCTTGTGCCGGCCCTTTGCCACTTTCTGGGCAATCTTTCTTGACATGGGGTCCTCCACATGTCCAACATACCACCCCTGGTTGCTGTTGGCCTGCAAAAGAAGCTACTGGCCTCTGCACCTGAGGTCCCCTGTAAGCTCCATGGAATTTGGGTTAGGCAACCTTGCCCCCCTGACCACGCTGTTGGGCGGTCCCTTGTACCTGTTGGTTGGCAGCTGCGCCTCGTGTAGGCATGTCATTGTCAAATCCAATGGTAACAACTCGCTCCTCCACCATGTTGAGCTCAATCCGCTCAGCCAGCAGAAACACATCTGCTAATGTGGGTTGGGCCGCTTGTAACAGGGTTGCATCCCGCACCCTTCTCCTGAGCTCCTTGTCCAAAATTCCATACCAGAACTGGATTGCCTGAGCTTCAGTAACCCCTTGGGTCACACTTATCAAGCGCCTCATACGAGTGTAGGCCTCTCGCAAGCTCTCACTGGATTTGCGCTGGAAGTCTTGCAAACTTCGCAGCTTCTCTGTCTGTACGCCTTGGTAGTTCATCCGCAACTCCTGGAAGAATTCCACCACCGGGTTGAATCTAGGCACATGTATTGTAGTCGTGGCAGGAGGAGTAGTAGCACCTTTTGAACTGGTACCACCTGCAGAAGTACCGGCACTACCTGGGGGGTGCACTCCAGCCAATATGTACTAGCCACGTGCGTGCACAGGAGGGGGTATTTTAAACCCCTCCATGTACAACATTATACATATAGAGGGGGGTTTAAATCACCTTAAATATAATCTTACAGGAGGGGGTAATTGAATTGTAGGAGTAGGCTAGTGGTAAGGACGTAGAATGTGTCGTGATGCACCGCGGGATCAAATCGCGATGCACTGTTGTTTTGCTTTTCTTTTTTTTCTTTTCTCCCCGCGATCTGTCTCCCGTGGGCTCTCTTTTCCCTCCTCCCGCGCCCCTTCCGTGTCAGCTAGGTCTTAGCAGGCCATGTTTCAATCTCTGCTTTTTGGTGGGAAGCAGATGGTATTCAGAGAAATTTGTGAAGGGGCAATGGGAGAAGGAGGAATGCATGGTGGAATGGGAAGCATATTATGCCTGTGTCTCGGTACTCTCCCTCTCTAGTTCTCAAAGTTTTCATCTCTTGGTACCTTTATCACAATTTCTAGTGGTTTTTATGTACACTTTGTTGGTTTATTGCACTATGAAATGTAGGGGTTTTATGTAGTTAATGGTTCCAGTAGTTGTGCTTGTGGCTTCACATGGGTGCCTGACATGCGCAGACCGTCACCTCACCAGCAGATGTCCATGTGTGCTTGGTTGAGGTGAATGGTGACAATGGCATCAGTGGTGGCGGGGATGAGATGGGGCGACAGTGAAGGTGTGGGGAGGCATAGGCAGCTTACTCCTTTTGTTGTTCTTTGGACCTACTTTAGCAGGCTTCAGATTTTGGTGATGTATTTGTCTGCATGAACTACACATCTCCTGATTGTGTGTGCAATCTTCAGGTGGGCGCCATACTTGCTCTTTGAGCAAGGATTGTAGTCAACGAAATTACTTTCAAAGTACAAGTCCTGCAAGCCTCAAGACACCATTTTATCTCTCTGTCTCAGGTGTCTCCTCTCCTGGATTCGAATATTCAATGAGAGATAATCTTAGAGCTAGTAGATAGATCAAGGCTGCTGTTTGTGGAAGCTTGAGGCCCCACCCCATAGTTGTGGCACACAAATGAGGAGGTATTTAGATCAATGTCTGTATTCTGGGTTGGTTTCCATGAGGCTACCTTATTGGGAGTCCTGGGTTCAAGTATTTGGAGGCCTCTGAGGAGTGACAGGTGTACAGTTTTCAGCCATTTACACACATGTCATTGACCTTACCATCAAGCATCTAGAGCCTCGAAACTTGAGGTGGCACTGTAAGCCACCATGAAAAGTAACAATGTCCTCAGAAGAGACAGTAGCACTGACAATGTCGGCAAAGAATTGTGGCTCCCATAACCTAGTCTCATGGCGGTGTCATTGTTCTCTTTTTCAATGTGATTTTCTCACTACATAAACACAGAAGCTGGATGACTTTGGACCTTCTATCGTTCTTATGGAGTAACTTGGAAGGAATCATCGTGGAAAGATAAGCAGAAGTGTGGTCTAGTTGGAGCTATATTCTCAACCTCTGTGTTTTCTCTTCGTGGGTAGATGGTCAACTGGAAACAATAGCGGCAGCAGCGCATTGATAGAACAAGGCACTGCTAATGAAGGTACCTTCTTCAACGCATTTCAGCCTGTTTTCCCTGTTAGTAGAGTCGTCCCTATTTTTTCATGTTGAATTCTGCAAGTTAGCTCGTTGGTGGATCTATGGTGGTTTTGGAGTGATTTTGTGCTCCCTGTACCTTCTTCTTCAACCTATTTCAGTCTGTTTTGCCCTCTCATCATTAGGGTTTAGGATGTTTGCTGGAAGAACTTCATGCCATCAGTGTCAGCTACTAGTAGCAAGGCTGAGGATGTATTCATGATTTGTCCATAGGCAGGGATAGCTGAGGACCAGGGATAGAGGTCCAGATTCATCCAAGAGGGCCGGATTTCATACACAAGTTTCTTTCTGCTTCCCTGTGGATCAATAGCTACAAGCAATCGCGCGGGTAGATGGTCAATTGGAAACATCAGCGGCAGCAGTGCAATTGATAGAACAAGGCGATGCTAATGAAGGTACATTCTTCAACACATTTCAGCCTGTTTTTCCCTGTTATCAGAGTTTTTCCATGTTTTTGCCTGAAGGAGCAGGGATAGAGTGTGGGTCCAGATTCATCCACGAGGGTTGGACTTCAAGCTCCAGATTACCTTGATTCCATGTGGGTCAGTAGCTACAAGAAACCTACATGGGTAGATGGTAAACTAAAGGCAGCTATTGTAGCGGCACAGATGATAAAATCATGCACCTCAACCATGACCACAGCTTCTGAAAGAGGATCAAGAGAGGGAGTCCACAATGCCTCTTCTGACATTTCTGGGCATGTGAAGATACTTTGTGCGGCAGACAGCCTGACAGAGGCTCTACAGATTCTAAACCAAGGAGGCATTTTAGCATATTCAAATATGTATGTCTGTCAATTGCTTAAGTGCATCAAGATGGAAGGTCTCGAAAGCTGGAAAGCAGGTGCACACTCACTTTATCCAAAGTGGGTTCACGACAGATGTTTTTCTACTCAACACGTACCCTTGTCAATATGCATGTTAAGTGCCGAGCATCAGGGATGCTCACCAAGTGTTCAACAGAATGCCTCAATGATCTTTGATCACGTGGAATATTACGTTGGAAAGATTTACCAAGCATAGGTGTCGTAGGAATGTTTTGGGGACATATGAGCAGACCTGTGCTTGCCTTCTTCAGGGATGTGCTAAAACGAAAGCTTTGGCAATTGGCAAGGGGGGTTCATGCCCACATTCTCAATAATGAATTCGAGCCAGACATTTTTGTTGGAAACACCCTTATTAGCATGTATTGCAAAGTGCGGGAGTGTGGTGCATGCACGCCAAGTGTTTGACAAAATGCCCAAACGCAATGTGATCTCATGGAATGCAATGATTGCAGGATTAGCTCAGCAATGCCATGGTGCAGAACCATTCGACCTCTTTCGACATATGCAACTAGAAGGAGTGAAACCTAACGAGGTTACATTTATTGGGATTCTCAATGCGTGCTCCCTCCCAGCAGCTCTGGAGCAGGGCAATTGGCTCCAGGCCTGCATCATTGTTGCTGGATTCTAGTGGGGAATGCCCATCTGAGCATGTATTGCAAGTGTGGGAGTGTGGCTAATGCACTCCAAGTGTGTGATAAGATGCCTCGGAGAAATGTAGTTTCATGGAATGCCTTGATTGCAGGATTAGTTCAGCAAGGGCAAGGTGCAGAAGCATTCAAACTCTTTGCACGCATGCAAGGAGAAGGTGTGAAGCCTGACAAGGCCACTTTCATTAACATCCTTACTGCTTGCACCAACCCTCTAGCTCTGGAATAGGGCAAGCTGCTCCATGCAAGCATCATCAAAGCTGCTTTGGTGTCAGATATCCAGGCGGGGAATGCCTTTGTGAGCATGTATTGCAAGTGCGGAAATGTGGTGCATGCCTGTCAAGTGTTTGACAAAATGCCTAAGAGAAATGTGATCTCATGGAATGCGATGATTGCAGGATTAACATAGCAAGGGCATGGTGAGGAGGCGTTCAAACTTTTTCAACAAATGCAACGAGAAGGTATGGAGCCAAATGAAAATCACCTTCATGAGCATCTTGAACGCATGTACTACCCCAATAGCCTTGGAACAGGGCAAGGGCCTCCATGCAGGGTTGATCAAAACTGGATTTGAGTCGGATGGCAAAGTGGGAACTGCCCTTCTCAGCATGTATTGCAAATGTGGGAGTGTGTTGATGCTCAGCAAGTGTTCATCAAAATGCCCAAACGAAATGATCTGATGAAGGTACCTTCTTCAACACATTTCAGCCTGAGGGCACCTCTAGTTTGACCTGTTTCAGCCTATTTTTCCTCTCATCAGACTCAGCCCTGAAGCATATGTATTGAATTCTGTAAGTTAGCTCGTTGGGTGGATCTACGGTGCTTTGGAGTGACTTTGCAAGTTACTGCCAAGGTGACAGCATGATAGTACCTAAAAAAAGATAACAGAGATGGAGAGAAGCTTTCAAGGAATGAATACTTCTCTGACCCCAGTCAGTGGTGGGACAATGTGAGTAGATGGTCAACTGGAAATAGCAGCGGCAACAGCACAATTGATAGAACAAGGGACTGCTAATGAAGGTACATTCTTCAACACATTTCAGCCTGTTTTTCCCTGTTATCAGAGTCGTCCCTAAATTTCCAGATGGCCGGATTCCAAGCTCCAGATTACCTATGACTCCATGTGGAAGGATAGCTACAAGAAACCTGCATGGGTAGATGGTCAACTGGAAGCCACTGTAGCAGCTGCAGAGGCATGATGTACGCATTGTTAGTGTGGAGGGAGGGGTAGCTGTTGATGCAGGGAGAGGATCGTGGGTGCAAAATCATCCAAGAGGGCCAGATTTGGAGCAAGGAACAGCGCTGGCAGGAGCTCTATAAATATGATCCACAACGGTGGGACAATACAAGGTGAGTTTTCTTCATGCAACATCGTAGGGAGTTTGACAGAACTTTGTATTTAAATATGTTAGTGTGGAGGGAGGGCTAGCCGCTAATGCAAGGATGGACTGTGGGTTCAGGATCACCCAAGAGGGCTACCAGCAGTGGAAGTAGCAACATTTGGTCAATAGCAGCAGCAAGAATTAGCAACGTCAAACTCATCAACCAGTGGAGGAGATGCATCACCAAACAGGCTTGGTTCTGTGTTCACTATGCAAGGTGTCACATACAAATGCATCCGAGCAGAAATTATAGGTGATGAGCTTGTCTCGGCAAAATTTCATTTCCTTTCCATGGGGGGTAGTGTCCTTTCAGCCAAGCAAGAGAAGAGGATGGTTCTGAAAGGGGATACTGTACACATTAAGATTTCAGACCAAAATGATGGGGACCAAGGATTGAAAAGACCTCTATCTTCCAGTGGTTCTACGATCTTGCATGAGGACAGACCAGGCGAGGACCCGGCACCAGTGTCTACCAAGATGAGGATGGACCCTGATACACCCTTTGCTGGCGATGGTGGAAATGAAGACCATGCACATGAGCATGCACTTCAGCAGAGATCTGGTAGATTGTGCAGCACGTTGGCTACATCCAACGGTATTCAAAAATGGCAGAAAGAGATTAGAGCCGTTGAAAGGAAAATCTCTGCAGAAGGACGATGTGACAAGTTTGAGCTGATGACAAAGGATCAACAAGGACAAGCAATGTTCCACATATGGTGTGTTGAGTGTGAGGATGTTTATGCACGGTATGGGAAAAACAAACCATATGATGCATGTGCAAACTTTATGAGATCTCATTTGAGGAGTGAGGGGCATCGCATAGCCTATGAGAGGCGTCATGGGAAGGGTTCATCACAATGTGTCATCAGCCCTGTAAATGCAGATGAAGCATTAGATGCAAAGAAGAACAGGGTGAAGGAGGCATTAGAGGAAGTCGCTCGGTTTTGTGAGGACAATCCTGGAAACAGATTTGAGATTGTGGAAGCCACAATTGGAGACTATTCGCAGTTGGGTTCCATAAGGATTAGGTGCCCACTTGATTCAAAGTGGCTACTGTTGTTTCCAAGGACAGGTTCTTTGCAATCTTCTTTGACAAAGCATGTGAAAGGAAAAACTCATGTCGATGCAGAGATTTGCCATAAGGTTGGAAGTAGTGAAGGACTGTGCAAAAAGAGAGGAAGGCCTCCAAAGCCTATGATTGCCAAAGATGTAAAGCAACGGGATCTAAGCTCTTTCTTGGTCAGTCAACCTGTGTTGTCGTCCCCACCACTTGACAATCCAATTGTGGCATCAACAATGGGAGCATCCTCGTCACAAACTCCATACACTTGTGTTGACGCTGCCCAACAGGCAGATCTAATCGAGGATTGACAATTACAGCAAAGGTCCCAATGCAACAAAGGAAGAGACAGTTTGTGTTGGGGCCTATGGGATGAATGGTGGGAGTACAACCAGCAGAGAATAAGTCTGAAACCATTCCTTCAAGATAGCAAGGGAGGAAAGAAGTGGTATGTCGAGCCGTTGACAAATGCAACCATCACTCTAACCAATCAAGAGCATAAGGTTGTTGGTACGTTTCGGCACGCGGATTGTTTTAGAGTGTCATTGGATGGGGAGCCATTTCCAAACTTGAGATGTTCAGCATGTTCTTCCATTCCTTTGGAAAATGACTTCAGAATGAGGATATATAGAGAAAGAGGTGCCATGGAATGTAGAGGGGAGAGAGATACTGGCAAGGGAAGAAGGTTGTCATATCTTGGAAATGCCGAGATTGTCAAACAAGCTTACAAAAACAGACAGGAGTTGAGACAGTTGAGGTTCAAATTGTGGGAGGCCAGGACCAAAGTGACATCCTTGTCTGTGTGATGTAGGAGTTTGAAGGAGTCTGGGATTGAGACAATTGAAAGAGGAGATGTTCTCAAATTTTGTCGTGATATTGTTGATGCACATAGGAGGGGGGATTTTGAAGGAAAAGAAAGTTTGTGGGATTTTCTTGTTGATATGGGCAAGAATATTGACAGATCTCCACAAGGGAAGAGGTATGGTACTAGCACAAAAACAATGTTTGAGACTGTGCAGCTTTGGGGGGGTCCGAGATTGCATCATTTTTTGGCTTCAAATGTGGGGGGTCCTTCTATTGATACTACAAGACGGTCTTTGAGGAAAGGTTTGAAGTACAGAGCGGGAGAAAGGGATGATATATTTCAGCATGTGGCTGGAATTTACAGAGATGTGATGGAAGATGCAAATATTCCAATGGGAAGCATCCCAGTGATGGTGGCGGAAGATGAAACTGTTGTGAAGCGATTGGTACGTTGGATTGCTAGGGATGACACCCTTCTCGGGTTCTGTGGGTTTCAAGACAACCATGTATGTATTTCAAATTTTGTGGTGCAAGTGGGAGAAGGGGAATCAGGGTACGAACATATTGTGGAGGCATTCAAAAACAATGTGGTTGCCCATTACGCCAGAGTGTTGATAGCAAATCCTCTACATGTACGATTACCTCGATTGGTATTGGTAATCCAGCTCACTTGCAATAGATTTGACAACAATTTTGTGAGATCACAATGGGAAGTGGTGAGACAGTTGTGGGACAAATATGTGAAGGACGTGGTTGGGCCTATAATTGGGCATGCTTCAGACGGAGATAGTAGGAGGAGAAAAGTGATGTTAAAAGATTATGCCAATGGGGCTGGAAGTAGATTTTGCATCCCTTCGGAAGGATGGTTGTTTACAGGTCGAGTGTGCAACGGGGGAGATATATACGGACTCCATGATCAGGACTTCATCCACAATGGGAAAAAATTGGTAAATCCCTTGGACAGTGCATCACGGACTTTGGTGTTGGGTGATGAGGTTGCTACATTGAATCATGTGTTATTGGTCTACCATTCATTTTCAGTGGACAAGCATGGACTTCGGGAATGTGATATCAAAAGAGAAGATCGACAGAATTGGGCAACAGCTCAACGACTGGCATCTCGGAAGGTGCAAGCTTGTTTGAGGGAGTTACAATCAACTGTGAATCATCGAAGGGAGAGGACCAAAGGTACTGAAATTTACCTATACATCATTTCATGCTACATCGACATTTTTTTGTCTCCTCACATGTCATTGTGTGAGAGGGTACAATCTGCTGCGAAGGTATCGTTTTTTTTCAGATTGTGGAAGTTGTGGTTATTCCACCACGAGGTGTACAATCTGAAATCCTTCTTCATTAGCAGGGAAGCATACTTGGATTTACAAATTTCATGCCACTACGTGGTTCTACTTATCAAATTGTTCAAGGATAAGTTTAATCATGTGCAAGTTCCTTTGAGCCTTGTTGGTTCAGATGTGTGTGAAATATTCTTCAGCAAAGTGGGAGGTATGTTACGGAATGAGAGGACATATGACGGGTGTGATTTGATTGAGAGTGCGGGAGCATTAACACGCATATCCAAAAGGTGAATCCAAAAGGACCCAAGTTCTCAAGAAATCACAAGAAACAAGAACATATTTGGTTTTCTTTGGAGAAGAAGCCAGGTATCCCCCTTGCTGATTTGTCCGACTTTTCTACTGTCCAATCGGATGATTGCATTGTGGAGGCTTTGAAACTGGATTTCTAGAAGCGCAACTTTTATGCCATAAACTTGGGATGAAACCAAACAAAGCGACAAACTTGGATTGGTGGAATGAGCCATGGACAATTGAGAGACAAATGGAGGCCAAGCTATTCAAAAGCATGGAAGAGGAGGGTGATGATGTCGATGCCATAGATTCTATTTGTCCTCTTAATGTAGACACACATATTCAAAATGAGGTCGTGGAAGATGAATTGGTGTGCGGGCCTTCGAATTCAATGGAGGATGTTTTGAGCCAACCTTTGGATGATCATGCGGAAGAGGTACTTATTCAGAGTGAATTGAGACATACTCTGGATGTTGTCATTGATGAGTTTGAACAAGAGAAAGATGGACCGAAGGCGGTGGTTCCATTTGTCAAAGTAGACGGGAAGACCATATTCAAAAGCACTTTGGTTAGCCAACTCAATGGCAACCCTACTCTATCCAAGGATAGATTGACACGAGTAAGAAGTGTATCGATGTTGTTTTGTCGAGAAAACAAACCAACTACCAGCAACAAAGCCACGAGCTTGGGATTGGGTTCGGATTGTGCTGTATTTTTTGTTGATGAGGAGACTGCGATCCAAACTACAAACTGGAAAGGCAGACCAGGGAAAACCTGCAGAGGAGCAACCAAAGGCACTTGGTATTTGGGCAGGGTTCAAAGAATGCGGAAGAAAATCAATAAGCGGTTTGTAGAATGTAGGGATTCTGTTGATTTATTGGAGCGTCCTTCTCATATAGAGATTGGGTTAGCATGGTACCAAAAAATTCGAGGAGGGGTCTATACGTACGATTTGACGGATAACATGATGGTTGATTTGGATTCCATTATCACGTTAGCATGTTTAAAGTACAATGTCAAGTCAAACACATGTGTACTTGATGCAAATGACCGAAAAGTCTTTGACAACTTTATCAAAGGCAAATTTTTTTTTAAATTAATTTGTTATATTTTATTATGTTTTAAATGAATAAATTCGATATAATATAAAAACATACATATATATATTGGAGGGTTATTTTTAATGATGGAAAATGAGAATATACATACAGAAGGGGGTATTTTTTAAAAATTGTAAATTTTTGTATATTTCCAGGAGGGGGTTTTATAATCTTCAAAAAATATGTACAGAGGGGGTATAAATTATCCAAGGACCCGTATACAGGGGGTTTTTTTATTAGGCGACGAACGCATGTGATACGCACAGTTTATAAAGAGTGCACCCCCCAGGTTCCACCACTAGTACTGGCAGTGGGAGATATTGATGCTGATGCAGCTACTGGTCGCGTCGTGCCTCGAGTAATGGAGACGTAGTCAGGTGACCAATACATCCTCCACTCCTCAATCTCTGCTTCATGTCCTCGCCTGAACTCGTGGTAATTGTCCATAGGCGGGCCTTCCAAATGCTGGAACAGTCCCTTCCACGCCATGAATGGGGTGAACAGCTGTGGATTGCGCATCTGCTGGAAATCACACCAGCTGTCGAACTTCTAGATAAAGTCATCCAGCTTGATTGTGCCCATAGCTCTAGAGTATCTACGAGGCCCCTTGGTAGCTCTATACATCTCCTCCATGTCGTCCCACAACAATGGCGAATGAAACTGCACACCTGTTGATGAAGCCTCCGAGTCTGTGTCTGACTCTGCACTAGTTGAGGGTGGAGGTGAAGGTGGTCTGAAACGAACACCTCGTCTAGTGAACCCACTCTCACTGCTACTGCCTGTAGCCGTACTCCCCTCAAAACCCTTGGGTAACTCCATGATGACACTCACAACCTGCACCTCTCCCACGTGACACTATAAGGCTCTAGTACTAATTCTAATAGTGACACGGGTGAGCACCTGTTGCGGATTAAGGGTCATATCCCAGTGGCTAAGGGCACCTGCACCTGCATCCACCGTAAGAACTCCTATGGTTGGCTGGTCATCAACCCAGCCTCACCATAGAAGAAACACTGGTGGTTTTGCTGGTCATCACTTCAGCCTCACCACCGACAACATACTCTAGGATTGACCGGTGATCAAATCCGGCCTAATCCCTATGAAAGCAAGCGCCCACACAAAACCAACATGGCGCACAGTCAAGCATGCAGGTGTGGGGGGGGGATCCAAACACAAGAAACCAAAACATGAACACCCCCACACCAAAATCCCTCCACAGTGCTGCTCCTGCAGGATACCCCAGCCCAAAAACCCCGGACTGACTGGCCTCCACCAAGAGAGGCTTTGGCAACTACAAGTACAAAGTAATGAAAATAATAAAGAGAGGGAGGGGAAGAATAGAGGTCCGACCAAACAAGATCTAATTATGATCTATGTTATCAACTGCTAGACTTCTCTCAAAGTGCCTCGCTCTGCATGATGGTAAGGTGTGGGAGGTATATATATATCCAGAAACCTGCCACTAACCTTATCCCAAGCTACAGTAGCTCGCTCTAACCAACCCTTCTCCTCTCTCTGCCAGGTAGAGACAAAATAATACTCCCATATCTCCCGCTCACTAAATACTAAAGAAAATAAAGGTAGGGTCTGACAGTCTCTCAATTCGAAAGCTTTGAGACGGTTGCGGGTGTCCTCGTTGCGAATGACTGCATCTCCTTCAAGCAGAACAAACTGTTTGTTGCTAATGAACCCCCGTTCGTGGTTGCCTCGTGCAGAGCATGTCCGGTTGCAACCACGTCTGATTGCAAAAACTTGTGCAGTTCCTGCTCCTCTGCTCCAGTACACCACGGCCTTGTGGCTGAACACCTTGGTCCCCGGGGTTGTCTTTGGCTGTGTTCCAAGCCTAGCTTCCACCCACTTTGGTATTTCACCTACAGCTGCAGAACTGCTTGCTCCAACAAAGTTCTGACTGTCCAAAGCAATATTGAGGCCCTCAACGCCAACTACATCAGTTTGTTGTCTATTGCTAATGCCTGACTCCCAGTATGCAATCAACTCGTCCAACTGCTCTCCACTCAAATCAGTCTAAGCCCCTTGAGAAACATAAATCTTGTCCCCTTGTGTGCACAGGCTAAGAGAAGAGACCTGCCCTTCAATTACGTCCTCATTTCCCCAAGCCATACAAGGAGGACATCCACAGATTTGTCTCTCATGTAGACCACAACAGGTTCTAGAAACAGAATTGTGGATCTTTCATAGCACCCTCACACTCTCACCCACACTCAAAAAAATCCATAGATTTTTAGCAGAGTCCAAAAAACTAAAACCAGGTCTGAGTTTGTAGATTTCCACAATCTGTAGGTAGATTTCCGCTTTCTACAGCTGTCCCCTCAAAAACTGTGTCAAACGGAGCTCATATGACAAAGATATGGCCAAAGAGGCTCTGTAAATATAATATATGACCTTAAATAGAAACAAATACAAGGAAAAACTATTTTCAATTGGTTTCCTTTGGTTCCCTGTTCCCATTTTTTTTTTTTTTTTTTTTTTTCTCCAAACATGGAGCAGACCAGGCCTATGAGCTTGCTACGATCCAGCCCGCTTCTTACTCTAGTTCTTTGGATGGCTTATGGACAGGCGGCCTGCAATCGAAAGCTTCGTGGATGGTTGCTGGACTTGCACAACACATCTACCATATCGGAACCACAGCTTCACTTCACCACATTCAGCATAACAGGAGCAGAGCAGGGCATACAAAAGCTTGGCCGTTGATTGCGACACCTTGGAGTATGTTGGTCAGACAACACGTCATGTCGTCGTCTCCTGTTGCAGGGCAGTGGTCTTCTTCTCTCAGATGGCTGATTCAAGGTACGCCCGACTCTAAAGGTATATGGCACGGATCTCAGGCTTGGCGCTCCAAATGGAGTGCATCTCTTGATTAAGAACTCCAAGACATGGGCAGCCTGGGATTCCGCGGGCTTCTCCCATTTCTCTCACTTTTGGGAAATGGCTCCTTCTGCTCTCCTGCATTCATGCCAGCCCTTTCAAGTAGAAGAGTGGCTACTCTGAGCACTATCTCTGGTAGCATACCCGATTCCTGGGTTTCTCTTTGCTCTCATCCAGTCAATAGGTTATCGCTCCCAGTTTGGCTTGGAGGTTCGTTGGGGCAATCACCTTTCGCTTTTTATGCCGGATGATGTTTGAGGCTCATGTGAGGCACCACAACAGGCAGCAGTGCTGGACCTTGCCTTGATGTGTTTGACCCTCTTGCGCAAACCTCGGTACTCAACAACAGAATTACAACAAGCTGAAGCCCTCCGTATTGGCCAGGACATACACTCCCCAATTGAGGAGGTCTGAGTTGTATTTGCCAGAGATCCACTTAAGACCCGAGGGGATTTCCAAGCACACATGAAGTAAAAGTGCACTCCCTCTTCACTATGAGTGGCTGTATAAACTTCCGAACACCAATACCCTCCAAGTGCCCCGGGAAGAGAGAGGGCAGGTCATGGTCTAGGCTGAGGGTCGACGGACACAAGGTCATACACTTGACGCACACACTTAACCATCCCACACTACGATTACACCGCCCCACCTGCTGCCACGCTACACCTGTTCAAGGCCCATGCTTCCCAATTCTGCTTTATGTGGGTGCCCTTCCCCTTCAGCTCCAATCCAGAGCTTGCTGCAGCCTGCAACCTGCTCCTTTCGTGACACCTATCTGCAATTGATGACTGCTACTGGGTCAGTTTCAACTCATCAAATACAACAGGGCTTGTACATTCCAGACGTTCAAAGGAGCTGCTACATTCCCATTGAGTGCTTGGTATAAAGGCAAGGTAGGCTGAACCAACATAGAAAGCATGTCTGCTCCGAATCCCTCCATGTCTTCAAAGTTATGCTAAAACCATTCCAGCTCCAGTGTAACTTGCACAACGCCCCGACTTCGTGTTCCTATGCGTTGCTGTTGCGGCTGACGAGTTGGTAGATCACATGAACAAAAATGCCAGAGCCTGAACACAAATAATCACTTCTCTATCTCCAACCAGCTTGTCACAAACATAATCTACAAACCACCATAATTTTCTTCTCTCACTTTCAAAACAAAAACCACAAGTGCTAAAACTAAACTCACCTCTAGCACTCACAGATGCAAGCTGATCTCTCTCGAGAGATAGAAAACTAAAATCACACTGTTGACACCAAAAAACGAAATGCAACACCATCACTCGTTAAACTAAGAGTCGAGCCAGGGGCACCCCAAGCTATGGGGACTCCACCCCACAACATCCTATTCTCCCTTCATAAGCACACTCAGATCCTAAGTAGTGAATGAGCTCGGTCGTGCAGGCTCAATTCGAGAGAGATGAGCCGCACGACTGACGCTATCATGAAGATAAGATGGTTCAGGTGTCAAGCTAAACTTGACACCTGACTTAACACTTGAACTAAATCCAAGTGTTAAATACAAATAACTAGCTTTATTCTAGTTAGTTTCACACTGTGTTTATTTAACTTGACAGTGCCATTGGCTTGACTTAGTTTATGTGATTGAGTGGATTCATTGTGGCATAGCTTGCTAGGATTGTGTGCTTAGAATGTATGGTGGACAACGATGTTTGTTGTGGCACGATGCTTAAGTGCACGACAATTAATACATCGCTACCTAATATTCAACTCCACACTTAATCCCTAGAAATAACATGGGATACAAGTCCACAACAATGCCTCTTTGACCCAAATAGTAGACCCCACAAACAAACCACCCTAAAATTCTTTATGCAGTACAATATATCTACAATTTTGCAACTAATAAATGCAACTGGAACCAAGCTTATCAACCCACACGCTTTTTGCCTAAAATACCCTAGACCATTAACACGATCCCAACATATCCACTTAGGTCATCTACAAATCATTTTTTGCTACCCCACAACCGCCTGCCAAAATAATTGCCCCATAAACTGTGCGACTTTGCCCTATCATCCATGGGAGCTTCTACCTCAGTACCGCTCCCAACCTACACGCCCCCCACTCGCTAGACTGTTTGTCACCCCCATATCTCATCCAAGAGCCGCTCAATCTATATCTGCCCAAACAACGGATCCACAACAACCTGACACAACTCAATCAGTACAAACCCTACTGGAACCCCGTTATGAGCTTGAAGAAATATAAGGTTTAGTGAAAAAAATGCGAGTAGACCAATATGGAGCCTCGTGCGCTGATACTATGTACCTGTGTAAATGGAAATGTGACCCCGACAAGAAAGCCACTTGGGAACATAATGACACCCTCTTTGATCGCCCATCAATACAACAATTGCAACACAATATCCAAATGATAGCTGATTACTACCGCAGAAGTAATTAATTATTACTACCGCATTAACTATTTAGCGCATATTCATAATCAGCATATTGTGGAACTGCAAACTTCTGACAAACGTTTCATTAACCCACCAAGAAATGTATCCAACCTACATATTTCTCTAGACGAGTGCAACCCATACATTGATATTCTCTGCACCCACCCAAAGATCCACACCCACGCGGGCCTTGCCTACATATATGGACCACTAGGCTGCTATATTGGAAGCATATCACTTGCTAGATTGAACTGGCTATGGAATATGTCTCATTTAAACCCCCTACCTAGCTTGCAACCCCAAATTTCGCCAACATTTGAGACAAAAGTTTCCACACTCCTCTAGCGTTATGCTCAAGATTTGCCCCCCAAGTGTCCAACCATAACCAACAAGCTCTCTCTCGCACGTTCCCATTCAACCTTATCCATGGCCCTCCTCGACTTTCTTACAACAGAACTTAAACTCACTCACTCATACTACTCTAACCCTCTCACATGCCCCATGGGGATGAAGAGTTACTCCAGCTTGTATAACGCAGACCAGTGTTTCGGCTCTCTAGGCTTGGCCATATCTCATCATTGGCAAGGTAGAGGATTTGCGCACCCCCCGGACTACAGTATAGCTACAGAAGCAATCCATTGGGCAAGAATAGCTGCCCATATATCCGCAGAAGCCTTTACGGTATTGTACATCCCGCACAATAATCACAATAACACTGATCACCCTATGCTGGCTAGCCCCCCCGGAATGTTCACATTTGCTATATTTGACCCACGTACGATCATCTATGAATCAACCCCACCATTACCCAAGTATTTGAAATATCCAAAGCCATCCCTAACTAAACTAGTCTATATACACCACTCATGCAACCCACAAATACCATGTACTTTCTGCCCCACATCTACCCTCGCATCAACCAAACCATGGAATATGGCCACCCCACGACCACCTTGGTCAGCCCAACAACAACACCCATTTGAACAAATGCCGGACTTTACAAACTTAGCCCCTTTAAAATTCCCTCCCCACCAATGTGTATATACAGATCGCTCCCTAAAAGATGCACATGCAGGGTATGGTACATACTCTCCCGATAACAACTCAAGAACATACAACCGTCTTCCAGGTCGTCAAAATATTTTACGTGCAAAACTCATGGCTATACATGATGCCTTGAAAGCACTACCATGTCATCTTGGTTCGACCAGCTACTACCTCTTTACGGATAGCTTAGTCTCTTTGTATCTCATCTCTAACCAAAACCTTAAACCCTCCTCCCAAATTCATCACCTTGACCTTCATCTCATTAAGGCCATCATAGATATTCTACACTCATCCCCAATACAAATTCATCTCCACAAAGTCAGATCCCATATAGGTATCACGGGTAATGAGATAGCAGACGAACTTGCCCAACTTGGAACCATCCAACCTACTACTTACCCCACGACTGACCCTATTCACCTGGCACACACATATCCATTCTGGCTGACATCCACTAAAGCTAGATTCCCGGACATAGCCCCCATTCGGGACCTGCATGCATATATGACAGAAGAAACTATGGATCAAATCTGTGCATCGCCCACCTATCTAAAACCCTACATATCCAAATGGGTTACGCCACCTCAGCTGCTCCACCATATGTCTAATCACTTCTGGACATCTCCAATAATCACTGATGCCCAAATTAAACATCCGATTTCGATACGGACAATACATGGGCAATCAACGGCGTAATTTATTTTGGCCTCTATTATATCCTAACAAGCACTGTAGGTTATGTTATTCCCAACCCCCTCGAGTGGACACATGGCCGCATCTTCTTCTCCACTGTAAACATCCCATTATCCATGGACTTCACGTTACTCGACATAATCAAGGAGTTTGGCAACTCCATAAAATTCTTCTCACACACCCTAAAACTAGATGGTACAACCTCATTAATGTAGGCACATTTCAAGGTAGGCCACCGGACCACAATATACCTTCATGGTTGCTACCATGTACATGCGCTAATCACCCATGCCTCTGTCTGGCAAGATTATGTCCAGATATTCTTCTTGTCCAAGGACTCCCCATATCGTTGGTAGCACCAACAGGTCCACTCCCCTCCCTCACTATCCACATCATTGAGTTTACCTTCTGTCATGACAGAGATCCCGACCAATCCATTATGTTCAAACGTGAAAAATACAAACCCCTAGTTCTAGCCCTCCATTAATATGGATGGAACACTGCCCCTTTGACAATTATCACCGCTGGTGTTAAAGGGGGAGGTCACTGTCACAACAGTCTAATCCTAAAAAAAAACCTTAAACTACCTCATAAATATACCACCCCCCCATTACGAACATTACACTTCACGGCCATCACTTCATTAACAGCCATTATCCTCAACAAAAGAAAGATTGAAAGTGGCCAGCTTGCCGCTTAGTAACTGGTTCTTGTTACCATAGAGCCCACCCCCGAAAGGGGGCAGTACCCACATGGGGAAGAGGTTCTTATTTACGCTAGCTTCGGCTGGCGTCATATATATATATATTTAAAATTTTATATCTTTTTCACCGAATATTGTAAAACCCTTTGTTTCCTAACACCCTATTTTTTATAATTTTCTTCTGTAACAGGTAAATTAGACCATATTTTAAATTGTCCTTTTAAATTATTACAAAATTTCAAGGCATGTACACAAACAATTACATTCAATATATACTAGGGTAGCCTATGCTGTTGGCCCATTTGTGAAGAATTGAAATCTAAGACCAAGTGCAATTTTCTATGTGTCCAAATGCGTCTCCTACGTTAAGGCCCATCTAAGTAAGCCCAAGTGCAATCTCCCATGTAGAGGCCCCAAGTCCTACCTCCAATGTCCTTCCAACACTTGATTTTGTACTTTAGTTGAATTTTCAGCGACCAAAATTATTTATAATTCCAAGTCGGTGCACCCCTAGTCACCGAGGGCTTTCCAACGATACTCAAATTGTGGCCAGAGTCCCTGTAATTTGGGAGATCTCCACGTGACAAACAAAACAAAACAAAACAAACAAACAAACTACTTTCCTTCATATATTGAAAAACCAATTTATTTTTTTCCATGAATTTATTGAGTAGTTACTATATTATCCAATCATTGCTCTAGGAAAGCCCACTTTGTTGTTTTTCAAGAATTTCCGACGACCAAAAGTACTTGAAATTGCACACCTCTCACACCGCAAGTCCAAAAATCACGAGACTAAGCCGGTGCACCCCTCCTCATCGAGGGCTTTCCAACGGTACCAAGCATGAGAGCTGGCCCCGCAATTTGGGAGATCTCAACGCTACAAAACAAACAAACAAACAAACAAACAAAACAAACAAACCGCCTCGCTTCATATATTGAAGTCAAATGCCGGACCCAAGAAAAAGTTTAATTTTCATTAGCCACGAACTCATTCAAAGCCGCAACATCACTTGGATCTAACGAGTACAAGTTCTGAGATGGTTCAAATGTCATAGTCACTATTGAGATTATGGTCTCAACATTAATCCACTGTGTATCACTGGAATCATATTTGAGCTTCACGTGACCTCTACCTGATTTCATCCTCATGGATTAGAGCTGGATGAAATATGAGAAACTTCACAAGGATGGATACATTATACTGTAGATAAAATCCTTTATCACATTAACTTTTTAAATAAAACTTGGGATTTTTTGTGACCATTTTTATTAAAAAATTGGGTGAAATGATATTAGCCTACCATATACCCTACCATATTTTCTAAGTAATTTTTTTCTAAAATTTACCTCAAAAAAATAAACTACACCCTATATTTGTTCTCAAGTGGTTTTGAAAATACGGGAGTGACCTTTTTAGGTGTTGCCGACACGCATACCTAGAATATCAGGCTTCTCTGTTAGGATAGGGTAAAACACCCTATGACCGGTCACCTCATAACTGCTCGGGTTAGGCCGCATAAGCTACCATGGCTGGGCCCAAGACTGCTCAGTTTTGCCACTTGGCAAATAGTTGTTTGATAGAACCCCCCAAAAAATGTGATTGGTCATAGGGCCCAACGTTCAGACAAGCTTTCTGATTGGTTCAACTTTGAAACCCCACAACTTTGTGTGGACTTCGTGAAATCACGCACTTCCAAGTGTGTTGGGATGCCCTGGATGTGGGGCATCTTATCAATTTTATCCGGGATAAAAACGACAAAAATTCACCGTTAGATCTTCTGCCATCGTTAGATGAACGGTCATAGGTCTGTCTACCCTAGGGCCTATCTCTCTAGTATTCACACCAATCATAACGAGATAAACAAAATACTCGTAGTTCCTTCTGTCCGGAAACCCGAAACCTCCGGATATCGCAATAACACACTGCTGATATGCTTCATCACAATACACAGGCCCTGCATGTACCTATTGTAAGACCGGTTTTTTTCAAGAATTCAACGCGATCTTTCACAACCTCCGGATCTTTCGGGAGCTCCACACCTTCCAGTTTACTGATATCAACTTACCCTAGCGCTGCAAGAAGTTCAACAACACCTCCCAATCTGTTAGCTGTTCCCGATATTCTTCAACTTCTCCTCATGTTACACTCGGCTCAACAATGCAAACAAACGTGATATGGTCGAGCTTCAACCCTCCCAAGATCACTTGCGTATAGGTCAAATCCTCCATCTCGCACCCGAGCTATGCACATCCCACAAATCATCCCATGACCCAAACAACGCAAATCGATCGAGTCCCTGACTTATGGTTGAACGCAATCTCGCAACCCTAAATCCATTTTGAATTATTTTGAACTTTTTGAACCTTTTGAACATTTTAAACTTTTAGCTGGAGAGTGCACGGATGCATGGATGGATGAATCCATTCATGTATATGCCTTCAAAATGACACGTGTAGTGATGTAGTCGTATGAATAGAGTTGTGAAACCATATGCAGTCATGCAGTCATAAGTTTCCAAGAAACGTCGGCCACGTGTAGTAAATCATATCACAGTAGTCATATAAACCATCCCTAACATCGTGGTCAACAATATTTCACCAATGCTCCCAATCTTTCCGCAATAGTGGAGTGACATCCATTAGTACACAACGATAAAATATATCTACATCGCTCTATAGTCGGATATGAAGTCACAGTTGTTATGACTCCGCAAAAGCCGTAGAAATCCTCCTCAGATCATGATAATGAATAACTGAGTATGACAGGGGACGAGTTTTCAACTTCGTCGTTCTGCAGCTAGAAAGAGGTGCATACACAGCAGGGGATGAAAGGGCGACATCCAGAGAGGAGACGAGCAAAAACAACCTAACTCCCAAGCCTGGAACGAAGGTTTAGAACTCCGCCGCCGCGGAGCTCTCCCACACTTTTATCGTAGATTTGGCTATGCACAAAAAAGAGTAGTATTATCATAGTAAAAAAATATTACCTTCCATGGTGTGTTACCCCTTTGGGATCTTATTTTTTCCTATGAGTTCGAGGGTTAAAAACCAAAAATAAAAATCCCCCTTTTCATTTTAACACCCATATTTAAAAATAAATTATTTAGAAAGGGGGTTAATTTTTCCCCCTCCTCAAGGGCCTGAATTGTGAGCGGTTTCCTTTTGAAAAACAAATATATATACATATACTTGAAAACCCCATATTTATATCAGATAATTCCTCGGTCAAAGCTCACTTACTGCTATCAGGGACATCGGGTGGTAGCTCAGCTGGAAAGTGCACAGTGTGTCGCCCTGTTGGTTCAGGGTTCGAACCCGCTGCCCTGTGCGGTGTGTGGATTGTTCGTGACCGGTTGGTCTGGTGGTGATGTTTCCCACATGTGTGCCTCACGGCTTATCTGAAAGGGGGTTAATTTTTCCCCCTCCTCAAGGGCCTGAACTGTGAGCAGTCGCTCCCAGGTTTCCTTTTGAAAAAAATATATATATATATTATTTACTTGAAAACCCCATATTTATATGAGATAATTCCTCTGTCAAAGCTCACTTACTGCTATCATTTTCGACATACGGTCCACGGTAGGATAATACTTATCCGAATTTACTAATAATAATATTTAGTTTGGTCTATTTTTATTATTTATTATCTAGTTAGCTTTTTAATTCAAGCTTCTCGTGGCACGCCCGACTCCGAGGCTTCCCCGGGGCATGTTTTATGAAATAAACAAAAATAGTAACGAGGGATTTGTTTTAGCTTTGTTTTATCTATATATTCATGTATTATTACGATTTTAATATAAATGGAAAATGAACGGAAAGATGATCGGTGGTAGGCGGTCAGAATTAGGGTTGGACAAAAGCGAGGGCAAAGCCCTCGCAGGCATCTCTCACACTCTGCCTGCCGCGAGGCTGCTAGCCCTGCGCCATCGCTGCTCGGGCCCTTTGTTCGCGCTCTGCTCTTCACTGCTGCGGGGACCTGGATCTGATCGGGGGGGGGGTGTGCACATCTGTTTGAATATTTGGGGGGGATCTTTTGGTTTCAGCTTCGTGGTGGCATTGAACTGGACTGGTGCTGGACAAGGGAGGGTGGGGACGGCAGGGCTGCTCGCGGTCTGGGAGTTTGAAGAGAGTGCGGGAAAGGTCATGTCTGTGTCCATTGATGTGTTTTCCTTTGCTATTGTTGTGCAGTAGGGGAGGTTGGGAGAAAGAGTTGCGCATGCTGGATGTGTGGATTGTGTGTTCCTGTGCTTTCGTTTTAGCCTATGTGAGAAATTTGTGGATTATGTGACTTCTCGATTAAGTAGAAAGATGATTGGGAAGCTGAGTTGAGTTGCACATGCGTTGTCGTTGTAGCAGGAATTCCAGCAGAGGGTACACGGGCTTGGTGATGACTGTAATTGTTCTTGCTGACACTGGGGGAGTGTGGATTTTGCAGAACCCATGGCGGCTCAACCAGGAAGCGCTGCTTCTGCCCTTCCAGCAGCAGCACACGTGGTATGTAACCTTGACATACAGCGTGAGGATGAGTTTCTCAGTAGAGAGCACAGCAAGGGGTAATTCTGTGGGCTTTTGGGGCTCGCAGGTTGGAAATGCCTTTGTAAATCAGTACTACAATGTGCTGCATCAGTCGCCTCAGGTGGTGCACCGCTTTTACACTGACGCTAGCCGCCTCACACGAGCGGAGGCTGGTGCCGATGGAGCGGTGGATACCGTCGTCACACAAGCCGTAAGCCATCACAATCAATGACTCGTTTCTCTGGGTTCGTTTCCCCGTTTGCATGTCCAACTTGTGTTCGGCGCTGGAGGTTTCTTGCCGTCTGAAAGTTTACAGGCGTGGTATGTGTGGATTGCGCAGGAGATACACAACAAGGTGATGTCTTTGGATTATGGCGATTTCAAAGCAGAGATCAAAACTGTGGATTCTCAGGACTCTCTTACCGGGGGTGTACTCGTGATGGTGACCGGATCGTTGTCCAGCAAGAGCAACGGGAAGAGGAACTTCGTGCAAAGTTTTTTCTTGGCTCCACAAGAGAAAGGCTATTTCGTGCTGAATGACGTTTTCCGCTACCTGGACGAGGAGCCACAGCTCGTAAAACCAGCTCCAAACGGCATCCCTGAACCGCCGACAGCAGTTTATGCTGCTCCAGAGCCAGGTACTATTGACACCCTGCCCCATGTCTGTGCTCAAGCTGAAAACTACTGCTCCTTCAAAACGCAGTAAGGTGGTATTGACTTGGTGTGGTTTTGAGGGGGTTTGTAGCTGTTGAACCACCTATGGATGCTGAACGAGAAGTCAGGGAGATTGCAGCTTCCCCACCCTCAGAGGGAGATGCTATTGTGGAAGAAATTTATGATCCTCCCGAGGGTGTGGAGCGTGTGGAAGTGTCAGAAGTAGAGGAGGATGAGCCTGTGGAAGATGTGGAGCAGTTGGAGGTTTCTTCACCTGTCATTGATGAGCCGGTCTCACCTCTTGTTGAAAATGCACCTTCTCTTCCTTCCCTTGAAGATGCACCTGGAGATTTACCGAAGAAGTCATATGCTTCCATTGTGAGTAACATCCATCTGCAATTGCCTGCTTTTGTGCTCTTCGAATGATGACTAGTGTTGGTGAGATTGTATAAAATTTCAAGACACTGACTAAGTGGCAATGATGCTGGTTCTGTATTATGTATGTTTTTGTCCAGCTTCGGTTGATGAACAGTGGTGGAACTCCAGCAGCTATTTACAGTGTTGTTCCGAAACAAATACAAGCTGTGACTGACCGGCCTGCTATAACAGTCCACTCATTGCCTCCCCTTTCAGCAACTCCTCCAGCAACTCCACTCAAGAATCTTGATGAGAATGCTCCTGCTGAAATTGAAGGTATTTATATCTGCATCACATCAAAGTGTTGTCTCAGTACATGGCTGTACGTACCTTAGTTATCATGCTTGTATTGAAGGAAGAACTCCTCACGCTGTTGAGTTTCCCTGCAGCTGATGGACGGTCAGTGTATATCAAGAACTTGCCAGTGAGCATCACATCCTCTCAACTGGAGGAAGAATTTGTGAGATTTGGACCAATAAAAGCTGGAGGTGTCAATGTAAAGAGTCAGAAGGTATTTCACCTAGCTGTGTGTAAGCTGTTGTAGCCATGCTTGCTGGCGGTGCTGTCAGTGATGCTCTTGTTAACACTTTGTTCTTCCTGTTTTTGCAGCAGCAAAATGTGTGCTATGCTTTTGTGGAATTTGAAGACTCCAGCGCTGCGCAAAGTGCAATTGAGGTATTGTTCCTCATATCCTGTCTACAGTGTCCTTGTGTCACATCAAGGAGGGGTAGAAGGAGGAAAATAGGTCATACATTGTTGGTGTGGTCTGACGGTTTGGGAAAAAAAATCTTGCAGGCTTCCCCTGTCCCTATTGGTGGACGTCCAGCCTACGTCGAGGAAAAAAGGACTATGGGATTGCGAGGTTAGAATTTTTCACTTACCCATTTCTAGGGTGTAGCTGCATAACTGCATAACTGTATGGTTGAGGAGAATACCACATTACCCATGAACAGTAGGGTCCCTCATAATTGAAATGGGTTGGGATGGATTCAGCTGGAAGGGGTCGTCCCCATGAAGGTAGAGGTGATCGAGGCGATCGCCCTTATCGAAATGAGGGGCTACGCGGACGGGGCTCATTTGGAGGGCGTGGTCTAGGCCGCGGGCCAGGACAGGATCGGGATCGAGAGATGCCAAACAGGGGGCGCGGATCAGGGCCACCTCGTGGGGGCTTCGCCGGTGCAAACAATGTGGGTGTAGCTTCCAACAGTGGTGTGGACAGTAACCGTCGACCTGATGGTCAAGGCGGGAGTGGACCCAGACCTCCAAGGCGAGGTGCTGGTAATCAGCTCCCCCGCAATGGCTCTGGCTCCTTACCTCGCAATGGCACTCCGGCTGCCACTCAAGCTGCCACTGCTGCTGTGTAGGGTTGGCGTTAGTGGAATTATGGTCTGTTTGGTTGAATTGAATTCAGGAATAGTGATCCCATGTAGATGGTGAGGGTTGTAGGATAGGTGTGGTGCCTGTAGAGGCCACCATGAAAGGAAGCAGGATGCAGCTGCAGGGAATTAACTTGTTAAACAATTTTTTCGTTCCCTCCTGCTGCCTCTCTCTGTAGGGGGACTTGTCCTGTGAGTCATTAACACATCATTCACTCTTTGAAGTTTGGGCAAAGCTGCTTCTACTGAGCAGCATTGTAGGTTCTCATATGACAATTGTTCTCCATAGCATTTTTGTCTGGCTGGAAATTAATAGGGGTAATGTATCAGTTGATTTTGAAGAGGTTGTTTGCCTACCTTAATTAAGCAGGGCATCCATGCAAGGCTTTTTATGCTGCAAATTGCAAGGGAACTTTGCCGTCCGAGTATGTAGAAGGCTCAGTTTATGACTAATGTTTCGAATGCCAGGTATGCGTTCCTTTATATGTTAACATAATCAAAACAGGATATCGAAACTCTGGAGGGAGATTTCATTGACCGCGGGTAGTCCATAGATACTTTGGTTTGCCATTTTTACATCCACCTATGAGGGCTGGTGCCTCTTGCTCCTTTTTTCGTTCTCCTTTTCTTATGAGGAGTGACAACCTACCATGTCACCAAATGAGGTTGGATTTCTTTTTGGAAAGTAGCAGGTGGTTGCAACAGTTGTGTGTCAGCGAGAGAATGTGTGCTTCTGCAAATGGATGTAGTTAAGCTTTGAATTTGCTGGAGTTGGAAGACTAACCAGTTTCTCTGTATAAATGATTGGGATGAAGATTACATAGCTGTTTTGTGGATTGTACCATTTTCAGAGCTGAAATATATGGAGTTGTTTGAAGATATAAAAAATATAAACTTGGAAGACATATTGGACACACTTTGAGAGGAGGCTTTTATCAACACCATCCCTTCGAGACCCGCATCCTTCGTTAAGGAAAGAGGTAGGTGGTCGCTGAAGATGTGCTTGTTAGTGAAATGAGTGTTCAAAAGAGCCACTAGCTAAGTTAGTTCTGAACATGCACAAATATGTCTGCCTCAGGACCTTTGTGCAAAAAAGTGTCCCAACACAAGCATCCTTTCCACCTTACATGACTAACCTAGAGATGCAGGTCTTAAAAGAGCATGTTTCATCAACAGGGTTAACATCCAAATCATGCTTACCTGAGAGCTACAGTGTCACCAATTTTGTGTCCCACCCATGAGTTTGCGCATCAACCCTTTCCCATTACCGACAGAAGTGTCCCAAATACCCACTCCCACGTGATTACTTCCTGGACCTACTGGATTTAGTGAAGTTCTTTCTCTCGAATGTCTTTATCTAAATTGCTCAGTACAATTGCATCACTGTTGCTGATTCTCTGAAGGTCAGAATACAACAGATTCACCACCCTTCCTCTACTTCAACATGTGAAACCTCTCCGCAACCAACCATTGTGGTATCACCATTTAAAATCCTCACCTCTTTGTCACTATAAATCTTTTGTCGCTATGAATCTTGGTATGAATCCATCACACTCTCTTCAACGAGATGCAACACCTGCAGGACTCAAAAGCTTTGCTGTATCCTTTCATCTACTATTTAGTTTCTTGAACACTATTTGGCATCGTGGGAGCCTGGCATAAAAGTGACAGAACATAGACCAACGGCCTCTCCCTCCTAAAAATTCGTGTTGGTGGGAAGAAAATAGGCCCATCAAAAAAGGAAATTTGTACCTCGTCTATTAGATGTCTTAGCATACACAAGTGTTGAGGGCATGAAGTAGATTCAGGTTTGGCCAAAAATGGAGAGAAACAAGCTGACAAAGGCAGATTTATGCAGAAGACGTTGACAAAGAGCATTGACATAGGACAGAGACCAAGTTCAACAGACAATTTGCACATCACAACCTATACAGGAATCAAAATCCAGCTCGATTGGTAAGTGAATCCCTGCTTCACGAGAGAGGGAGCATTGGGATGCAAGATCTTACTGACCACATGGTCCTCTGATACATGCAGAGCAAATTTAGTATCCAACAACACAGAGTACTATCAAACATTAGTACGGAAGCACTCAATGTGCGAGCCACCACCAAGTTCTCTGTTTTGTAATAGTCCAGTGTACGTGTGCATTCCTTGGCTGCTGAAAAGATGGCTAATGGGTGGGTACTATCCCTACCATACAATCTACCAAGGAGCCCGTGTTGCACCCTCAAACACCTGCTCTGTCCTTGTCAATGGTAAGACTTCCACCGACTTCCCCTATCTAAGGCTTTCTGTGGCCTCTTGTGAGGCACCCGCAGTAGGCACAAAAGTAGCATTGCTGCAAGAGTCCTCCAAGAATATTTGACCAAAGAGGGTGATTGATAAAAGAACAAGCGTTGACTGTACTATTACTATCCAAGTGTCCGAAACCCCCTGGAAACCCTGTGTGACAGCTCATTTTGCCTTCTGAACATAACCTTCAATATACTAGCAATGTAAGGTTGGCATCATTTACAAATCCATGATGGTCGTCAACATTGATCAGGGAATGTAGTAGTTTGACACTAACCTATTGCAGCAACTTCAATACTGTACCCATTACTATTTTGCCAAGAGCACCTGCAGTGGTCACGGTTACTGCGACAGGCATACTTGTGTTCAGCATCACTGGAATAAAAAAACGATCCCACAAATAAGCAGGTTAGTGCGCGATCAAAATCAATTGCAGTTTGGAAAATAAATTGGGCATGAATAACTGAAAAACATATTGATGAAGTTTCATGTCACATGCAAGATGGATGTTGAGGGGGTGACAAACTGTCCCCAGATTGGCATTCACGAATGAAATTTGTTATCATATTGAAGATGCAGAAATGAAGTAGTTCAAATCATGCCATAGTACTACCCTCAGAATGTTTGTTGACTAGAAACTGACCCACTGAGATATCATGATCCTGCATCTCCATTAAATGAAAGTTTCCAAAAAATTGAACAGGCCTTGCCCCTTGCATGTCCGTTCCTGCTATGTGTACCGGCAGTTGCTGGAAAGAGGTGGCTACTCTTAGTGAGGATAGAAGGGGTTGTAGTCTTTCCTGTTTCTATTTTACTGGGCAATGCCAAAAAATGAAATCTGTTCTTGGTGTTCGTCAAAATGACAAGTCTTCAATCTGAAAACTAGGTCTGTTGAATCAATTTGAAGAGTTGGGATAAAGACAACCACTAGAGAGTACCTTTCAATGCCACGGTGTTCGAGGAGAGAACAAGCATCTCAATAATAAGCACCATCAAAGGGGAGAACTCCCATACCTAATCATAACAACAAGACTGAAAAAGTTCAGAGAGCTGGACAAAAGGAAGGCACATCAGTAAAACCCATAAATGACTAGCATCCTATTACCCAACCTCCATTGGGGTTCTTAACAGTCTCTACTTGTCCTCGACAGCTTTGTTGGAAGAAATCTCTCACTCTGTGGATATTCAAGAAGCCTATGGGGCAGCGGGGGACAATGGACCATACTCCAGTCTTTGAACATCGAGTAAGTTCTCAACAACCTTTTTGATGTCCCTCACATCCTTTTAAACGATGAATAGCACTTCTAGCACTCTTTATGCCAGTAGGAAGAGTTGTGTCATCGTCAATCCGATATAATCCAAAGACATTGGGTCTATTGCCAGGTGAGCCCTCTTAACCCTAAATGATCGAGATGATATGCAAATAAATAGAATGCTAATTAGAAGGTATCTCTCCAGAGAGCCTGGATGGTCAAAACAAAAGTGTAAGTCCTGATGTTTTAGTGGTCAGTCTTCCCCATCATATCCCCTTCCCTGCTTCCTTCTGCTCTCCAACCGAATCAAGCAGTTTTATGAAGGCATATGTCCTACTACACATATGTATGAACCAGTGTTGGGAGGTTCTCTGATTCAGCTACAAACCCCCGGAGATTATCAAGAAGGTTATATGGATATATAACCACGGTTCTCAAAAAACCAAAGAACCGGCAAAGGCTCATAACCGCCGGTTACGTAGTTTTGAAATAACCAGACTGGAAATCGTCAAAGATCCGCTAAAGACCTGCCGGTATTTGATGGAAACCGGGTTCTTTGAGGTTCTTACAAATAACCGGAACCGGTGGTTCTTTCCATAAAAAATATATGATAAAACAGGAACCGGAGGTTTTTAATTCTAAGATTTTGTGAAAACCGGAACCAGAGGTGTTAAGAAAGAAATCAAATAACTGCCCAACAGGGCGTATGAACACAGACACCCATCTTTTGAAAATGTGTCAGGTGCGCGTGTCTTTGTGAACTGTTGCTTGAAAAAGACCTCAGAAGAAGGTTTGTGTATGAGATCATATAAATAACCTTCAAATTTACAAGCAGGAAGGGACCCACCATCATGGCAAACACAAAAAGCTTGAAGTAGCTGGACAGGACCATTGCCAGAAGTATATCCACCCATCTGAGGGTCCAACTAACAACCAGCATTATTGACAGGGCACATCGTCAAGACAGCTTACTTTAGCATGCATGTCCCCTCAGCAAAACTGTAGCCAATAATGAGAGAGCCCTGCATAAATGTTATCTCTAAGCAATTCACTTCTGTTAGTAAGGACTAGACTGTCAAGAATGCAATGGCACAGAGGAGAAATCTGTACTCGCTTGCTGTAGACTTAGAGAAGAGATGCTGCACCCAATTCAGCCAAGCAGAGGAGGAAAGGGACAGGAGGAGCCACATGGTGGCCGTAACCGTAGCATTAGGCTTGCTTTAATTTTGGGACCTGCATCCGTAACATTGACTCTCACCTTCCTGATACGTTCCACAGATGTAGAGAGAGACAGACGCCAGCTCAAGTGACCAAACAGCAAAGAAAATTCTGGTATTGGTTTGTTGCAAGAACAGGAGGTGACAAGACATGGGAAGAAGGGGAGAGGGGAGGGCCCCATCAAGATGACGTAAAAGCTACTTGATTGCTAATAAGACGAGGAGGGGCTCCAATCAAAACTACATGAGAGCTACTTGATTGTCCCTGGAGTCTAACGAAATAACATAATTATCAGCCATAACCTCTTCACAACCTTACTCACCTGCGTTTTGATTCAGGAGCGGTCCTTGTCATAACACGTGAAGATAGCACTATCATTGACAAAAACAACACATTCATGATCCCGACTTTTGCCAACACCTGCCAGTGCCCATCAACATAGCTTCTGTCACCTGCTCAAACTGCCAACATCAGGAGTCTCCGAATATGGAGGCCTCCGCTGGCATATCAATCTAAGGAAATTGAAAAAAAAAAGGCATGTGTATGTGCGTGGTGCAACGCTTTCCTATTACAATGAAGGCAGTGACCTTCATGCCTAAAAATTACAACAAATAGAAGGAACACGTATTCCTTATACTACTGCTTAATGAAGTAATGAGTACATAATTTCCAGCCATAAAACAACCTTTCCAGCAGTATAAATGAATGATGAAAAGCTCTCCCATTGAATAACATCGGCCTCACCCACACCTTGCAAGCATAGCTTACCTGGAGAAGGAGGCCACAAAATAACTACAGTCAGAACAACTGCTATCTTGAAAACACAATAATGTGATTTCAGTTAGTCAGCAGCAACTTCCTTATGGAAGTTCCCTGCTTCTTCATTGATGTGAACAACAGCAGACGGCTCATGATAACTGCATCTACCATATACAGATTTGGACTCACCAACACATTCAACATGCAGATAGAACTTTGCAGACAAATGAACGTACATGAATCAAGAAGCAGAAGAAGAAGACCCGCCTTCCAAACAAACTCCTGCCATCATTGAATGTGGTCAGGAGTGAGTTGGCGAAAGACACACGGCTGGACAGCAGCCAGATAGACAGATGGTCACATCAGAATACAAACCCGTAAGATGGGAAGAGAGGCCACAGGTTGCCAAAGCTTAAAAAGAGCCATGAGCAGTACTTCTTAATTGATGAAAGAAATTGCATCTGACATCGGATACTTTCATGTGAAGAAGCTGAAAGGGCTTGAGCGTGAGGTCTCTGATGGGATACTTAAGAAGCCATGAGACCTGAGATGTTAAATCTGAAAACAAATTACAGATTGTGATTGTCACCTGTAACGCACTCAAGGAAAGGTTACAATGCCAGCATATCCAATCCACACAACAAACATCAACCTAGCAAGGCTCACGCTAAGAAGGAATTTGACAAAGATCAGATTGAAGGATGGAGGAAGTACCAGCATGTTAAGCCTGTGAAGCAGCGGGTAGTTGAAGAAGATGTGTCGGTATGCCTCTGGCTTGTGCAGCACTAAATCTATCACCATTATCTGCTCCACCGCCCATCAAACAACACAGATTCCACTGTTTACCACCCCAGTAGTTTACGTCATCAGCCACAATAATTTCCTAATGCACAGTTTTCTGCCAACTGCCCCCTGCTACCTTTGATTCGAGTTACCTACCAGAGATTACTGGGACTTTCCTTAAGTGCTGGCTTTTGGGAAGAAAGATAAAATGCCTTCTGGTGGGGCTCACCAGTGTCAGCTGCCTGAACCTGTGAAAAGAATGAGAGACAATGGCCTGGTGAGTGAGAGGAGGGAATACTCACTGTACTTGCCTTGTGGCCATCAACACAACCAAGTATTCCCCTGTGATCTTGTGGCCAAAAGCCTGCAGATTACCTGCCTTCTCTGAAAGGTGCCTTTGAGAGATTTAGAAAGCATCTCAAAGTGGGTATTCCCTCATTCATGAAAGAGAGTGTAATGGCAATAGAAATATCATCAAATGCTACCCATTTTTGATGTAGAAGCTGATTGTCACTACAAGAGTAACAAAGTGCAAATCATTCTTTTCATCCCCCCCACTCCCTCAAATCCAGCACATCACGGTTGTCTGAATTCTTGATAGTTTGGGACTGTAAGAAAATTTAACAGTAATTTAGAGGCGGCATTAATGGAGGCTTGAAACACCGAAGACAACGTCTACATACCATCATTTCGCACTCCACGTATTCATCCACCGCATGCCCACAGTTTGTCTGCATAACAGTGTGCATACAACGTAAGCAGGAGCTATTTTATTGCTTCTTCTCTAAGTCCTTAGACGCATTCCCATCACCCATTGATGCGGTCATCATATTGACCAAACTTGTACGCTTTACACAAATTCATTTCAAGAAACAATCACCATCGATCTTTCGAGAACCAGAAACGAACCCAAATGTTCGATCACAAACAGCTGGATAATTTCAGGGAGAAGGCAAAGGAGTTGGCTTACACAGTTCGAAAGGCGAATGTTGCCAGGTGAATACTCCACATACACCGTGTCAACTGGCGCTCCACAATGCACACACCTCATCATTATCAAGGGCTTCACGGACTTGTTTTGATTTCTCCTTCCTCTCAGGAAGGGTAGATAAACCTAAATGGCACAGCCTCTACAACCTTTCTGTGGCCGTATTGCAATGCATCGAATCGCTTCGAAAATGATAAAGGAGGCTTCCACGCCCTTTTTGTCCTCCATTCGTAATCTTGAAATGTGTAGTTGGCCAGATCTACCTCAGGCCACACTTGCACTGTTAACAAATTTCACCTCCTTCCTCCTCCTCTTTTCTAAAAAACGTGGGAATTCCACGATAACCAGACTCAGATTGTAACAATCAAGATGCAACATGTGGACAGTATAGCAGACACTCTCGATAAGCAATCAAAACCGTGACCTCAACACTGACATGTTTCTCCATAACCGATTTTTAGAGCAGACTCGCTGACGTGGCGTGTTTCTACTGGATTTGAGGAGGGGTGCTATATGTGGTATTCTACGACCTACTAGATTTTCACTACCTACGCGGCTCGGTAGGTCCTGGCTTCCGGCTAGGGTTACTTAGGCCCAGTCACTGCGCATGACCCTTCACTGCGCAGGTGAGGTGGCGCCTTAATATGCGCATCTGGCTATATCACTACGCACTATTGGACCAAACCCATATTACTGCAAGATTCTACTACATTGACCAATAGAATAGTTTGTTCTCCTAGATAGCGAGTTGTATATTTTCACACTGACGTGTACAAAAAAACAGCACAGTTATATCGTGCTCAGATTACACTAAGATCACAGCTCATGACAAACTGAACTTGATTAAGAGCATTTGAAGCTTGCAGCCAGATTAGAGACAAGGATGATTATGGGCATAAAGAAAGCAAAGCCATATGGCCAGGAGCGATCACTAGGCCCAAGACACGTATCAGGGTAAATATAAAGACTAGCGCTGATTCTGAAGATCAGATTAGTTCTAATCTAGATTAAAAAGAAGGAGCTCATCAATCAGAATTAATGCGCCAGCAAATGAACTCCTTATTAGGCACTTAATCTTGTTTACTATAAGATCAAGGGTGACAACTGAAAGATGACACCTTCTGGCAAATGAATTTTGCTTTCATAGTGGCGGCTGAATTTATTCTTTAAGCAGTTGAATTTTGAATGAAGAGCGCGCCCGTTTCCTTGCATGAATGGTCACCGTCATCTATAGTAGAAAAGAACTAAGAAAGCATAGCAAGGTTTGAGGGTGGGCATATCACTTCTTTTTCATGGGTTGCACTTGTTTGATTTGTGTAGGGAAGGTGGACTCTTACAGTCTTGTGGCTTCCCTTCTTTGCATCCCGTGGCTATGACTACATTGGGCAATCAGCCTATAACTGGGCCAAGGTGAGAACTCGGAGAGCCATTTCAGCTGCAGGGAATCTTCAAACGATGTTACTGATGGTAAGTATGTATTGGGTATTGTCCGTGGGTTCTCTGGATCAACTTTGTGTGAGAATCGTTGGGGTCCTCAAGCTTTTCGTTCGTTCCAGTTTGGCGGGAAAAGGGCGAGTAGGGTAAGTGGAAATGACATGTGTGTGTTTGCAAGAGGGTGAGCGTTGTGAGAAAGCGGGAAGACGGGAGTTTAAGCATTTGACATTTGAGCGAAGAGCTCGTTTTGTGGAGCTGTCGCTTTTCCTTGCCACACTTTGGCTCTGACGGATGAACTTATGCGGCTCCCTCATCTCACATATATGAGCTGTAGAGCTCCTGCTTTTACTTAATGTTTGTATACGGTTAGAAATCTGCATTAAATATCTTAGCCGTTGATCAGCTTTGGCGGTGTAGATTAGGTGACTTGGCCTTAAGCCAATAGCGTCGTAGCATATGGCGATGACATGTCAGACACCTGGATTATGATAAAAGGACTACACACCTCGGACTGAGGGTGGCATTTTGGTGTTCATTTCTTGTGTACATGTGTGAAGTGTGTTTATACTGTATGCGGCAGCGAGTGCGACAGAGGGACAGTATCTGTGTGTTTTTATGTGTTTATCGTGCATCCACTGCTTCTGTTGGCGGCTCCTCTGCGAGTGATTCCCCCCTTCATCGTGAAGCTGCTTTGCCGAGCCACATTCTCCATATCCAAGCATACCGGCAGAGGACGGAGCATCTCTGCCCTTCCATCGGTCCTCCCAAAACTGCCCGGATGGTGTCTCAGGGGGGGGACGTACTTCCTCTTTGCCATCAAACAAGTGTTTCTCTCTTCTTCTCCATCGATGGCTCATAGGAAGAAACTTGCGGTAGTTGGGATACACCATCTTGTGAAGATGACGGGAGCTATGTGCATCAAGATCATCGCCACAATGCAAGCATGCATGGTACCCTTTGGTGCTTAGCCCCAAGCAAACAGTTAGTCCTGTACATAAGACGGCCGTCATTATGAATGCTTTCTAAATGCCATCAGAAGGGAGTTTGAGCGGGTCACTCACCTCACTTCTCTCCAACACATGCAATTAGAAGACCATTGCTTCAATACGCAACATCTCCCAGCAGTAACAGATGACCAAGCCTCGTGGAAACGCTCCCTGTTACCAATCGCCAAATTGAAGCAGCTTACTTTTACAAGAAACACCTTGAGTTGGCAGTCTCTGGGCATTGCGGAATCTCTGGTCTTTGGTGATACTAGAGAAGCTGCACACACATTGCACAGGGTCGGACAGTCTCGTCAATCCGCTGTGGTTGGAATTCTTTGTACAAAGGTCGGGAGCACTATGTCGTGCGCATACATATCGCTACACAACTACATCGCTGTCCACAACCACACAACATATGTGCACACCAAACACTAGTCTATCACTAGTCCACCACTAGTGCACCACTAGGCCGCCACTAGACAACCATTAGTCACCACTAGTGCAGCCACTAGTCCACCACTAGGCTGCCACTAGCCATCACTAGTGCAGCCACGAGTCCATCCACTAGGCTGCCACTAGCCACCACTAGTACTACCACTAGTTCATCACTAGGCTGCCATCACAATCGCTCCCCTAGCTAGCGCTTAGGTCCCTCTAAGTCCAGGTAGCCACAAGATGTGATAGTGGCCATAGCCTCACTAAGTCCTCCACCACTGTCCCTACTACACTCAAACTCAATAGATCAAGAGGCCGGGTACAATAGTTGCCCCATCGTTAGTTGCCGTCTTGCAACCTGTGAACTTAAGCCTAGATCTCGGGTATTGATTCCTATGAGCTTGGCCTCCCATGTCTTGTTAGCTGCCACTAGTCATATCCACTGCCATTATCCTAAGCAGTGTGGATATAACCAATCTCCATCAGGAACCCTCTCAAGAGGTGGTGTCAAGCATCCTATGTGCCAACCTCTTGAGCATCGATCACACACCAGCATAGTGGCGGCACCACGAACATGCCCACATAGCATGCAACGCAACCCTGCAAGTACCACTGCAAGGTTGGGATCTATCCTATCATCCACATATGGAAGGTGACATGGCGCACGATTGCGCACATGGTCCTTCCATACCATGCCATCTCGACCCTCCAGAATCAACACTCCTGAAGGCAACACCTCCCTGACCCTTAGAATCACACGTCCTGCTGTGACATCCAAAGTCATAGGTGTTGTCTGCTGCACATACACATAGTCCCCAGGGTGGAAACGCCGAACACCTGGCCGATATACCTCAATGTGTCTCGGTGTTGGGCAATAGCAAGATTCTCAAAAGCCATAGGCATGACTCTCTTGAACAACTCTGCCCGCTGGGCACATGCTTGTGACTACACATCCGGATCATCAAGGTTGAGGACTACTGCAGCCTCCTTGCGAATAGATGCAGGCAAATCCGGCTCTCGGCCAAAGAGAAGAAAATATGGTGAGAAGGAGGCAAATGATGCTTGCTTACTAAATCTGTAGCCCATGGCTAACCAAGGTACCTGAAGATCCCAATTTCCTAGGTGTCTCTTTTGCAAGCCATACTTGCGCAAACCCCTCTTCACCGTCTGCACCACTCTCTCTGCAAAGCCATCGGCCTCAGGATGATCCCGAGAAGTGGTACGGTGGTCTATCAAGGCTTTATCACACAAAGCTTGAAACTCCCCCAAGAACTCTTTCCCTTGGTCCGTGAGTACCTCAGCTGGAGCACCGAATCGGCTAAGCACACGATCTAGGAATGCATACACAGCCTCCTCACTAGCCTTGTCAGGCAATGGAACCAACTCAATCCACTTGGAGAAGTGCTCCACCATCACCAATACATATCTGTGGTGACGCATTGTCAGTGGCAACGGCCCTGCGAAGTCAAGACTCTACCTGTAGCCCAATCCCATGATGGGTAAAGGATGCAACTGTGGTGTAGGGGCGTTGAATGAAGCATGCACCCTGTCACACACCATGCACCTAGCCACAAACTGTTGCACCTCTGTGTGCATACCACGCCACCAATACTGCCCCTGCAGTAGACTATGAGTGTGTCGCACTCCAAAATGCCCCAACTCCTCATGGGCATGCCGCACTAACTGTGCACGTTGTGTTGGGTGAGGCACAATCCTCACCCAACCATCCTCCCACACTCGAAGCAGATGTATCCCATCCCACTTGAACCTCTTGGCTCGTTGCAGGATCCAATCCCTCTCCTTGGTAGTCACACTAACTGTCGTGTCTCCAGTGTGGAGGTAGTCCAACACAACCAAATCCTCATGTATATCTCTGGCACCACCTGGCTCATCACTAGCCTCAGAGTCCTCAGAGACTTTGTCTACAGTCATCCCTGTTGTAGGTCCAACCTGACCTCTCGATGCCAAGATACACAAAAAGGCAGATGCATGCCATCCCGACACCATCTCCTCGTCCGTCTCACCATGCCACCGAGCTCCAGTGTCATCCTGTCGGCTCGTGCATGGATTACGACTCAATCCATCCATCCCTATTGACCAAACCCGGTCGATGCACAACTTGAACATGTCTCTCATGCTCCTCCATCATAGCACGAGAGACAAAGCAATTCCTGTAAGCCCTCAAGAACCGCCGTATACGTCGTCTCTTTCCTCCAGTGACAATGGGTCCAATGTCAGGCTCCCAATTGTCCTCCGTAATTGCAACCTTAAGTCTAGCAGACTTAGAGGTAGGAGACGCGTCCCGTGGGTGCTATGCCGCAACCTCATGAGCAGTACTCCCTGCCTGCTCAGTCAATGATAAGGCCTCATCCCGCCCCATCATCTCATCCTTGAGGACCTCCTCGACCCGAGAAAAATCCCCAACCTCATCCATCACAGCCGCCTTGGCTGCCAACTCCCTTTGAACCTCGAGCACCTCCCACGTGTGCCATAGATGTCTACACCCCGTGGTCCTCACTGGCTTGCCCCCACTCACTGCCTGTACCATCTCGGTAGGCAGAGAGACCGTCAAGGGAAGTGCACTCCGCACTCTACGTTGCTCAGCCATAGCCAAGCTGATAATCCAGGTCAAGCAATTGAGATCCATCGCTTGCCCCAACACCTGACGACGTGATGCCTCAGAAAGAGAAGGCACCGCCGTGGTCCTAGTGGAAAAACCCATAGCCCACTCTCGTTCGTTGGCATTAGGCTCCACTAACTGCTGCAACTGAGCATCCCCCAGGAGGCCAGGTCCACTATCCCGGAAAGCATGCGATCATGGGAAGCTGAGCAGCGTAGGTAGTGCTGCTCGTGCTTGACCCACCTTATTGACCATTGCCAAAGGCGAACGGTCATCGTGTCTCACACGTTGAGACTGCCTCCCTATGTCCAAAATGTTATCCACTGTGAGGTGTGCTAGCCGCTGCACCCCATCAAATGCACGCTTGAGCAGTGCGGGTGGCATCAAGTTAGTCCACCATAACCGTGGACGATGAGCCCGTGACTCCACTGCAGCTGCATCCAGCACCACTACTGACCCAAGCCACGACCGGACTTGATGCACACTGGCCATCACCCTGGCCCGAGAATCGCCCATCAGTGGCACATTCTCCAAGATGTATGTTGGAGATACAGCTTGATGAAGCTGTAAGTGGTGCAAAACCCGCACCATCTCCCAAAACAGACCCGACCTCGAGTCTTGCAATCCGTTGTCATGCTCGGCTAATGAATGCCCTTGGCAGGGCCAACCCATCACTACCAAATCAATGGAGCCAACCCGCTCCAAATCCTGCGCCCCCAGCAATGAAATGTGTGCTGGCAAGGCCTGCTGATATCCACGAACCGTAGACACCGGCCACAACTCAGGGTACTACTGCACCAACTGAGCAACATGACGGAGTGAGACGCGTCGTGCAGTCTTATCCCTCTCCACATACAAGTAACATCGTACCTGTACACCTGCTTGTAGCACAGCAGCCAATCCGGTGTTGATCCCGCCAAACAAGTCCAGAAGGCAAATGCCTTCATCCAGACACTGCCACACGATCGGTGTGGTGTCCAATGGTGACAACTGAGGTGGTCCTGGTGCAATACCCGCACTCTCCTTCTCTCCTGACGGTATAAAAGCCTCTACCCAGGCTTGTTGCACCCGTCGATCAGCAACCCGCTGCAAATCCTTGCTCGAGCCCCACAATGGAGTGTGAGCAACCATGGCAGACAACTCCGTCATACCATGCATGTCATTCTGCTCTCCTAGAGGCGACACATCCTCTGAATGAGTGTTGTCATCCAACAACTCTCCAGGCAAGTCACTGCAGCTGTGAATGCTGCTAGTGTCGGCATCTTGCCTCGCTGGGCAACCGCAACTCCTCCTATGAACGTCACAGGGAGCTGCATACGCAGGCCCTCCCCTGACTGCCATCTAGGCCTATAGGAAGCTGACTCCTCCCCAAAATCCAGGGTGAAGCCCATGGGGTACAACACTGCCCCACCAACAATGACATCGTACGAGACCGCATCTGTCACAATGGCCTTGGCTCTCATCACTGAGCCATCTGTAGGATGATCTGGCTATAGTCTGATAACCAACTCATGCCGTGTCATGCCCTGAGCCTGTTCTGATCTTCCCAGAGATGTCTGTATCTGGAAAGGGCACGGCTCCATATCCGCCTTCGTGAGGCCCAAGCCTGCAATAACAGCTCTGCCCAGCATCAACGGCTGAGCTCCCGAGTCCAACAAGACCCGCAGTGGCCGATATCTCTTGCTTGCCGGTCCACTCAAACCAAAAATGTCATCATGGTTGTCTAACATGACAACTCCAGGTGTCACCATGGCGCGCTCAATGGCTGGCCTAGCTGGCAGCTCCGCCAACCTGGCAGCTGCAGCTTGCCATGATGCCGCCGTGGCAGTCTTGACCCTCATATCCGAGGAAACCTCCGGCACTACACCTCCCACTATTTCCGCAGAAGATGAAGTAACCTCCCGACTCTCACAGAGTGTAGCTGCCAGCCTGAACACCTCAGTTGGTCTTACCCCCGGCGTCGCATTCATGGTAGCCGAAAACAATGAAGCCTGGCACACAGCTGTGGCCACCCCCAGCAGCACACTAGCTGCTGTAGCCTTTGCAACACTAGGTAGTGGTGCTGCCCATGTAGCTCTCCCCAATGGCATAGTAACCTCCGCCTCGGTAACAGTCGGGCGAGAACTAGGTGCCATGGATGGCCTCGACACTGTCTCCGCCAATGTGAATGACTGAGGAAGCCTGGCCTGACGGCTTGCCTCCCCACGCTTTGGATCCAACTCCACCTCCGCACCCCGTGGCTCAGGAACTCGTGCTGCTCCTCGAGTCACTGCCGCAGCTGACTCCACTTGCACTAGTGGTAGTCCTGCTCCGCACATAGTAATAGTGGTAGTGTTGCCCCATCCATAGTGGTAGTGGTAGTGGCACCCCTCACTAGTGGTAGTGCTTGAATCCCATGCATCCCATGTCTCCTCCCTCAGGAGCAGGAGGTGGACCATCCGGCTTTGGAGCCGGTGCCACCTGAGCTGTGGCCATGGTAGCGAGCCTCTGCTCTAGCTGCTGAAGCCGGTTGGCCATGCCTTGGTCACCACCCTGACCTCCGCGTCCTTAGCCATGTTGAGCTTGCCCTTGGCCTGCACCTCGTGCCTGGCCACCTCGTCCTCTCTGGGCTGCTCCACCTCGCACCCGGCCACCATTGTTCCTTTGGAACTAGCCTGGGCACAACTCAGGATGCAAACCATAGCACTGGGCCTCTCCATGCCCGTACTTGCCACAATGCCCACACTGCAACTGTGTAGGTTGTGCCGGTGCCAAACCATTGCCTCCCTCTGGGCAATCCTTCTTGACATGGGTTTCTCCACATGTCCAGCACACCACATCCGCCCGTTGTTGGCCAGCAAATGAAGGGAGAGACCCCTGCATCTAATGCTTTCATTTCTCAAATCAAGGTTGCGTCAACGCAAGGTTGATTAACATCACCCCCCAGGGAGAAAAATAAAAAATAAAAAAATTGAAATCGTATGTTTGTCGGTGTATGTCACGTCATCAATCGTGTTGTGCGTGCGTCTACCATTTGTTGCATTCGTTCCTCAAACTCATTTGTTCATTTGCGAACACATCAAGTCACATTCAAATGAATATTCTCGGAAATCAACCTCGTGTTAACACAAGGTTGATCTTTGCGGCCCTAAACCCTTAACCCATCTCACCTTCAGATGGTGAAATCCCACATTTATAGGCTCCAAGGTTTAATGCCCACCATCTTTTGTGGTGACGTGGCACGACCTTGGGTAGGCTCACGCCACATCAGCACCAGTGCCACGTCAGCGCTGTGAGCGTAGGCTCATGCTACATCACCATTGTGTGAGTGTACGCTCCCATGCTCATGCGTCAGGCTCACGCGGTAGCGTCGTTGAAACATCTTTATTACATCTACATTCACCCGATGTTTTGTGATCCTCAACGAGACACGTGCATTCACCAATGCACAATGGGTCCCAGTGACGTTCATACACTTCTGCAGCGAGATAGGATAGTTGACATCTGAGGTGTTCTCTCGGAGTTCTATATTTGTCAATGACTCCACTTTGTTGAATTACTTTGAAATTTTGAAATAGCTCCACTTTCGCGAGTTCAGCAATGTTTTTTAATTTATCCACTATTGGAAATGAGACGAGTCACTCTTAATGGATCCACTTTGTTCAATGACATCTATATTTTCTCCACTTTTGGGGTTTTTTTTTTAATATATTTTTTTTTTCTCGTGTTGGGTGAAATTCTCATGTCCCAACAGGGCAGGGGATTAAGATGTCGTTGACAACACCTTAATGCCTGCTTCCCTGAACAGGATTATGCTCCCCCTATGATTTTTTTCTGAAGAGATGTTCATGGGTTCATTTGTTATGCTGAGCATGCGATTTAAGCTGTCGTTAACGACACCTTAATGCCTGGTTCCCTGCACTTGCTGATCCCTCAGAAGACATGTTCATACAGTCGTCCATAGTCCCCTCATGTGGACAACTTTTCATCCGTCACTCATCCAACGTTCATCCATTCCCTTTTACGTCCATCCCAAATACATTCATCCGTGAATGTTTCATCGTGCATTCATGTCACATTGTCGTCATGGAGCCTATCTGTCTTCGGTCCGATGGAGCGGAGATTGCGTCGTTGCAGTTAAGTTTGCGTCCACGGCAATAGGCCCACTTGTTCCCTCGGTTTTGGGGTCCGCATCAGAAATCTGCTCACGCTTTCAATCTGCTCATGCTTCGGGGAATCTGCTCACGCATAAAGGAATTTGCTCACAGGTTCTGCTCACAGCTTTGCTGCCCTCGTGAGGCTCTTGTGGTTAGATTGGAGCTCAAGGTCTTACTATCTGAGCTCGATGCTAGCTCGAGTGCGCTGGTAGTGCAAGGTGTTCATGTGGATAACGCACAAGTCGTGCAAGGGTTATCATTGGTTGAGGGTGTGCCTGCAGTCGTGAGCAACAGACCTACTTCATCAAATTCAAATTATGCTCAGTTGCTTAGGGTGGAGGAAGCTCTGACTGACAGGGCCTTCATCTTTGTGCGTAGCTGCAACTTGCCCTGATACCATCCCCATTGGGCACCCAGATAAGTACGATTTTGGGGGTTTCGTTGAACTTGAATAGTACTGGCCGGAAGAAATTGGTGATGAAAACACGCAGATAGAGGAATCTAGTGCTTGAAAACGAACAGCATGAGCTTGAATGTGAGGATTTGGAGTGGTATGACAGATTCGAGACCTGGTATTCGCTGATATTTCTAAGTTCTCTACTACTGAGAAAGAGAGGGTTTCGTACTTGTTGGATTAGTGACTCTGTATCACTAGTTCGGGAGGTTCATCCTGTGATATCTAAACAGAACTTGTGCTTAGGAGATAATTCCGATTATCCATTAGTGAAATCAAACGTCGATTTTTTACTTTTGGGGGTCTTGAGTTGAGGCAGCTATGGATGTGCGAGGCCATTTCTATACATTCGCTGCCTGCACCTCCGGTATCATGTGACTTGGTTGATCCCTAGCAGCTTGCTTTATTCACGAGTGGGGTTGGTTCTGTTCTTCTGAGGCTGCCAAGGTTTGGGGGTTTTGTTGTGTTCACTCCCTCTGCTCGTGACCTTCTCGAAGCCCTCTCGGGTTCCAGTTTTCGTGCGTTTCAGGGAGACTTGGTCATTTTACCTCTCTAAGCACAATCTACAAACTAAGGGTATTCGATTCTATCAACCATTGGCCCGATTGCTCTATGCTATCTCAAACCTAGAAAGGAAGTGGTTACTGGGGGCCTAATCACACATAGTGCATGGGTTTTTGGTTCAAAAATTCAAGGGGGTGAAATTGGTTGGCGGTTTCTGAACGCGATCAAGTCACCCACAAGCTGTTGAGGATCGTTTCATCTCAGGCTTGTCAGTGCCCGAGTGTGGTTGAGGTGGAGGACTTTGAAGGTAAATTCTAGTCATTTCATGATAATCTCACATGTTGAACATCGACTGTGTTCTGGTAGAGACAAGATAACCGTAGGTGGGCCTGCTCCTGTGTTATCTCCCGCAATTATGCATAGGAGTAGGGTATTTGAGGAGTCTGAGTTGGTCTCTACACTACAACAGAACGCGGTTTCTATGACTGCATATATGACTGCACATAGTCATAAAAATGTGCATATGACTATAGGCCTCACAGTCATGCAGACCGTGTCACTTTTTTTTACTATGGATGGTCACAGTCATGAGAACCATACAGTCATATGTACGAAGTCATATCCTTCACTATCAATTAAATCATATAGCTTTTGGCTGTGCCATGTGGCGAGGCACAACTGCTCAAAAAATATTATTTATTTTACAAAAACATTAATAAAAATAATAATGAAAACAACGGCTCATCGCATAATATCTCCTCCTTATGGTGACTACCTGTTAGAGTATTATGATGATGATATATATTGGTAGCAAGGAATGTAATTAGGTTATTTAAAAGCAACAAATACAAGACGTTTATGGTCCGTGCAATATGCTTTTGTAATGCCACATGCAGTGTTGATGATGTGCATTTGTCCAAACATGGTCTAGTTGAGATCCATAAATAGTAGTACTAATTGAAAATTGGAGTTGCATGTGAAAAGAAAAACATGAATTTTTGTAATTGATTTGTTGTTACGGTATTATTTTATAAAAGATCTACATTAAAATCCTCTATTATTATCGTTGGGCATGTATGTGGGATATTATCAATGAGCTTGTAAATTGTAGTGTTGGAGGTTTATAGACCGCAATAATATGAATTGTTGTTTTGGTATTGAAATGAAATGTTGCAGCTATATATTTCAGATTTTTTTTAAGAAATTTGGAAAACAGCACGAGTGACTACAGAGTTTTGCAGAAACTAGCCGTACATTTTGTTCATCCACTAACATTCATCCAGATCTCTACTGTAACCAAATTTATATCATCCATATTTGGCGAATTCATCCATAATTTATCTTTTATTTGGAGAAGTTTGGCGATTTGATCCATGAAAAAATAGGGAATTTGTGACAAAATATTCCATTTTATTTTTTTGACGTCGAAATCTGACAAAAATTCCCCAATTAAAAAAACGATGTTCCCGATGGTATATAAATTGATGAATCTAAAGGGACCTAAAGGGATCTAAGATCTGAAAAAAAACTACAAGTTTTGAAAAGTTGAAAAATATGGATAATACTAGACTGAAAAAATACTTTAATAATTAAATATCTAAATTAAAATAAGCCTTCCGTAACATTCGGGTCTTCCCCGTACACCCTTTGGACTGCAGCCCAATTTGCTTGTGTGTTGTCCACCATGAAACCACGGAAATTCGGCGGGGGCAATCCTGCCCTGGCCATCTGTTCGTTTATTCCCTACCAAAGAAGCATCTCCGATTGTGTGTCCTCCCCTTTCATCTCACAAATAGCAATTGTCATTAGCATCCTGCAGTGGGGGTCGTAGACATGTGCACCCATTGTTACCCACTGGTGGTTTGTAATGCGCTTGATAGGGTCGAACATGACCCAACTGTTTGACAAGTCTCCACTCGTCATCCGGTGGACCAGATCCACGCCGTTGCCAAGCCCACACGTTGACATTTTGAATACGAAACAACAATCTGCCTCTGTCCTGGAAATCGACTTCCATGAATGTAATCATATCCACATCGTCGCTTCACCTCCAGAATGGACTGCATATCCGAGCCTCGCCCAATTTTCTGTTTGCAGAAGACAATGTGGTTTCGGACATTCGGTGAACAGACGTGGGACACTAACTCCAACAATGCCTCCATTTCCTTCTCATCAAGAGGAACTCTATCGAAGCCATCTTCCGACATTATTCTGCCCAATGCCATTTTATGGGTGGCCTGCAGTTGTATCTATTTCGGTTTGGCACCAGGTCTCGATTTAACCTCCTCCTGAATGAGCTGTTATGCCTCCTGGGCAGCCTCCCACGAGTTCCCCCTTGCCAATTGTGACAATGCACACCAACGTGTATGCAAGCTCGTGTGAGGTTAGACAAAAGGTGGCACACATAGTACTGCTTGGCATTACAAACAGACATGCAATGCGGTGGTTCTTTGCAATGCGCGGACTTAAATGTGGAGTTTGGAACCTTTTCCTGAGCTCGAAATGGTTGATGAGTTGTGCCTGTCCAATCCGTCTCGTTCATGTGACCTGTGGATTTAAAGTGGAAGCACGTTGGGGAGAAACACCGCATTGCACCCGCATGCCATCGAGCATCTTCATGCTAGTGGTTCTGGTGAAACAAGGATGACCGTCATGTTTCTCTGTCAACATTCCAGACGCCTTGGAATTGTCCGTTGGAGGAGGGAACTCAAAAAAGATATTGCCGTCGACGTCTGCGGGAAGGTGTGTCACGGATTTGATTGTGAACTTGTTGTAGTCCAGTGCAGCCAGCCCAGAGCGGTGTCCCTCCATCTGCAGCCCTCGCAGAATTTCAAGAATGGATCGAGTTGCTGAGCTCGTACTCCCCTGGCCAACCATCTTAGTAGAGGTTCTAAGAGAATGATGAATAGGTAGGGGCTCAACGTGTCTCCTTGGATAGTGCCACGTAGAACAAGGATAGGAGGAGTAGAGCCGTAATAGGATCCGGAGTATTCTGTGGTGCTATTGGTGTATATATTGCTGATGATTTGGACCGCATCGATAGGATAGCCTAGATCTGTCATGACAGCTAACAAGCGGGGGTTGTCTAGAGAGCCAAAGGCATTTTTTAAGTCAATATAGAGAAGACAGATATCTTGTTTGGTAAGTTATGTGATACAGACAGTTAGTGGCAATTGGCTTGTAGGAGGACGATGCCTGAAGCCAGATTTCATTTGTAATGTCATCAGGTTTTGTTAGCAGGTGGCCTAGTATGTGTTTAAGACAGTCAATAAGGGGATTAGATGCGGGATTGAAGATAGCTTTGTGGGCTCTTTTGGGGTGCTCATGTAATAATTTGCTAAAGGAAGCCACAAATTCTTTGTGGTTAGCAGTGGCTTTGTGTTTGGTGATGGTATAGGCCGTTTTTTTGGCGTCTCGGCCCAGTTTGGATAGGGAGGCGGCCCACTGGGGGATAGAGGCAGGGTCACTCGGTGGTGGCATCAGTGAGTGACTTACAGTTAAGGTACTTAGGCTGGTTATGCGGCGATCGGTTCTCCAGTCGTTCTGTGGGAGGGACGAGGTGGAGGGTATGATAGCTAAGGCTCGGTGGATGGTATGGTAGATATTAAGGTGGGAGGTCCATTTCCGTTTCTGTGTTCTGGTAAGGTAGCCGCCGTTTTGCTTTGAACGGGCAGTTTGGGGAAGGTCTGGGGGGGCTGAACATGTGGCAAGAACACTTGTAGTCAATTCTAGTAACATAGAGGTGAGTATGCCCTCGGCTTTAGTCCAAGCAGCCTCAGGGGATAGGCGTACGTTGGTATCAGAGAGTGTGGGGGTAATTTTGTGTATGAAAATGGAGGAGGCGGAGTGGAAATGGTGTTGGAACGCCTTGATGTTGCTTTGGGGAATAGGGGATAGAATTATGGGTTGAGGGGGTGGGGTATGCACGTCCGGGATGGGCCGGAATGGTATAAGGGAGGGGGGGAGGGAGATAAAGACCGGGTAGTGGTCCGAGTTGCAGAAACTATTGATATAGACATGACTGTGGAGGTATGTTGGGACGTCATTACAGGTTCTGAGATAGAAGCCATCAAGTAGGCTTAAAGAGGAGTAATGGAGATTGCCTTGTCTAGAGTAGTGATAGTCGGTGCCAGGTGGGGATGTATTTAAGTTTTAGGAGTTGGGTGAATGCAGCCCATTCGTGGTCCACCGAGGAGGGGGGGTTGTGGGTGTCGTTGTATGAGTGACCTGACAGTGCAATATCCCTGTTGAAGTCACCGACAAGTATGACATGGTGTTGCTGATAATCGGGATGAGTGACTGTGCTAGAGATGGTGTGTAGTATGTCCGGTATGAGGGGGAGATCGTCTGTATGAGAGGGCATATATAGGTGTATAAGGGTAATGGGGCATAAGGCGGGTGGGTGAAGTTGGACTATTTGGAGATGGGAGCGGATGGGAATGGGGATGGTTATCTTGGTAGTAGTGCTGGGAGAGTAATGTGTGCGAAGGATCCCGAGTGCTACACCTCCCCGGGTGGGCTTGTATGGGGCGGATCGACGCCGAAGGCACTGAGGTGCTGTGTAGGGGTTACCATACAGTAGGTGATAGTCCGGTAGTAGTTTATTAATATAAGAGCTGGTGGTGTTGGTGGTGTGTAGCTTAGTTTCTTGTAGAAGGAAGAGTGTGGTTGTGAACTGCTGGGGCAGTTGCAAGGTAGGTGGACCAGAAAACGGCAGATTCGTTTTCCATGGAAGTCCATGACCAAATTTAAATTGACAATATTTCCCCAAATAATTTTGAATGATGATAGACAATGATATATTTAACATTTTTAGTAAAGGGTCTTACCCCAAACATCAAAGATATTTTTTACTATAAAATTTAGTCTTTAATTTGAATAACATCTGATATATTAAAAATTAATTTCAATGGATAATTTCAACGGATTTTTCCATATGACACCTGGCGCCCCTTCCCTACGTCATTCTACACCTCTTTAGAAAAGGTAAAACCCCAAAATCCCCTTATTTGAAAAAATATGGACAAATAAAAATTGAGCTACTTTTTAAATATAAATTAGTCCATAGCTCTTTATCTTTTATGTTTTTTTTTCATATGAAAGTGGATTTGGGGAGTATTCAAAAAGTGCACCTCTAAACTGTTTTCCATTGTGCATTTTCACAAGTGTACATTATGTTTATCTAGTCCATAAGTGTATGCTGTAACAGTTACAGTCCACAGTTACTCCTTTGAAAGTCCACAGCTCTTCACTACAAAATTTTTTTGGGAATCTAACAATTGGTATATCTTCCCATTGTAGATAAGAACCTTACAACATAGAAATTGCAATGAAATTTTAAATTGTCGAATTTTTATAGGTGACACTATCAAGGGGGGTCACTGCAAAAACTGCACAGTTATGCAGTTTTGGTCCACCGTAGCCTGCAAACACCCGTTGGAGAAAAGGTGAAGCAGGCTTTGTATACTAGTAGCCAGGGAGCCCACATTCCATGAGGTGATAGTGAGTGTATTGTGGCAGACCTCAGGGGCAATACGGGTGTGATGGGGTGGGAGGGCTGATAAGGGCTCCTCGACATGTGTTCTGATAGGTGGGGGGTCATAGCCCGGTATTGGGGTAACGGCGTTGAGTGTGGCGTCGAGGATATCTGTAGAGAGGAAGGGGAATTTGTTAAAGATTATGTTGTGATGGTCATGATCTGGTGTGGTAACTGTTGCTAGGTAGTCCCCCAAAATAGTGTGTACAACCTTGGTCTGTGAATCTAAAAGTTTGAGGGATCGATGGGTCTCGGTGAGGTAGTGAGGAGGGGCCAAATATTGGTGAGGGAGCGGAGGTACCTCATTTAGTTGACGTAGGAGGGAGCGGGGTTGGGAGATTGAGTGTGAGTGGAAATATCCATTGCAAGTTTCTGGGAGAGGGGAGATAATGACGATTAGCGAGAAAAGTAGCTGGGGTGTGGTAAACGACATAAGTTTTTGGAGGGCTTTTAGTGAGGGCTGGGTAGCAGTTGGGGGGGAGTCCGAAAGTTTTGATGTGGTGCGTGGGTGCATGGTAGAGTTTGGTTGGTTGGGGAAGAAAGGTATGAAATGGTCGAGGATGTGTCGGTAGCTATGTGTGAGTGAGGTGGTGTTTGGCTGAAAGTATAGGGCAGATCTGTCTTGTGCATCTATGGGTAGTTTTTGGATAATTCCATTAATAGAGGATGTGGATTGGGGTGTATATTACCACATCTCAGCAGGATTAATTCAAGGCACGTGTTGATGTATGCGTTATTATGGGTAGGGGGATGGGTGTAGAAATGTTTAGATTTTGCAGGGGGGAGGCTATATCGCCCATACGGGCCATGGGTAATAAGGTTAAACTGGTGGAGAGTGGGATCGGATATTTTGATGTATGGGGGGCTAGAGAAGCCCGCCAGGTACACCTATCCGGTACTACGCGTTCAAAACAACATTCAAACTACCCAGTCATCCACAAGCGCCATGCAAACATGGATGACTATCATTCATCTAGCCTATATAAATAAATGCATCCCCCCTTATCAACACCTTCATCACACTGCATATTTGGACCCTAGTCCTCCACACGGTTATTATATACCACTTCCCAATCTGCACCCGAGCCCTATAACATGGCCACTAGGGCACACACAAAAACCCCCTCACGCAAGTTCTACCCGACCGCTTCTTTTTCACTCACTCAGCAGCTACCAGCTCCACCATCGCGTACCCCATCCGGCACCCTGTGGTTAAAGCGGACGCCCTTCTCCAGCATTTGTTTCTTTGTGTCGTCTGAAGCCAAGTAGATAAAGCAGAATTTCTTCTCAGGCCCTGAATTGTACACGTTTATGATTTCAAACTCGTCTCAGTGGTAGTATGTTTCCCGTATGAAGTGCATTGTGAGCTTGTAGCTGTTGGTGCCCAGTAGGGCTTCACTGTTCATGTAAAGGGAGAGGTAGTCCGAGGGTGCGAGCAAGTGGCATTAGAGCCGTTACTGGCCCGTGGTCTGGGATGCTACGGTAGAAGAGAGTGGGATGGGTTCCTTGGGCGGGATTTGAGTTTTCGTCGAGGGCCATGTTTATACAAGGTGGCGGGACAGGTGTCACGGGATAAGAATAAGAGCGGCCAAGCGGCGGGGGCTGGTAGGTCGAGCAGGCGAGGCTCATGTCGTGGAGATGATGTGAGCCGCGAGATGGAGTGCGGGGCAGGACGGAATGATGATAGTGAGTGGGAAGGGCGTGTTGGATAGGGGGGGGGAGAGCTGGAGGCCCTGAACGTTGGAGAGAGGTAGGCGAGAGAGGCGCGGTGGTAGTGGAGATGTGGAGAGAGAATTTTAGTCGGGAGGGAAGCGAAGGGGTCAGCAGAGAGAATTGAGCGCGGACATTTAGTGTGTAGAGGAAGGAGAGGGTATATTGGGTAGAGAGGGCACAGAGCGACGTCAACCACTTGTGAATATCGCATTGATAAGAGTGGGAGTACAAGAAGGCCATAGCCAACATGAAGAAGAGAGATCCCCAAGAGGATAGTGATGAGAATGATGTAGAGACCGCGTTGGAGGTGCGCAGGAGTACATCTGGCCCTGCTGTTGCCATGGGTATGCGCTTGTTGTTTACACATTGGCGTTTGTGGTGATCATGGTGTTGTTATCCCTGTTTGTGGTGGCGGGTGCGCGCTGGGGCTCTGGCAGCCCCTACTGCTTGAGCGCTGGGGCAGGCTGAGCACCCAGTAGGCCAGCCGTGCCCAACTTGTGTGGTCCGTCGTGTTGCAGCTCAAGAAGGGCCATTGGCCTGTAGCCCACACGAGTCGCTCCAGGGTCTCGTTGGCCGGGGGTGCCGATCCGTTCAGACTATTCGTTTGTGGCTCGAATTTAACATACCTGCCCTGCATCTTGATGTGGGGCTGATTGCACCACTGGGTGTATATGCTGGGGTTCTTACAGGTGATGAGCGCCATGTCTGAGTGCTTTGGTTTTTCCATTGGAGCTATCTTGCTGAAGTATACTTGGATTATGTTGCCTTTGCCGAAGGCGTCTTGGAGAGCAGCTTCTGTGTTAGCCTGGGAGAGAAGGGGATTGAGACCCTTGACAAATAGTGTGAGCGCATCCCTTTCGGCCACCATTTCTTGGGGGGTGGCTGCTAGCCCTATCGTGCCACCCCGTTTGATGCACAATTGCGTGTTGATGAGGCCTTTTTGATTTTGCCCTGCACTGGAATTTCGGAGGCCATCTCCATGACGAAGGCTCTGTTGCCTTTGAGTAGCGCGATTCCGTCTGTAGTTGGGTGTAGTAACTCAAGGTGATTGCAGCCTACGGTGTCCATTTTTTGACGTAAATGCGTCATTTTTCCTGTACATAGTTTGTTGGTTTTGATCTACAATCTTATATTTCTATGAAATTTCTTAAAAGGGACTCACAACATTGTACCTATCTACATGTAGTATCTACCTTCTCAGACTTGCTGCCAAAAACCGTTATTTCTAGAAGCGATGGATTTTATGAAAAGTCCATAAGCTTTTGTTATAGTCCATACAAAACTTGTTATGGACTCATTATATGTTAGATTTTGTAACATAATTGGAATAAGGGACTTGGCCCTCCCTTGCTATTATGATAAAGAATCTAATGTGAGAGTTTTTTAACATTTTTACTCATTGAACTAAATTTTATGTATTTTATCAACCTACCAAAAACAGCCATTTTCATAAAGTCCTTTACAATATAAAAACCAAAACACCCCATGAACTCTTCATTAAATACAACCATTTATAATGAAGGGGGCCCAAGGCCAAATTTTCAAAAACATGTACTTTTGTTATTATGGTCAAGTTTGGATTACGTCAGCGATGACACGTGACGGCATATATCTTCCATAACATCTTTCTTTTTCCCATTTGAAATGACGGTATCCCAACAATAGACGTTCCACATGATATAGTGCAAGTGAATCCATGTTTTGGTTTTTTTTCACGATTTTTGTTTTTTTTATCTTATGTACTTTTATGCAGGCCATATGTACAACTTTTTGGTCCACTCTTCGTTGCAACTACCCTCAACTGTGATGTCCTCACCTAGGGGAATGTTCATGTCAACGAACCTCTTCTTTGCGCGGTAGAGCGCCTGCTCCTTGAGCATGTCTGTATCTTTGTCAAATCGTATGACGATGTGATGGGGCGTTGCAGAAAGACCCGATTTTGGGTCAATTTGGGTGCCCTTTGGGGAGTTGTGTGAGCGGGTAGAAATGCCCCTCCTTCCCATCAGGTCTTGTAGAAGGAAAAAATAACTGGGTAACGTGAGGATATGCTTTCAGGCAGTACCTGATTCGTGGATTTTTGATGCTGGGAGGCCTAGCTGTTGGAGCTCCGTGATGGTGCGCTTCTCGCTTATTATTGGGAGATTAGTGTCAAGCGCATGTTGCTGGAGTATTGGGTAGTCCATCCATAGTTGCAGCATGGGTTGAGAACTGGCAACTTCGATGGTCGGCTGTTGGTGCTGTGTGAGATGGCCCCTAGACTTCTTTGGGTCGGAGTGAGTGCTGCCCTCGTCACTGTTGACCGCGCTTGATAGACGTTTGAGTCCTGGGCTGGAGCTTATAGCCCCACTTGCCGTGTTGCCTGCAGCATGCGGGGGGGGCTCGTCGCTGAGTACGAGAACTGATTTTGTAGGACCTCCGTTCCTGTGGTGAGCTGATGTGGTCGTTGGAGGTGTCTGCCAAGTCTTGTGAGGATTTGGGTTGGAACACTCGGTCGTCCGCAAAGAATTGCTCGTCCGAGACGTGCATGTCGCTAACATCAGCATCCTCCCCGATTTGGATCGCTTTGGAAGAGCTATTCTCTTGATGGCTCATCGTATCTGTAAGCTGTAGTGTTAGGAGATCTTGGTAGTGGGTGGAGTGAGAAAGTCGAGGTGCGACGGGGAAGAGGGTGAACGGTAATCTGTTGCGGAGGTATATATCATGGGGGAGGGTGGAGGCCCGGCCTTGTTGGGGCAACTCGCTGCGGCAGGGAGCTTGTATCGGTGGTGTGGGGGTGGCCTTTACTACGTTGCCAGCATGGACATTCCAGTGGTTTGTGTTGGGTAGTAATTCTGTGGGGCGAAGGCGGCTGCTTTGCTAATTTTGCATGGGAGGGAGGCTATTGGGCATTGATCAGGTGGCAGGGTGGAGTGAAGGTGTTGGCAGATGTCTTGGTGGCCCTGGGAATCTCTACGATGCAACAGTGGACGACCTGACAAGAGCTGTTATTCAGAATGCGAACTACTTTGAGTTCATCAATGGAAGATTTCGTGGGGGTGGTCCAGAGAAAATTGAGAAGCTGGTGCGTGCTGCATCGCGATCAAAATATCCTGCAAGCCTGCGGAGGCATCCAGAATGTTTGTTCACGGAACACCGCTCCACAACAGACCCGATGGCCTTGAAGGGGACAAACGCACCTCAAAAGTGAAGAGGAACCTCAGTGGGAATGAGGGACAGAGTGCCGCCGAGGCTGAGAACTCGTCGTGGAGATCTGATTTTAATCTTCGGACCACAGAGCGAAGACGGTCTGTCCCAATTCCAGAACTTTATGGACGTTTGTAATGACGGAGATCATCCCTTGCAGCACGGCAAGCCAGTTGTTGAGTCGAACCTCCAGTCCCTCGGTGTGTTCCACATTGCGCGTACCACTCGCACTTGCAAATCTGTTTGCCATGCAATCCGCAAGAGCACGATGCAGCCTTGCAAAACAATGGTTCGAAAGACTGGTATGAAGGAGGGCACACCCGCGCGAAGGTACCATCCTCGGGCTCTTGTGAACCCAAAGGTACAGATGATGTGGTTCTGTCCTGACGACATCTTTGAGTGCGTCCACGGTGGTGTGTGTTGAGAATGTGAAAGATAAACCTGGACCTCCTTCAATTTGGCATGTGGCTGAAGGTTATAACCTAGACCAGGTGGAGGTGGATGCCTTGACTGGGGCTGGTTTTAGGCTGGTGCCTAGTCAGCCTCAGTCCCAAATTGTCCATGAGATCTTGGAGAACAGAGATGTTTATCCAACGAAATGTTGGGATAAGAGATTCAAAAGGAAATGTGCAAGCAAACTAAATTTCACCATAATGCGCACTAGAAGGAAAACGCGGAATAACCACTGCCCCTTAACCACTCGTCTTTTATCACTGTATAAATCACTCCAAGTAATGGTAACCACTGGCCAGTGGTTAATTTCGATGAAATGCCACAGTGGCATCATATGGAGTGGTTGGAAGTGGTTTCAACCACTGAGTAATCCACGTGTAATATTTAATTTTATATTTATTATTTGACATTTGGTCAAATATTTATATTAATAAAGATAATATCCGACATGGACGGGTACAGTGATAAATTATGAGTGGTTAAAGACACCTCAGTGATGGGAAGTGGTTGAAACCACTTTCTACTCCACGTGCAATAATTCTTTTTTTTTAGATTTTTATCATTTCAAAATATTATTCCACGTGGACGAGGATAGTATACGTAGATCTGGAGTGGTTAAAGACCCCCCCCCCCCCCCCCCCCCCCAAGTGATTGGTACCACTTGCACAGTGGTGGAATGTGAGTGGTTAAGACCCTTTTGTAACTGGAACCACTCTTCAAGTGGGCACGTGTGAGTGGTTACATACACGTGAGTGAGTGGTTACCACTTCTGAGGTGGGTTGTGAGTGGTTGAAGACACCTGAGTGATTGGAGGTGATTGAAACCACTTGCTACTCCACGTGTAATAATTAATTTTTATTTAAGATTTATTATTTCAAAATATATTTTAATTATGAACTATATTATTCCACGTGGACGGGGACAGTATACGTAGATCTGGAGTGGTTAAAGACCCCCATTGATTGGTACCACTTTGAGAGTGGTGTAGAGTGAGTGGTTACAGACCATTTAGTAACTGGAACCACTCGGCCAGTGATTACGCGTGAGTGATTACATACACACCAGTGATTGGTGTCAAGTTATTTTACCACTAGTCCAGCTAGCCAGCCATTGAGCGCGCCATGGTGACACCTGGAGTTGTCATGTTAGACAACCAGGATGGCATTTTCTGTTGGAGTGGACCGGCAGGCAAGAGGTATCGGCCACTGCGGGTCTTGTTGGACTCGGGAGCTCAGCCATTGATGCTGGGCAGAGCTGCTATTGCAGGTTTGGGCCTCACGGAGGCGGATATGGAGCCTTGTCCTTTCCAGATACAGACGTATCTGGGAGGATTGGAGCAGGCTCAAGGCATGACACGGCGTGAGTTCGCTATCAGACTACGGCCGGATCAGTGATGCGAGCCAAGGCCATTGTGACAGACGCGGTCTCGTACGATGTCATGGTTGGTGGGGCAGTGTTGTACCCCATGGGCTTCACCCTGAATTTTGGGGAGGAGTCAGCTTCCTATAGGCCTGGATGGCAGTCAGGGGAGGGCCGGCGTGTGCAGCTCCCTGTGACATTCATAGGAGGAGTTGCGGTTGCCCAGCGGGGCAAGATGCCGACACTAGCAGCATTCACAACTGCAGTGACTTGGCCTGGAGAGTTGCTAGAGGGCAACGCTCATTCAGAGGATGACATACCTCCAGGAGAGCAGGATGACATGTATGGTATGGCGGAGTTGTCTGCCATGGTTGCTCAGACTCCATTGTGGGGCACGAGCAAGGATTTGCAAGCGGGTTGCTGATCGACGGGTACAACAAGCCTGGGTGGAGGCTTTTGTACCATCAAGAGAGGAGGAGAGTGCGGGGATTGCACTAGGACCACCTCAGTGCACGACGCATTTCACTTCGTCATGTTGCTCAGTTGGTGCAGCAGTACCCTGAGTTGTTGCCGGTGTTTGCAGTTCGTGGATATCAGCAGGCCTTGCCAGCAGACATTTCGTTGCTGGGGGCGCAGGATTTGGAGCGGGTTGGCTCCATTGATCTGGTAGTGGTAGGTTGGCCCTGCCAAGGGCATTCATCAGCCGGGCATGACAATGGATTGCGAGACTCGAGGTTGGGTCTGTTTTGGGAGATGGTGCGGGTTTTGCGCCATTTGCAGCTTCATCAAGCTGTATCTCCAGCATACATCTTGGAGAATGTGCCACTGATGGGCGATTCTCGGGCCAAGGTGATGGCCAATGTGCATCAAGTCCGGTCGTGGCTTGGGTCAGCAGTGTTGCTAGATGCAGCTACAGTGGGGTCACGGGCTCATCGTCCACGGCTATGGTGGACTAACTTGATGTCACCCGCACTGCTCAAGCGTGCATTTGATGGGGTGCAGCGGCCAGCACACCTCACAGTGGATAGCATTTTGGACACAGGGAGGCAGTCTCAGCATGTGAGACACAATGACCATTCGCCTTTGGCAGTGGTCAATAAGGTGGGTCAACCACGAGCAGCATTACCTACACTGCTCAGCTTCCCAAGATCGCATGCTTTCCGGGATAGTGGACCTGGCCTCCTATGGGATGCTCAGTTACAGCAGTTAGTGGAGCCTAATGCTGACGAGCGTGAGCGGGCAATGGGTTTTACCACTAGTACCACGGCGGTGCCGTCTCTTTCTGAGGCATCATGTCGTCAGGTGTTGGGGCAAGCAATGGATCTCAATTGCATAACCTGGATTATCAGCTTGGCTATGGCTGAGCAACGCAGAGTGCGGAGTACATTTCCCTCGATGGTCTCTCTGCCTACCGAGATGGTACAGGCAGTGAGTGGGGGCGATCATAAGAGGACCACGGGGTGCAGGCATCCATGGCACACGTGGGAGGTGCTCGAGGTTCAGAGGGAGTTGGCAGCCAGGGCGGCAGTGATGGATGAGGTTGGGGATTTTTCTCGGGTTGAGGAAGTCCTCGAGGATGAGATGATGGGGCAGGATGAGGCCTTGTCATTGACTGAGCAGGCAGGGAGTACTGCTCAAGAGGTTGCAACATAGCAACCATTGGACGCGTCCTCTACCTCTAAGCCCACTGGACTTAAGGTTGCAGTTACGGAGGACAATTGGGAGCCTTACATTGGACCCATTGTCACCAGAGGAGAGAGACGACGTATACGGCGGTTCCTGAGGGCTTACAGGAATTGCTTTGCCTTCAGTTTGAAGGACTTGGGAGCACTGAAGGGTCAAGAGATTCATATTGAGTTGGCCACTGACACGCCAATCTTTTGGAGACCCTATAGATACAGTGACATGGAGAGGTCTTTGATTCAGATGAGGACTCAAGATTTCTGGGAGGCTGTTTTGGTGGAGTTCTCTGGTGGAGAGTATGCTTCAGCCACAGTGATGCCAGCCAAGAAGGATATCTATGGCAATTGGACGGAGAGACGTATGTGTGGTGATTACCGGCCTGTAAATCGTCAGACCAAGTCCGATAAGTATGCCATGCCAACACCAGAGGAGATCTTTGATGCCATCGGGCATGCTAAAGTTCTTTAGCATTTTGGATTTACGATCCGGATATCACCAGTTGCCGATCAAGGAGGCGGACAAGCAGAAGACGACATTCTGCGGGATCAATGAGCACGGCAAGGATTGCCTATATCAGTGGCGGTTCTTACCATTTGGGCTTAAGAATGCTCTTGCAGAGTTTCAGAGAGTCATGGATAGGATTCTAGCAGGGGTGGACTTTGCTCGGTGTTACATAGATGACATCATCATCTTTAGTGCTATGGTGGAGGAGCATGAGAGACACCTTCAGGTGGTATTGGAGCGCTTGAGAGCGCACGGATTGAAGTTGCATCCGGGGAAGTGCAAGTTTTTCCACAACCACATTGAGTATCAGGGTCACGTGATATATCCTGGAGGATTGAGGGTACAGCAGACTAAGGTAGAGGCCATTGCACAAATTCCACGCCCCACGGATGTGAGCCGAGTTTGAGCTTTCATGGGGTTGGCAAACTATTATAGACGGTTTGTCAAGGGATTTAGTGCCATTGCAAAGGCTCTAACCAAGCTGACCAAGGTGGACCAGGAATGGCAGTGGGAAGATGAGCAGGAACGAGCTTTTCAAGAGCTCAAGGCGAGGTTGACCTTGGCGCCTATCCTAAGACGACCTATTAGGGGGCGTCCCTTTCAGTTGCATACGGATTGGAGCATGCTGGGGCTTGGAGCGGTGCTCACACAGGTGGATGACGAGGGAAGAGAGTTCGTAGTGGCTTATGCTAGCCGCTCGAACAACGCTGCAGAGGCTAAGTAAAGCTCATATGAGGGAGAGTGCTTAGCTGCAGTGTGGGCCGTGGCACACTTCAAGTGCTATCTATACGGCAATCTCTTCACCCTTGTCACGGATCACCAACCACTCAAGTGGTTGATGGAGTCAGACAAGCTTACGGGGAAGCTTGCATGGTGGGCACTCATACTCTAGGAGTATGACTTTCAGGTTGTGCATCGACCGGTTTTGGTCAATCGGGATGCGGATGGATTGAGTCGCAATCCATGCACGAGCCAGCAGGATGACACTGGAGCTCGGTGGCATGGTGAGACGAACGAGGAGATGGTGTCGGGATGGCATGCATCTGCCTTTTTGTGTATCTTGGCATCGGGAGGTCAGGTTGGACCTACAACAGGGATGACTATAGACGGAGTGTCTGAGGACCCTGAGGCTAGTGATGAGCCAGGTTGTACCCAAGATATACATGAGGATTCGGCTGTGTTGGACTACCTCCGTACTGGAGACACGGCAGCCAGTGTGACTGCCAAGGAGAGGGATCGGATCCTGCAACGAGCCAAGAGGTTCAAGTGGGAGGGGATACACCTGCTCCGAGTATGGGAGGATGGTCGGGTGCGGATTGTGCCTCACCCCACACAGCGTGCACGGTTAGTGCGGCATGCCCATGAGGAGTTGGAGCATTTTGGAGTGCGACGCACTCACAATTTACTGCAGGGGCAGTATTGGTGACGTGGTATGCATACAGAGGTGCAACAGTTCGTGGCTAGGTGCATGGTGTGTGACAGGGTGCGTGCTTCATTCAACGCCCCTACACCATAGTTGCATCATTTACCAATCATGGGATTGGGCTACAGGTGGAGTCTTGACTTCGCAGGACTGTTGCCACTGACTATGCGTCACCACATATATGTGTTGGTGATGGTGGAGCACTTCTCCAAGTGGATTGAGTTGGTTCCATTACCTGACAAGGCTAGTGAGGGGGGTGCGTATGCATTCTTGGATCGTGTGCTTAGCCGATTCGGTGCTCTAGCTGAGGTACGCACGGACCAAGGGAGAGAGTTCTTGGGGGAGTTTCAGGCTTTGTGTGATAAAGCCTTGATAGACCACCGCACCACTTCTCGGGATCATCCTGAGGCCGATGGCTTGGCAGAGAGAGTTGTTCAGACGGTGAAGAGGGGTTTGCGCAAGTATGGCTTGCAGAAGGGACACCTAGGAGATTGGGATCTTCAGGTGCCTTGGTTAGCCATGGGCTACAGGTTCAGCAAACAAGCATCACTTGCCTCCTTCTCACCGTATTTATTTCTCTATGGCCGAGAGCCGGATTTGCCTGCAGCCATTTGTAGGGACACTACTCAAGTCCTTAACCTTGACGATCCGGACGTGTGGATACGTGCATGTGGTCAGCGTGCAGAGTTGTTCAAGAAAGTCATGCCCATGGCTTTTGAGAACGTTGCCATTGCACAACACCGTGATACGTTGAGGTATGCCACTATACGTGGTGGAGGATATCGTCTTGGGGTTTGGAGGTTTAGCCCCGGTGACTATGTTTATTTGCAGCAGACTGCTCCTACGACCCTGGATGTCACTGCAGGGCGTGTTATTCTGAGGGTTCGAGAGGTGTTGCCCTCAGGAGTCCTAATCTTGGAGGGTCGGGATGGCATGACTTGGAAAGACCATGTGCGTAATTGTGCGCCATGTCACCTTCCCAATGTCGATGACAGAGTTGACCCAAACTTGACAGTGGTACCTGCAGGTTTGAGGTGCATGCTCTGTGGGTCTGCCAAAGGGGCAGCCACCATGTTGGTGTGTGATCGATGCTCAAGAGGTTGGCATATGGGATGCTTGACACCACCTCTTGAGAGGGTTCCTGATGGAGATTGGTTATGTCCACACTACTTGGGATAGTGGCACTGGACATGACTAGAGGCAGCTAACAAGACATGGGAGGCCAAGCTCATAGGAGTCAATACACGATATCCCAAGCTCAAGTTCACAGGTTGCAAGACGGCGACTAACGATGGGGCAACTCTTGCACCCGCCTCTTGATCTATCGAGTTTGAGTGTAGTAACAGTGGTGGAGGACTTAGTGAGGCTATGGTCACTATCACATCTTATGGCTACCTGGACTTAGAGGGACCTAAGCACCAGCTAGGGGGGTGATTGTGTGGACTAGTGACTGCCATAATAGGCAGCATAGTGGCAGCCTAGTGACTGACTAGTTGTAGCCTAGTGGTTGGACTAGTGGCTGGTAGACTAGTGGTATACTAGTGTGTGGCGTGCACATGTGTTGTGTGGTTTTGGATAGTAATGTAGTTGTGTAGCGATATGTATGCGCACGACAGCTGTCAAGTTATTTTACCACTAGTGTGAAACTAGCTAGGAAATAACTAGCTTTTACATATTGACATTTGGGATTGGCCCAAGTGTCAATCCAGGGGGTCAAGGCAGATTTTAGGCCCTGGAGTGGTTATCTTCACGGCAAGCGCGGGGCTTATCTTTCTCGAGTTGAGCCTCACCGCGCCTAGCTATGGCGCCGTAGTGTGGATTCCCCATGGCGTGGGGTGCACTTGGCTTGACTTGTATTTGAGTGATGAGGTTATATATGCATGAGTTTATTCGCTTTGTGAGCTCGCATGAGCTTGTGCTTGTATTCTTCTTCTTTATCATTGTGTGGACTAGTGACTGCCATATTGGGCAGCATAGTGGCAGCCTAGTGACTGACTAGTTGTAGCCTAGTGGTTGGACTAGTTGCTGGACTAGTGGTGGACTAGTGGTATACTAGTGTGTGGCGTGCACATGTGTGGTTTTTTGGACAGCGATGTAGTTGTGTAGCGATATGTATGCACACGACATTGGTATTACTTCTGTGGGAAGTGGGTGTGTTGATGGAAAACCCAAAATCCATCCATCGTTCATCCATCCAGTCATGAGTAGAGGGGACTTAGCGTTTTTTTTGTCTTCCCTGCCACTGTGGCGTCTGTTTGTTTTCTTTGTGTCGAGTTTGATCGTGAGAGACAAACATGACAGAGCTGTGTTTGTTTTCTTATAGTGTTGAGTCTGATCATGAGAGACGACGGGTGGAGCTGGTGGGATAGGGGCAGACAGGGACTCAAGACCTAGAATCGGGGCATGAAGGTATGCACGATGGTGGGACAACCGCGATCGCAAGGTGTGGTTTTTTCTCAATGTACAATGACGAGCGGAGCTGGTGGGATAGGGGGCAGACAGGGACTCAACCTAGAATCGGGGCATGAAGGCGTGCATGATGGTGGGACACCGCGATCGCAAGGTGTGGCTTTTCTCAATGTACAATGACGAGCGGAGCTGGTGGGATAGGGGGCAGACAGGGACTCAAGCCCTAGAATCGGGGCATGAAGGCATGCACGATGGTGGGACAAATCGCGATCGCAAGGTGGGGCTTTTTCTCAATGTACGATGTGAAGAAGTTTGTCCATCCTGCAAATGCGGGCTCTTGGGTCCTATTAGACGTACCATGATTTCCTATTCTTCCTGATGTTTACAAGGTTCTTGGGAGAGTCAGGTTGGTCTTAGCAGGTCGTGTTTCAAGGTTGTGTCTCAATCTCTACTCGCTCAGCTGCACCATGGTGGTTCTCATGGACCAATCCGCCATTACCAGACTAAAGACACAAGCAGCACACACAAGAGGTCCGTTTGGGTTCATGGGGAGTTAAATCCTCCATGGGTCATGACACAAGGTCGAGGACAATGTGGTGAGGGCACCTTCTTCTTCGACCTATTTCAGAGCTTGCATGAGTTTTTTAGCGATCCTTGCCGATGGTGGGACAATCGCAATCGCAAGGTGTGGCTTTTCCTTAATGTAGGATGTGAAGAAGTTTGTCCATCCTACAAATGTGGGCTTTTGGCTCCCATTAGTACCATGATTTGGTATTCTTCTTGATGTTTACAAGGTTCTTGGGGAAATCAGCTTGGTCTTAGCAGCCCGCTGATTCATTTCCTGATTCAACCTATTTCAGCCTGTTTTGCCCTCTTATCAGACTCGGGCCTGATATGCATATTGAATTCTGTAAGTTAGCTCGTTGGTGCAAGAGAGAGAGTCAGCTTGGTCCTAGCAGGCTGTGAGGGCACCTTCTTCTTCAACCTATTTCAGCCTGTTTTGCCCTCTTATCAGACTCAGGCCTGATATGCATATTGAATTCTGTTAAGTTAGCTCGTTGGTGCAAGAGAGAGAGTCAGCTTGGTCTTAGCAGGCTGTGAGGGCACCTTCTTCTTCAACCTATTTCAGCCTGTTTTGCCCTCTTATCAGACTCGGGCCTGATATGCATATTGAATTCTGTAAGTTAGCTCGTTGGTGCTAGAGAGAGAGTCAGCTTGGTCTTAGCAGGCCGTGAGGGCACCTTCTTCTTCAACCTATTTCAGCCTGTTTTGCCCTCTTATCAGACTCGGGCTTGATATGCATATTGAAATCTGTAAGTTAGCTCGTTGGTGCAAGAGAGAGAGTCAGCTTGGTCTTAGCAGGCCGTGTCTTGTTCAAAGCTGGAATTGTACCTAATGTCATTCTGAACACTGCCTGGCAGCTCTGGAAAAGGGGAAAGAGGTCGACATGTTTGCAAAATGAAGGCCTTGCTTGGTGCCTGCAGAATCCATGGCAATGTGGAGATGGCTGAACGTGCAGCATGAAGGTACCTTCTTCAACACATTTCATCCTGTTTTTCCCTATTACCAGAGTAGTCCCTAAATTTTCATGTAGAATTATGCAAGTTAGCTCGTTCGTGATGTGAGGTTGCATGGGTTTTATACCGATCTTTCACGATGGTGGGACAACCGCAATCACCAGGTGTGGCTTTTCTTAATGTACGATGTGAAGAAGTTCGTCCATCCTGCAAAGGTGGGCTCGTGACTCCTGTGAGTACCATGATTTGGTATTCTTCCTAATGTTTACAAGGTTCTTGGGAGAGTCAGCTTACAGGTCTTAGCAGGCCATGTTTCAATCTCTGCCTGCTCAACTGCACCGTGGTGGTTCTCACAGACCAATCCGACATTACTTGACTACAGACAAACAACACACACAAGAGGTCCTTTTGGGTTGATGGTCGGTCAAATCCTCCATGGGTCAAGGACAATGTGGTGAGGGCACGTTTCAGCCTGTTTTGCCCTCTCATCAGACTTGGCCTTGAGATGCATGTTGAATTCTGCATGGGTGATAAGTAGGGTTGGGTATTTGCTGGAACAATTGTAGGCTGTCATTGTCAGCCGCTAGCAGCAAAGGAATGATGTATGCATGATTTGTGTAGAGTTTGGATAGCTGAGGGAGCAGGGGTAGAGTCTGGCCGGTCCAGATTCATCCAAGAGGGCGGGACTTCAAGCTCACGATTACCGATAATTCCCTGTGGATCAATAGCTGCAAGAAACCTGCATGGGTAGATGGTCAACTGGAAGCCGCAGCAACAGCGGCACAATTGATAAAATCAGGCACTGCTAATGAAGGCACCTTCTTCAATACATTTTCACCCTGTTTTTCCCTCTTATCAGAATTGGCCCTAAATTTTCATGTTGAATTCTGCAAGTTAGCTGGTTGAGTGAACCTTTGATAGTTTGGAGTGACTTTGACATGGTACTGCCAATGTGACAACAGGGAAGTATCCAGAAACAAGTAACAGCTTAGACAATGAGAAGCTGTGGAATGAATATTTTTCTGACCCCAGTCCATGGTGGGACAATCGAGGCAAAAAGGTGAATGCCTGTTGGATTACAGAGAGTAGCAGATGCAATTGACCATAGTGATAAGTTGAGTTGGGTATTTCCTAGAACAAATCTAGGCTGTTATTGTCAGGTACTAGCAGTAAGGCAAAGATGTATGCATGATTTGTGCAGCGGCATGGATAGCTGAAGGAGCAGGGATAGAGTCTGGGCCCAGATTCATCCAAGAGGGTCGGACTTCAAGCTCCAAATTACCTATGATTCCATGTGGATCAATAGCTACAAGAAACCTGCTGCATGGGTAGATGGTCAACTAAAGGTAGCAGCTGCAGCAGCACAGTTGATAAAATCAGGCACCTCAACCATGACCACAGCTTCTGATGTGCAGCATGGATATGGGATTAAGGCTTTGGAAACCTAGGAGCAAATAATGTGGGAAGGGATGAAGCAAGACCAAATCATGTTCATTTGTGTTTGTAATATGCATATGGGAGCCTAGGAGCCCTGGGAAGGGGCAAAGAGGTTCATGGTGACATTATCAAAGCTGGAATTGTACCAGATGTCATTCTGAACTTTCCCCTGGTGTACATCTACATCAAATGTGAGCCTGGCAGCCCTGGCCAGAGAAGAACATGAAGAGGGCTTACAATTTCGTTCGCCCGGGCGTAGACATTGCTGGCAATGAGAAGAAGGCAAGAAAGCAGTTCAGTGTTCCTAGCATGCATGCGGAGACGCCGTGTAGAAGTTAGGCTCAGACTTTTATCATGGCTGGATTTTGTTGACAGCGTTCCAGCACTTACTCTCTAGGATTCTATTTTATTTGTGGAGCTTGAATCCCCAATGGTACTTCTTTCACTACACTAGTGGTATGTGTTCCTCTAGTCATGTTCCTAATCACTTGCCCGCCACTGTAATAGTGGTATAATTTAAAACTGTAAGAGTAGCCAAATACACACAATTGCCTCCATTACCACTCCTGTAGTGGTATAAGTAATCACCTATATATTACTGTATTAGTGGTATGAATTCCTCCAGTGGTATTCCTAATCACTTACACACCCTCTGTTAGTAATCATTCCAATCCATAGTTCCCACTCAGAGAGACACCATGGATGATTCAAACATCTTACATACCACTATGTGGGTAATCATTCCAATGACCTGCTGAGAGATGTCATCCACTCACATAACCACGGTTTGAGTGATATTGTATATTCTCAGTTTTCATAGAATGACTTTGTGAGTCATTTCGCGATCACTCAACAAGTGGTTTCGGAAGTCATTGAATTTTTCACTCCATCCATTTTGTAGCACCAACACATGACACGTGTCCATGCTGAGAGTGTCGCCACATGTCAACATAATCTCCAATATCATCCACGGACCACCGACTTCCACGTGTCCACTGGAAAACGGAAGTGGTTACTTTACCACTGTGACACGTCAGAAGTGGTTGGTTTATCTCAGTGACACGTCATTGACATGTCACAGTGGTGAGTTTATATGTCACAGTGGTTAATTTAACACTGTGATATGTCAGCGAACAGGTGGACCCGGACGTGAGTGGTTCGAACCACTATCCTTAACCACTGATGCCACGTAATGTCTTTTACCACTCACTTGTCCTAATCCACTGGTTCTTCATCACTATGGGGCCAGAGTGGTTTAGTGTCTTTTACCACTCAAAATGAGTGGTTAATAGAGTGGTTATTCCGCGTTTTCCTTCTAGTGGCGGAGCGCAGATATGCTTCATGGGCAAGTCACAGGGTTTACAGATGTCCTTGCACCAGGGTTGGGGAGGGTTTACACTTTGAGGACTCCCGGATCTTCCGAGCATAACATTGTGTACAATGTTACTGTTGGCAAATTCCCTTAGTGCACTTGTCCGGACTTCGATTCCATGAAGAAAGCTCGAGGATCCTATACTCCGTGCAAGCATCTATATTATTTCCTCAGCAGGCTTGATTGTCGTGGGGACTGGGATATGATACACCAGCCTTCTCTGACACTGAACGAGGTTGCCAAGTTGCTAGTCAGGGACCCAACTCCATTGTATCTGTGATCAGAGTTGTTGGTGCATTTTCACTATTTAGGATATGGGGATCATGCAGTATTTTGCCCCTCCCAGAACATTATTATCTCTGAGTGCTCCGCGTGGAACATCTATTGAGTAATTTTGTAGGAGTTGAAGTGTTCGGCGCCGAACATTCCTCCCTCCAATCATGCAGTATTTTGCCCCTCCCAGGACGTTATTATCTCTGAGTTCTCCACGTGGTACATCTTTTGTGTAATTTTGTAGGAGTTGAAGTGTTCGGCGCCGAACATTCCTCTCTCCTATCATGCAGTAGTTTGCTCCCAGGACATTATTATCTCTAAGTGCTCCCCGTGGAACATCTTTTGAGTAATTTTGTAGGAGTTGAAGTGTTCGGCACCGAACATTCCTCCCTTCTATCAATCATGTTTGCTATAAATTTCATTTTGGTACTCTTAACCTCTATTTCTCTCCCCTGATTTGCTCATTTCATCTGAGGTCGTTGCGATGGATCATGTTGGCATATAGTTTTAAATTTTATGGAGATCCATCTCGAGGCTGTTTGGACGTTCAATATTAAAATAATAATTAAAAAACTTTAAAGATGTTTTGAATTTTTGGGGTTCTCATTTTTCTCGTCAGGTTCGGCGCCGAACCTAACAGACGGAAATATGTGCTGTGGTAAGTACCTACTATAGTAAGTACTTAATGTTCTTATCCATTACAAAGCATATTTCAAAATGGGATTCGGAATCTCCTCCACCGAACCCCGAATCAAAATCGGAATCTGGAATCCCGAACCTGTCCCGAACCTTAAGACAGGTTCAGCATAGGTTCGAGGAAGGTTTGGTGTCACTGCTCACTGCTCACTGCTCATGGATTTTCAGCCCTCCTTTGGGGGTGGTGGCAGACAGGCCAGAAGGCTGGTCAATCAGTTCTGTGATGGTTTGAGATGCCCTATGTAGTCTGGTCTTGTCGAAGAAGTATTTTGTCATCTTTTCACCCTTGGTAGACCAATTAACCCCAACTTGCAGTTTGAGCTTCCTTTCTTGAATTTTGTGATGGATATCAAGGTTACATCTGGCCTGGACATACGTATGGTATGTGAATTCGTTGCAATGGGTAGACTCCAGTCTGGATTCACAGACTTTCAGGCATTTTGTTAGGCCAGCTACCTTCCTTTTCCTGATAAGAGAAAGGGCTAAACTTATTTTTTGGCTCTCCACGTTGACAACTTTGAGTTTAGCTAGAAATCTTTCAGTCGGATTCTGATTGTCTACCCCAGCCCGAGTCCAGGCTTGCAGAAGTCCTAGTTTGAAGGATGGTAATTTCAACAGTAAGCTATTGATCTTAAACATGCCTCTGCCACGACGTTGAGAGTCAGGGAATTGGATTGAAGGGGAGATTGTGGCATGGTCAAACCCGAGAGGAATGGGTTCCTGAGGAAGCCTTCTAGAGAGTTGAACCAAATCCGGAGAAACATAAGCTCTGTCAAGGCGTGCTATGCAGAGATCTGCAAGTGTTCTGTTATTGGTCCAGGTCAATGAAAGGTTTGAAGATTGACCAAAGATTGGCATGGCCTCCGTCATACAGCGGTTTTGCATAAATGAGAACCAATGATCCATCTCCTCAGAACTGGGGTTGTAAGAACCCAGGCCCCTTCTATCTCTTTGGATTCCCCACATGATTTCCCATATGGGAGGTATTTTTTTTTTTCTGATTTTCTTAATTTCTTTTATTTTCCAGCATTTCTGAGTTGCGAAATTGCTTAAATAGGATAGATGCACGTGGTGCACGTTATAGCCTGAAGGGTGTTGATTAAACTGATTGAACTTATTGAGTTGAGGGGCTTAGAACCACCTTATTGAACTTGGTGAACTTATTGGATGACGATAGGCATTTTGGCCACTCCTTTGCTAAAACAAAGTATTTAGGCACTGGAGTAGGAAGCGTTGGCCCTTCCATTAGAGGTGACTTGAACTCGAGCACTTGGCGAAGGAGGGGCATTGGGAGAGGAAGATTTTCCCTCTTCTTCGTAGGCTCGGCAGGTGCCTTGTGAAGGGATTAAAACATGTCCCGGCTATAGGCGGCTCGGGGGCCTAGGCGGTAGGAATTAGACAATAAAACACAATGACTTGGAAGGCAATTACTGAGTAGATTGTAGGATACCGTAGGACTTAGAAACACAAACTCGCCCTGTGAAGAGGAGTACATGATTTCTCTTTGCCGGTAGAACTTAGATAGTGATCATAGCCACCATGGTACGACCACAAACCCCCTGCACTAACCGCAGTCAGGTAGGCGGTTCAGTGAGCCCAACCTACACCGCAACTTACCACGACCCCCCTAGACTAATATGCCATCACCCTGACCGTGCGCGCTCAGGGCTCGTCAGCCTTTGACAGGGCAAAACAGTGTTGTTTCCTCCTGAGCAGCTTCTCCAGCCCAGCCCTTTGCTCAGATGAAAGTTGCTGGCTGAACGGAAGTCTGGTTTTCAGACTCTGCCATCTCACCTCAGCCTCGTCCTCTTCTTCTGATTCCAGGCTATTAACAGTGAAGATGTGAGCCTCCATTTGCATCCTCTATTCTCTAGAGGTAATCATGTTCCAATCATAGAAATCATCCTCAATGTCAAATGCAGAATTGACAAGCTCTCCTTCCCAAGCCTTGGCATGTGCCTCATGAACAATGGATGAGGCCATTCCTTTTGCAATTTCTTCATCAAAGAGACTTGTTAAACCTTGATCCTCCAACACCTCTTCAGTGCCTTATGTCACATCTATGGCCTTGTTCAGCTCTTTCTCTCCTTGTGGCACATCCCAATCATCTAGCAAATCATCTCCAGAGGTGTTGTGCCACTCCTCATCATCAGATTTTGAGTCGTCACTGGTGGTAGTCTCTTCACTTGTATCAGATTCCACCTCCACTAGGTTGGGAGAGCTGGTGATGCTCATGATGCCCTCCTCCTCAACACCAGATTTGTGATTCTCTTCATTAGAGCAGCTCGTTAAACCTGCAGCTGCCCTGTAATCTGGCTCACACTGATTGACAGTGTAGTGGAAAGTGTGTCACATCCTTGCCTGGCCCATATCGAATTCTGATGGTCTCATTCTCAGTGTCAACCACAGCCCCAAACGTCTTTAAAAAGTCAAGTCCCAGCAGCACGTGGTAGGTATCAGTATCAACAATCTGTTGGTGAGTTCCCCTACAGTGACCTTGAGATCTTCAAGTCTACCCATGGCTATCTTTACAACACCTGAGGCCACCCTGTAAGTCATGTCTTTATCACTCACCACTGATCCCATCAAACCCAAATCTCTGACAGTGCTGACAGCCATAACAGATAACATGGCTCCAGTATCCACCTGCCCAAGACTTTATGTCCACCAATAGAAACCATGGCATGTAAGGCCTTGACCTTGCCTGAATGTGTATATGCCACCTCAGCTCGAGACTTCTTTTTAGGACCTGCCACAAGTGCAGCAGTAGTTGTTGGCTGAACACCTGGTGTCAGCTTTGTTGTTGTTACCACATTTGTCGCCTCCTTTTGCTGATGTACAACCTTTTCCACCACTTTAACAAGACCCTTCAGTTTCTCCAATTCTCCTGGTACAGACATAATCAGATCCATAGGTGACAATGAAATTCTCCCTTTATAGAAATGGTTGAGAATCATGGATTTCGTACCTCCATCAACGTTCCATGGTGTTCTGGGAACAACTCTTTCACTGTTTGGTGTAGCAGGGCCGGAGCCCCTATTTGATCATGTCTTTGACCCACCAGTGGCATCTGAAACAGGCAAAGGGACTGGTGTTCTATGCCTGGGTAGTCTCACCTCATTGATATCAGTCCTATCAATGGTCGCCATATTTCTCTCCTCCCCCCAATCAGAAATGAATGTAGCTGCGCGTTGAACAAATTTACTTTCGAAATCCTCCCAAACCTGTGGGAAAAGGTTTCTGAGGGGAAAAGCCTCACAAGAAGGAAGACTAGAGACATGAGGATAAGATGAGAAATGCATATATGTAGCAACCAAAATTTTGCATGCTACCTTTTATAAGATACTTTCATAGATTACCTGGTACTTGTAGTGATGAACAACAACGTCACCCAGTGATGCCCGTACTTCTTGATATCCTTCTTTCAGATCAAAGTAGTGAACAGTACGGCTACAAAGTGTTTGGGCCATTGCCTCCAGTCTCACTATTGATTTGACACGCTTTGGAGCTCTCATTCTGCAGACATAGTTTACCATCTGCCCACTATTGGGAAGACTGACAAAGCCCGAGGGCCCAAATGTGAAGCATGGCACCTTCAACTGCCCTAGTTGATCACAAGCGGCGGTGTCATAATGGTCAAGCATAAGTTGTATGGGAGTGCTTGTCTTTGTAGAAGAGCCAGCATACTTGCCAACATGAAGATTATAATGGGCTGTCCTGCCCTGGGTTTTCAATTCCTTTACCTGCACAAATAGCGCAGTTAGTCCGTAAATTTGATGCTTTGTGTTACTTTCAAGGGTATTCACCTGGAACACCTCATTTCAGTAAGGTAGTTTGATGTCCAACAATTTACAGAGCAGACCACACTATTCCCAGCATACATAATGAATGATCTATTAAATGTCCCACACAGAGCATCCTACCCATGTTGGATGAGGTATTAATAACATTGTACTGCCAAAATTGGATATATATTGCTCTGAATGGACCTGGACAACATCAAATTTGACTTGAGGCTCCCGTGCAACAAATTTCATATGCATGTCAGGTTGGACTTGGATGAAGAGAGAAGACTCCGGCCGAGGCCGGCGTAACTAGCGGCTATTGCCCCCTTTCGAGGGTGGGCCCTATATAAATTTGACAGGTGTCCAGGGGACACCAAGTAAGGGGGGTATGAGGTACCTCTAGGTACCTAGGATACCCAAGGGTACCCTGGGGTACCTGAGATGGGGTGGATTCGAGTTTTCGCTTATTGGTCATGATGGCTATGAGAGAGCGAAGTGTCGTAAGGTGGATGTCTTTAAAGCATGTATGGATGGAGGTGGTGGGGATTTTAAAGTTATCTTGAGTGTTGAGATACTGTCATTGTGTATGCCCTCTCTTGTGCCGGCAGAGATGACGGAGAGTGGGCCCGTGGCCCACCCTCGTCGGCGAATAGCAAGGATAAGCGGAGCGTATTTCTGGCGCTTTTCGAGAATGGAGGTGTGCGTGAAGCGGTCGTGGCAGTACGTAAATTTGATGAAGTGTATGATTAGTGGTGGGGTAGGAGTAGAGGGTGGAAGGGCGTTGGTAGGAAGTCCCTGAACTAAGAGGATGTCCGGGCAGAGCCTAACGGGACATGTGCATATAGCATGGGTTTGGCAAATACAAGGTAATAGCCAGGATGGTACTGTATGGTCTGGGGGTCTACCTTGATAAGTGCCAGCATTGATGAGTGAGAACCATATGGTTTCTTTATGTCGTTGTAATAGTTTGTGGATGTGTCATACAACTTGATTGTGCCTGGCGATACGAAGGCCATGCAAGACTGGGTGGGGGCATTTACTGAGGATATGTGGCCAAGTGTCAGGTACTGCATGTATATGGGAGCACAGGGGGCAGTGTGGGGATGTAAAAATGGTTGGCCAGAAGGTATGCTTAAATTGGTGCCCAATATACTGGGCGAATCTAAACTTAAGCGTTTGTTTGATTTGTGCGTCGGAAACGACTTTAGTGTGCCAGAAGTGGTTGAACAGTTTATGATGGAGTACTGTGGAGTGTGTCCATTTCTGGATATGTTGTTTGGTGTGACTGAGAGATGTAGTGGCTTGTTTGTTGGCTTCTTTAGAGAGAGTAGAGCGGAGTTTACGAATAGGTTTAGGTTTGGGGGGGCTTGGAATTGGATGTATTAGCCAGAAAGGGTGCGTATGTGCAGTGTGGATGAGGTCTGTGGAGGGTTCTACTGGGGACCTTTGGAGGCCCCTAGTTGGGCAAGGAGGTCAGCCTCCTCATTCCCGTTGATTCCGGTATGTGAGCGTACTTTAAGAAATTGAATGGGTTGGTTGATTGAGATGGCTAAAGTGATGATTGCTGAGATAAGATTACGATCTGGGTGGTGATGGTAGGAGGATGGGCTGGCTATGTGGTTTCGCAGGAGAAGGAGCAAAGTTAAGCCATCTGTAAAATTGTACTATGGTGAGGGAAATGCGTGTAGCTGGGAGAGGGCTTCGTAGATGGCCATAAGTTCGGCACGTAGTATGGTTGCGGGGCCCAGAAGTCGGTGGGCTATACCGACTTGGATGAACATGTTGGCGCCATCTCCCCCCAGGAGTTCTTTCACGAGACGCGGTTTTATGGAGCCGACCATGAAGTAAATGCTGCGCCTCATTCCTGGGTACGGGCATATTAAATGTTGCGCATTTGTTTGCCAATTGTCCAAATTTCCCCTACACCCACTACGTTTCAAATCGAGCCAGCAAGACCAGTTCCTCGCTCTGAGCTCCTCCCACTGGATCTCCTCCCACACTCCCGGGTTTGCTTCCTTGCGCTCCCTCTCTGCTTCCTGGCAACCCTTTCACTACTCGGCGACGGCGTGTCGAGATCCCAACATTTGCCCCAACGGGGGTCTCACCCCGTGGAACTCCTCGCCCAGGTCAGGGGACATTTTTATATTCTTGCAGGATTGGATAGACCAGTCTCAGCAGAGGCGGGTGAGCCTGTCCGCTCTAGAGTACCTGCCTAGCTTCCACGATCAGCCTCGCGGGGACGGGCTTGCGCGGCTCTGGTGCCTGCGCATCGTCGATCAGTAGTATCCGCCTGCACGGGACATCCCCAAAAGCCGCATGGCCTTCCTATATCATTGGAGGTGCTGCCAGTGGGCCTACGACGATTGCATCGGGTGTACGTACAGGCCTCAGAGGATTCCCTCGCAAACAGTCTATGGGGACATTCCCATAAGCTACGAGGATGAGTCCTATGGACATAGAGTCTCCACAACAAAGATCTCCATTTACGATGGTGCATATATCGGAGGACATGACACCGTTGTCCACTACACCAAAGGGGAGCGGGCTGCATCCATTGTCTTCACTTACCGACACCCTATGAGTCATGAGCTTGTTGAGAGGCCAATCGTGGTTCCAGCTTCTTGGTGACAACAGTGCAACATGGCAGCAAATTCCCAACTTAGCTGAGCATGGATTGCATGCATACTTTTGGCTTACCTCGGCTTGTGAGGGCATGCATACTTGTCACAGTTCATTATATGATTAAAATTTTTCCTTTGAACCAAAGTTCCATTTTTTGTGTAATGTTGAATTTTGACTTTTGCCTGAGTGGGTCCAGCACTCAAGTAATCAGACCCTCTGGAATGCCACATCTCTTTCAATTCCCTTTGTCCATCGGGAAGGTGCTTGCACGCTCGCCCCCCCACACTTCTCGTCAGATGCCGCAATTATTGGTTTGCGCAGGGCACCTGCACAGGTCTGCAGCCTTCTGACTGCATACCGTTGGCAGTTATTGCGCAAAGGGCAGGGGCCGCATTTCAGAGACAAGGTTCATGAAAACTCTGACAGTGGATTTTTGGGAGTGTGGGCTCGTCGGATTCGTGAATAGGCTTCCTCGCTCCTCCAGATCAGCCCTGCATTGCTTTGCGTCGCTACCCGCTTCTCCCAGGGCGCTTGCCCGACCGCCTTGCGCGTAGTCATCTGTGCACATCTCCCATGGCTGAAAACTCGAGCGCTATAGTGTACTGCCCTCCTCACGAGCACAAAGCTACATTTCGATGCACAGGGGGAATCTGTTGGGTTATGGAGAAATATCTCTTCGTCCGATACCACCTGAAACCGGGGTCAGTATTCCTGGAGGAGGAAAGGAAGGATCCAAATGGAGTTGTAGTCAAAAGTATCGTTGTGCTCCACGATGATTTTGGCGACGGCAGGGAATGATGAGTTCCACCATCGGACATTGTCATATACAGGGTTGTTGGGGACTTCATTTGCCCGCCAAATGTGCCTTCTTTCCTGCCGCCTTCCACGAAAGAATCCGCGAATCTGAGAGTTGGTACCTCAAAGAGAGGAATCCGCAACGAAGTTAATCCAAAGCCTCCCCCATCAATGAAGATGAGCGAGAACCAGGTTGTTCAGAACCTGTCGGACTCAGATGAGGTCATGGAAGTTCCAAGATCATCTTGGAGATCAGGCAAGTCCTCAATGGACATCAGCGGACGAGGGAGTCATATTCCGGGTACCAATACAAAACATCTCCTAATGAAATATCAGCGGCAGCATATGCTGACGACCTCGCTATCCTAGCACACAAACCTCAACATATCAATCGCCAAGTCGATAAACTATCTCGTTTCAATTTATGGTCCGGAATGGAGCTAAGCCTTCACAAATGCGCAGTCACTGCAGCCACATACCACAACAAATTTACGAAATCCACAATAGCCTCCCGATGCAAACTTCACATTCACTACCAACAAAAACCTTTTCCATTTTTGGGACTAGATGAACCATACACCTATCTGGGGATCCAGCTAGTTCCCTCGCTTACATGGCACATACAGAAAGCCTCCACACTTACTAAACTTACCAACAAAAGCCTAGCCCTTCTCAAATCTCCCATCTCCATCCGCCCCAAACTAGCCATCATCCAAAAAGTCCTCAAACCTCAAGTCCAATATGCTTTTCCTTCGGCCCCCTTCTCTTTGCCTGATATCAGACTACTTGACAAAAATATCATTCAACTCACTAAACGCATATGCGGCCTACCCACTAGTACTCCGAACGCACTCACCCAGCTCCCACAAGAGAGTTATGGCATAGGATCCAGCCCCTTAATTATCTTATATGCATGAACTCTGGGCTCGCAAATTCAAGAAGCCCTAAATGACCCTGGTCGCCTAGGGTGCATATTTCGGGGGCTTCTTCAACATATGGCCGTTAAATACAATGGACTAAATTTCCTTCCCATCCTCCACCCTCAGTCATGCCTTCACTCCCCAACCGCTCGCACACTCCTCCGACAAATGAAGATTAGCATACAAACTGACTTGCCAGGGTACCCCAACACTATATCACCACTAGAACGGGCATGTCTCCAAAGTCCATGCCTCTCACAATTCGAAACTTCACACCCCCGTCAAAAGAGACTCATTCTCGCCTACTTCAAGGCTCGGCATATATCTAACCTCACCCAACTCACCACAACCACTGGTATTCGTCTCTTAACCCCTAGTCAATTTACCCTAAAGCATTCCCGGGCCACCATTAAAACACAAAGATATTTGATACACCTCCGCTCCCTATGTTGTCACCCGTCTACCTCCTGTACCCTCGAATGTGATTTCCCGTGCCCACTCTTTCCCCACAACCGGCAAGACCTCCTCCCAGAATTTAGGACAGCCCCAACTACCTCTATACTCCAGCAGATCAAAGCCTCCCACAACGCCCCTGTTTATCCTACTCCAAACATCTCCCCCCCTACTCAAAATACCCCCCCCCAGCTCAATGAACCTTACCGCCACCCCGCTCAACCCTCAATCCACAAACCCTGACCATCCCGAGGCCTTCATTATTGAGGCCATCCAAGGTATCAAAACCCAAACATGCCACATGTGTCGATACATACTACCTATGTAAATGGGCTGACTACCCCATTGAAGATAACACTTGGCAAATAGAAGACAACCTTTTTGGAAACAGATTGTGACCCTGCCCACAATTGCATGCTTATCACCAAATTCCATAAAACCGCCAACACCAAATACCTCGCACACACCCACAAACACCATGTCTCTCAAACCCAATCGATGGATACCCGGTACATTCACACCCAACTAGACGCCCCCAAAATTCATATTACAACCTCCGAATGCAACCCTGACAAAGAATCAGCCAATTCTCCCCCATCATATGCCCCAGCCGCACCATATCCGATATTTATACGCTTAATGGTCACTTTGTCGGGTCTATCCCTCATGTCAGGATAGCCTGGCTCTGGGACAGATATACCACCTCCGCCACCCACACCAGTCAACTCCAACCCCCTAGGCAACACTTCGCAACCAAAGTTGGCTGGCTTGTGGAAAGATACATATGCGACACCCCCAAGAAAAAACCCCCCCTCCCACATAAACTTGCTCAAGCATATTGCCATAGCACCATCTCCCCCGACATCCTCAAGTTTCTCATCACCTCTTTTCAGCTTACCCACTCATACTACTCGAGACCCTCTTACATGTCCCCTTGAACTCTCTTCCTTTGACAGCCCACACCCTAGAGACTGCGTATTCGGTGCCCATGGCACCGCTACGCAACATACATGGTCGGGCGGGGGCCTAGCCCACCCGCCACCCGGACCCCTCACACACGAAGCCCTTCAATGGGCGCGACTTGCTGCACACGCCCCTCCCCCTCCACCACCATTCTCATTCTTACACAGCAAAAGTCACCTGAACAACAACACCCCATGCTACAGCTCCCCTCGGGGGTAATACCACTAGCCGCCATTGAACCCAACCAACTACGTTATTCGCGCAATCTGCCCCTCCCTAAATACCTACGCCACAAAGAACCCACCCTAACCCTTCTTTTGCTGGTTCATAATAACCCACATCCCCTCATACCCCCAGACTTCCCCTCGCGCTTTAAATTTCTTTTATCTGACGCCCATAACATGATACTTACCACTTACCCACCCCTGCCGATACACACTCCCCCCACCAGACCTCCCCCCAGGCCAAAAACCAACAAAATGTGGGACAAGTCACTACCTCGCCCTCCCATTACTTGTGTTATAACCTCTCACGACGCCCCCCCAGTTCACCTAGGGCCCACTTCCCTCAAATACCCCCCACTCCATTCACATTACACAGATGGCTCCCAATCTGGCTCCCTTGCCAGATATGGCGTGTACCATGCCGCCACCTGCACCGGGACGTCCCACCGCCTCCCAGGCCCCGCAACCATACTCCGAGCCGAACTGATGGCTATTTTTGAAGCCATGACACAATTAGTCTCATTTCTACCGCCATACTATATTTTCACTGACAGTCTCAACTCGCTCTTTTTACTCCGCAACCATCTAGTTTGCCCCTCCTCACACCACCACCATCCTGACCGAAACCTTATATCCGCTATTATCTACCTCGCTATCACCATCGATAAACCCATTCATCTCCTCAAAGTCTGCTCACATACGGGAATTATCGGCAACGAGGAGGCAGACCTCCTTGCCCAGGCTGGGGCCTCCAAACCCCAAGTAGATCCATCGGACGACCCCATCTACATTGCTCACACATACCCTTTTTGGATGATACACCCCGTGCCCGACCCTCCCGACCTCCGAATATAGACTGCGATGCGACATCCCAACATTTCTACACCTGTCACCAACCCAAGTGGGTCGATGCATGTTGTAGTGTTGAGCTCATATACAATCTGCTGAAGTGGGCTTTGGTGGAAGCCACAACGGCAAAAAATGCGTACTCTCTTCTTGGGCTATACTCTTGTTCAAAGGAAGAGAACATCTAAAGCAACCTCAAGTGTTTGAGCCAAAAGAAGTGAGGAGCTTGGTGACCCTCCTCCCTTATATATGCTCCAGGAAGGATGAAAGTGAAATGAACGTGAAATGAAAATATGACCGACTAATAGCGCCCACCCGAAAAAGGCGGTACAACCATATTTGTTATAATTTTAAAATTCAGCGATCGCTCATACTGCGGTCGCTATTTTTACTTTTTATAAAACACAAGCGACCGCCAATATTGCGGCGGTCGACGGGCGGTCGCTGAAATTTAGAAATATACAGAATAAAAGTGACCGCAATATTTCTGAAAATCAAAAGAAATAATAATATTTTTTATTTCCAAATATAATGCGACTGCCGGTATTACGGTCGCTTATATTTATTATGAAGCTTATTTTTTATATTTTAAAATGACATGACCGCAAATATGGCGGTCGCTTCATTTCTTTATATATTAAAAATAAAGCGACAGCCAAGATGGTGGTCGCTTTTATTCTTAATATTTTGAAAATAGAGCGACCGCCAGTACGGCGGTCGCTTTTAATCTTTATATTTTTAAGTTTAAGCAACTGCCAGTGTGGCGATCGCTTTTATTTTATATATTTTTAAATTTATGCGACCGCCCAGTTTGGCGGTCGCCATCATTTTTTTTACTTTAAAATAAGCGACCGTCCAGAGTGGCAGTCATTATTATTATTTTTGCTTATATTTTTATATTTTAAGAATAAAGCGATCGTCATATTATGGCGGTCGCTGGTTTTTTTTAAATATTAAAAATAAAACGACTGCCATATTATGGCGGTCGCTGGTTTTATTAATATATTTTTAAAATAAAGCAACCGCGATATGGCCCTCGCTTGGTTTTTATATATTTGTGTATTTATGCGACCGCCATATGGCGGTCGCTTGTTTTTTTTTTTTTTTCCCCAAAATTAAGCGACCGCCAATTCTGGCGGTCGCTTGTTTCTTATATATTATTAAAATTAAGCAACCGCCTTATGGCGGGTCGCTTATTTTTTATATATTTTAAAAATTATGCGACCGCCAATATGGAGGTCGCTGTTTTTCCTTTTTAAATTAGGCGACCGCCAATGCAACCACCAATCTTGTTTTTGTTTTTTAAAACAATTATGCGACCGCCAATATGGTGGTCGCTCTTATTTTTAAAATTTCGAAATATTAAGCGACCGCCAGAATTGGCGGTCGCTTTCATTTTATTATTTTTCAAAAGGTATTTGCCACCGCCACCGTGTCAACGACGTGGCTTCTTAAGTGGCAATATTCTACATGGTACTTTTTTTACTAGAATATTCTCGGAACCTGACATGACGGAGGGCCCATCAGAGTCAGGTCTGCCGTGACCTGACGCGGACTGACGGACGTGACGCTGATAGCCGGGGTTAACGTCCTTGCAAACAAATCACCTTCTGCGGATGTACTGTGGGATATGTTGTCCTATGCCTATATATCAAGCAAAACTTGAAGTCCTTATACTCAAAAACACTCTTCTTCCAGGATCCCAAATTCTTGAGCTCTATCGTTGCGAATTTATAAAATATCTCACATGAAATTTCAGCCGAGGCAATTTTATGATCTTGTAGGCTAGGATTCCAATTGTTTCTAGAGAAGATCGCATCACCATTCGTTGATTGTATCATCATAACTAATCCAAAACTGTGAACATTTTGTTGATCATTATTTGAAATTTGAACGGTACCACATACATGAAACCAGCTAAGCACTTTCTTCAATTGTCCAATCGATGGACCGGGTTGCTTCACCAATTGTGCATCCAATAGACTCGGATAGTCTACCAAAATCTTGATTTCCCATTGGATAATTGTCCAAACTATATTGGTTCTCAATTTCCCAAATTGAAATATCATTTGTAAAAAGAAACTAGAAACTCTTGGAAAAAGTCTCATAATGAAAGTCTGTTGGAAAAAACCAGTTTCCAACCTTTTTTTTGGCTGATTTGTAATACGTAGTCCATCACAATCAATGATGCTCTTAGATAGATCAATTGGCTGTAAATTATTCGCTATCATCACTTTGGCAATATTGGCCTCATATCCACCCAAAAGATCCAATAGTTCTTTAAGCATGGGATAATTACTATCCACTTTCTTGGTTTCTTTGTGGCCATGACTTTCACAATTGTATCGATTTCAAAAGAAATGAAAATATCATGACCTCCATGGTAATACAATTGAACATAAGTGGTTTGATTGTATATAAACATAACAAACTTTGTCCTACCAATGTGGCATAATCCACACTAGTGTAAAATAAGCCGAGTAACATTTCTCACACCATGTCTAGTCAGCATGCCACCTTTGAGTCCCTTAATCGACGTGTACTACCAATGTGACATAATTTACACTAGTGTAAAATAAGCCCAGTAACCTTTCTCACACCATATATAGTCAGCATCCCACATCATATAGTTCCAGCCCATTGTGTGGATTAACTTATACTATATGGCTCATTCTCACACCAGTGTGAGATAAGCCTTGTACACTGTTGGATACCTTCTCGGTCAACAACCGTTGACCACAGAAGGTATGAGTTTGGTGTAGACTAGTCTACACGAAGCGGCTTTTCTTACACTGGCTCATTCTACACCATCGAAATTTTAAAGGGTGTAAAATTTTGTGTAAGAAAAGTCAGGTGTGAACTACCCTTGTTGTAAAAAAAGCCAGGACCTCTTATAGTGGTCTGAAAGGGTTAAGGTTCGGCGTCGAACCCAAAATAATCGATATTGATGGTTTCAACAAATTGTAACTTCTACAGCCCAATTCACACTAACATATGTCTATGGGATATCTTTTGGACTCCAAAATGGTCACAATGTCAAAATATAAATTCCCTAAGATTTTTGGATATTTGACATACTCCCACACTTAGCTGTTTGCATCCTCACAAACAAATCACCTTCTGCGGATGTACTGTGGGATATGTTGTCCTATGCCTATATATTAAGCAAAACTTGAAGTCCTTACACTAAAAAACACTCTTCTTCCAAGATCCCAGATTCTTGAGCTCCATCGTTGCCAATTTATAAAATGTCTTACATGAAAGATATTTGAAAGTTTTTTAATTGGATTATCTCTTGAAGGAATGAGCGATATGGTATCGAGTGAATGTCTAGCACCAAGCTCCTTCTTAAATGTTGAGATGAACTCCGAGGCAATTTCATGATCTTGTAGGCTAGGAATCCAATTGTTTGTAGAGAAGACCGCATCATCATTCGTTGATTGTATCATCATAACTAATCCAAAACTGTGAACATTTTGTTGATCATTATTTGAGAATGTGTTTTTGCAAGAAGCTCTTGCTTGCAGAAAGTGCAATTGCAGATGGCGGTGCATAAGGAGCATTCTCCACCTCATGCCGTATAAGTCCCCGAATTGTTTCAAGACTTTCCCGACAATCCCCTTTCGATACGGGGTGGGTATGATTGTCGAGATGAACACAAGCTCGGGTCGGGCTGCGAAAACGATGGAGCACATAGTACATGCGGGCCTTGCATGTGCCAATGCATGTTGGGGCCGTTTTGCAATATTTGCAGAGCAACGTCGTGTTTTTAGAAGGTGGGCACCCCGCTTCGAATGGGTTATCCGCGCAACCCTCCCACTCTATCTCGTTTGGGGAACCTCTCAATGACACGCAGTTGCAGACTTCATTTCCACAACGGAGGTGCCCAATGCAGACTGATCTACAGAAAGACAAGCCATGAGGGTTATGTATGTTGGTTGTCTTAGTTCGACACCAAGGGTGTCCGTCGCGCTTCTTGTCCATCCCTTGCATGAGTCCCGCCAAACCTCCACAGGACGTTGGAGGTGTCAGCTCAAAAACCACATCTCCATCAAATTCTGCGGGAAGGTATTTTGCTCTTACAATATCAATTGTCCCCCACGCAATTCCACGCACGTCACTTCTGCAGTTTGGCAAGCCTTTCATAGACTGCAACTTTGGAACGACACTGCCTATTTCCTGCACATCTGGTTCTTCGACAGAAGATACGTATGTTGGAGGTGGTGGAATCTTGGAGATGTCGTCGTCACCCGAGCTTTCTGAGAGATCGACAAAAGCTGTCGAAGTGCTGGTGTCCTCTTTTTTAATCGAAGCAGGTGTGAAGGCCGGAGCCACCGAAGCGGCAGTTCCTGGTGTGAGTGTTGAACCTGCAGATGATTGTCGTTGATCCCCGTGCACGCGGTACGTGCCCGCTGAAACTCTCCATTGTCTAATACGGTCATCGCACACGAATGGCTCCATAATCATCATACTGTCGACCCCACCGGCGGAGTCGTGCACTTCTTTCTCCACATGCTCAGTTCCAGCTTGTAGATCCAAGCTTCTACAGAGGACATCCTCCCCCACGGTTGCCATCCCATTGGCGTCAGGCACTTTGGTGAGGGGGAGCGATTTGTAAGCACAATAGAATTTTACCAACTCACCTGTGAGAGCCATTCGCAAAGCAGAGAAGAGTATGGGTATAGTGTCCAACAAAGTGTGCCAGCACTGGAGCAACGAGCAATGAGCCGTACGTCTGTGGATAACATCAAACAACATGCTTGAAGGGCCCAGACAGGAATGTCACCGCCGATGCACGGCTGGCATCATTTCACTGTGCACCAGGCCATCTATCCTCATCCATCCACATTACCTAACTGACAAGGTATCCTATGTAACCATTAACTGCCTGTATCCAATGGTTTTTTACAGACACCAGCCGTCCAGCCACCTGTTCATTCTATCTTAAGTTGTGATGTGTCATAACTGAAGATGAAAAGCAGCTAGGATGAAATTGTTTTGCCCGTCAATATTTTGAATGATTAGGGGACGTGGAGAAGACTCCACCACTGAAGTGACAACCAAAAATTCCACTTGTGTACGGTTGATGATAGTAGGTGCGCGCGTACGCCAATTTTATACATCCTTATTTTAGCGCGACTCTGAACCGCCCAAGGACGAAGTGTCTTGCATGCAGATGCTCCACGCCACCATGCCGCTTCTCAACGAAGCTGGCATCTTGGCGTTGTAGGGGCGGCGGAGAGGCAAGTGCATTCCCTCTTTCTCGCACCACATTTTTCCTCGCTAGCTGCAATCCTGGATCCTGTCGATAGCGAGACTCCCTCTCGAGCTAGAAGAAGGTGCCGCTGAACTCTGTACTTCACATCTAACAAACAAAGATTACGGGCGAAGGAGAGAATGAAAAAGATCCGAAGGGAACTCATGTTGGGAGAGGACACCGGAGAGGGAGAGGCCAGGAGAGGGAGAGGCCGGAGGAACAGTTGCGCGGCAGTCTCCAGAGGGTTTAGGCGCGGTGCAGGAGGAGCCCAGCAAGCTACAATCTTTTGAGGGCGGAGAGAAGGACGTCTGGACCCGCCTCCAACAACAGTCTCAAGTAGTCCCCATAATGGAAGAGACACCGCCGGATAAAGTTCGTGGTTTTGTCACCCACCAGCCCGATCTTCTGGGACTTGTCCTCCCACACGAAGTGAAGGAGACGAGTCAGGAGGGAGATGCATCTTTGAGCGCTGCGAAGAAGCAAGCCGAGGTATGTTTGTCGTTCCACTTGCCTTAGTTTTTCAACGACAGTAGTGATTCAGTCTGTATGGTAGATCCCAATCCACCTTGCGTCAACGTAAGGTCGATTTGTTGCTAGCGGGAATGCCCGAGTCATGAATGACGGACAATAAGATGGTTGTCTTGTGCAACCCCTCAATCAACCTAGCGTCAATGCAAGGTTGATTCAGATGACAGATACAGACACACAAAATGGAGTGCCCTTTGAATGGAGTGCCGCATGGTTGAATGGAGTGCCCTTTGAATGATTGTCACCAAGTATTGAAGCTCGAAAAACAACCTTGCGTTGACACAAGGTTGTTTGCAAGTCATGTCAATGCCTATTTTTGTTGCCGTTCCCACACTTGCATGCCCAAGAATGAACCTTGCGTCAACACAAGGTTGATTTCGGCCCGACTTGAGTGTCGTTGTTCTACTTTTTTTGAATGTTTGAAGCTCACAAAACAACCTTGCATTGATGCAAGGTAGTTTGGGAGTCCTGTCAATATCTCTCTTTGCCTCCATTCCCACCGTTGCAAGCCCCACAAACAACCTTGCGTCAACGCAAGGTTGATTTGGGCTACAGTCCAGTGTCATTTTGATCTATTTTTTTGAACGTATGAAGCTCACAAAACAACCTTGCGTTGATGCAAGGTAGTTTGGGAGTCCTGTCATTGTCTCTCTTTGCCTCCATTCCCACTGTTGCAAGCCCCACAAACAACCTTGTGTCAATGCAAGGTTGATTTGGGCTACAGTCCAGTGTCGTTTTGATCTACTTTTTGATTGTATGAAGCTCACAAAACAACCTTGCGTTGACGCAAGGTAGTTTGGGAGTCTTGTCGTTGTCTCTCTTTGCCTCTATTCCCATCGTTGCAAGCCCAACAAACAACCCTGCGTCAACGCAAGGTTGATTTGGGCTAGATTCCAGTGTCGATTTGTTCTACTTTTTTTTAACGTTTGAAGCTCACAAAACAACCTTGCGTTGACGCAAGGTTGTTTTGGGAGTCCTGCCAATATCTCTCTTTGCCTCCATTCCCACTGTCTATCTTTGCTGTCTATCTTTGCAAGCCCACGAAACGACCTTGCATTAACACAAGGTTGGAGTGGGACTCTGTTCACTGTATATTGTTGAGGTCATACTCGTCGGCTGAAGCCCTCAAAACAACCTTGCGTTGACGCAAGGTTGTTTTGGGCCCTGCCACTGCATGTTTTGCTGTCTTTTTGTTTAATACCAGACTTTGTGACTGATAAAGCTTCCGGTTTTTAGCAGAGGAAGAGGAAAAGGAAAGACCCTGCCAGAGACGGAGCAGAGGCAGAGTATGAAGATGATGAAGATTGCATTGACGAACATTACGCAGACAGAGCAGAGGCTGTTATCGGGGGACAGAAGGTGAACTCTTCGAAGGTCATCCTATCAATGGAAATTCCTGGTGGAGATCTCCTTATCCCACTGTGCTGAATGATATCGATGCCCGCTGTCCGGCCAGCACTCAGAAACGACATAAGGAAACTCAAAAATGATTTTGTGCATGGATAAGTGAAGGGCTCTGCGATGTTATATGTTTCCACAACTGACACGAAGGGAGAAGAGTGCCATGTATCAGTAGAGATTGAGCAAAGTTGGGATCCATGTTGGCGTGAAGTAAACAGGGAGTTCGAGGCCAAACTATCCAAGAAGGCTTCCACGAAAGTTTTCATGGGGAAGATGTTTTTTGTGTGGGATGGCAATCGCCGCTTGCTTGCCTGGATGGACTACATATCCGAATTGCACTCTGATGAAAAGGAGTGGGCACTGGAGCGTTCATTCTATGGTCCTGGATCACAAAGGACCAATCACACAGCTACTGACTGCCATGCACGACATCAACAAGTAAGTTTTCCGAAGTTGTTGTGCATTATGTGATTGCCATGCTCTGTTTGTGTTTGTTTTCTTCTTAAATGACAAAGTGACTGTCCAATGCAGATCAAACAAAACCTCCCACGTAACAACCAACCTCTGCCACACCCTTTTCCGGGTCCAGAAGATCGGTATGATGCCACTGGAATTGTTTGCGAACGTGTTGAGTCCAAGTCAAATGAAGAGATGCAGGGAGAAGAAGCTCGTCACCTGGTATAGCCTGACAAGAGAGGCATTTCTTGACTACATGTACACGGTAAAGAAACCGAAACCGAATTTAAATCCAGGCTAGTTTGTTCCCTCTATTCAAAGGATCTGAATTTAAGGATCCTACATTTTGGATTGTTTGCAACAAGAGATAGCAGAGAGAGACTTGAAGGCGAAGGCCGAATACTACACCACTCACGCAGAGGAGGAGAGGTCTGTTGTAGGGGTGGCGGAAGTAATCAGGTTTGAGATGGATAACCACAGAAAGAACCTGCTGAGTGCATTTGACAAACAAATCCGCATTGCAGATCCAGGTCTCGGCTCAGAGTTCCTGGAGCAGGTGAAAGTGCACTACGACAAGTATGGAACTAAACCCGAAATGACTCAAGAGAAACTGCATCGCCTGTCCATTTCAATGGTGGACACCTCAACCAAAATTAGATGGTTGGAGATTTGGAACTCGGATCCTCTGGTGAAGGACACGTATGGGTTTCCAAGAACAGAAAAAGACCCCAAAACCAATGTGATAAAAGTGGTGCGCGACCACTCCTTCAACCAATGGCTTCACAAAGCTACATTCTGGAGCCAGGTGAGAGAAACAACCGATTTCTTCTGGCAGTTTGTATTTTTCCAGTAATTTCGTGTTGTTTACCTCCGTAGCTTCACATTCACCTTGTTGGGGCAGCTGGAGAAGCGTGTTATGGCAGCACTGGGAGAGTCCATGACTGACTACAAAATCACCATGACAACACCAAAAATCTCTCTTGAGCAATACATTCGGAGATGGAAAGGTGCAATATGGAACAACTGTTTCTTCAGGGAGTTTGAAAGAGACAAAGGCATTTCCAGGTCGAATGAGTTCAAGAATCAGTACAACAGCGAGCAAACTATGAAGCGAGTCTTGTACAGGTATCATGTTTCTTGAGTGCGGTGTTTTTTGGTTGCGTTTTTCGTACTCGTTGCGTCAACGCAAGGTTGATTCGGGCTGATGATTGTGTACTCTATTACCATATCCTTGTTGGTTGTATGCTACTTCTCCAAGCATGTCCCAACCTTGCGTTGACGCAAGGTTGAAAGCAGGTCCAGTTCAAAGCAGGTCCAGCGGAACAGTATTTTTGAGATTTGCCTCCATGCAGAAGTAAATTTTCCGTTCGTTGTCTTCTTTTCCATTGTCTCTTCGTTTCAAATTCTGCTTTTCAATATTCATTTTACAGACTCATTTCAACCTTGTGTTAACGCAAGGTTGATTGAGGCTTGATTGTATTTGTTCATTGCTCACAATAGACCAATTATGTGTTTTCATGGTTTGTTTGGGCAGTTTGTTGTGATGGCTCAAACAACCTTGCGTCGACGCAAGGTTGATCGAGGTTCTGCGTTTTTCCAGCTTGCTTTTGTGTCTGATGGACTGTGGCCTTCATGAAATTGTTCATTTGGGTGTGTTTTCCAGGTATATATACCATGTCCTCATTCCCGGCAAGTACCTCAGTGATGAGCTGGATTTCATTTTCATTTGGGGGACCCCACTCCCCGGTTATCAGCGTCATGTCCGTCAGTCAGCGTTAGGTCACGTCAGACCTGACGCTGACGGGACCTCCGTCACGTCAGGTTCGGGGAATATTCTGGTGAAAATAATACTAGGTAAAATACTGCCACTTAAGCAGCCACGTCGCCGACACGGTGGCGGTGGCAAATACATTTTGAAAATTAACAAAATGAACACGACCGCCATTTCGATTTGTTTTTCGAAAATAAAAAAGAAATAGCGACCGCCGTATTGGCGGTTGCTTCAATTTTTATTTTTTTTAAAGCAAGATTGGCGGTAGCACGGCGGTCGCCTTATTTTTCGAAATAGAAAAAGACATAACGACTGCCATATTGGCGGTCGCTTCAAATGTTTTTTTTTTAAAGCAAGATTGGCGGTCGCCTTATTTTTCGAATTAAAAAAACAAATAGCGACCGCTATGCTGGCGGTCGCTTCAATTTATTGTTTTAAAAAAACAAGATTGGCAGTCGTATTGGCGGTCGCCTAATTTAAAAAAGAAAACAAGTGACTGCCGTATTGGCGGTCGCACGGTGGCAAATACATTTTTGAAAATTAACAAAATGAACGCGACCGCCCATTATGGCGGTCGCTTTGTTTTTCGAAATTAAAAAATAAATAGCGACCGCCGTATTGGCGGTCGCTTCAATTTTTATTTTTTTTAAAGCAAGATTGGCGGTAGCACGGCGGTCGCTTTATTTTTCGAAATAGAAAAAGACATAGCAACCCCCATATTGGCGGTCGCTTCAATTTTTTTAAAAAAAAAAGCAAGATTGGCGGTCGCACTAGTGGTCGCCTTATTTTTCGAATTAAAAAAACAAATAGCGACCGCTATGCTGGCGGTCACTTCAATTTATTGTTTAAAAAAAACAAGATTGGCAATCGTATTGGCGGTCGCCTAATTTAAAAAAGAAAACAAGCGACTGCCGTATTGGCGGTCGTACGGTGGCAAATACATTTTTGAAAATTAACAAAATGAACGCGACCACGAATTATGGCGGTCGCTTTACTTTTCGAAATTAAAAAAGAAATAGCGACCGCCGTATTGGGGGTCGCTTCAATTGTTTTTTTTTTAAAGCAAGATTGGCGGTCGCACTGGCGGCCGCTTTATTTTTCGAAATAGAAAAAGAAATAGCGACCGCCTCAAATTTGTTTTTAATAAAAGCAAGATTGGCGGTCGTACTAGCGGTCGTTTTATTTTTTGAATTAAAAAAAAATAACGACCGCAATCTTGGCGGTCGCTTAAATTTAAAAATATACAAAATAGAAGTGACCGCAATTTTGCACAAAATGAAAGGAAATAAAAGCGACCGCAGTAGTGGCGGTCGCTTGTTTTTCATAAAAAATAAAACTACGGACCGTAGTATTAGCGGTCGCTTAATTTCAAAATTACAAACAAATATGGTTGTACAGCCTTTTTTGGGTGGGCGCTGTTGGTTCGTCATTTATTCATTTCACTTTCATTGGCAGTCGCACTAGCAGTCGCTTTTTCTTTCCGAAATAGAAAAAGAAATAGCGACCGCCATATTGGCGGTCGCTTCAAATGTTTTTTTTCTTAAAGCAAGATTGGCGGTCGCACTGGCGGTCGCCTTATTTTTTGAATTAAAAAAACAAATAGCGACTGCTATGTTGGCGGTCGCTTCAATTTATTTCCTTAAAAAAACAAGATTGGCAGGCGTATTGGCGGTCGCCTAATTTAAAAAAGAAAACAAGCGACTGCTGTATTGGCGGTCGCAAGGTGGCAAATACATTTTTTAAAATTAACAAAATGAACGCGACCGCCAATTATGGCGGTACCTTTGTTTTTCGAAATTAAAAAAAAAATAGCGACCGCCATATTGGCGGTCGCTTCAATTTTCTTTTTCAAAGCAAGATTGGCGGTCGCACTGGCGGTCGCTTTATTTTTCGAATTAATAAAAGAAATAGCGACCACTATCTTGGCAGTCGCTTTATTTTTCGAATTAAAAAATAAAATAGCGACCGCTATCTTGGCGGTCGCTTCAATTTATTTAAAAAAAAACAAGATTGGCGGTCGCCTAATTTAAAAAAGAAAACAAGTGACTGCCGTATTGGCAGTCGCACAATTTTGTAAATATGTACAGAACAAGCGACCGCCATATGGCGGTCGGATAATTTCAAAAATATATAGAAAAACAAACGACCGCCATAAAATATAAAGATTAAAAGCGACCGCCTTAATGGCGGTCGCATTTTTTTTTAAATATTAAAAATAAAAACGACCTCCATATTGGCAGTCGCTTTATTTAAAAAAATATTAATAAATGAAGCGACCGCCATACCGGCAGTCGTATTATATTTTGAAATAAAAAATAATTTAAAAAATACAAAATAGAAGTGACCGCAATATTGGACAACTGAAAGGAAGTAAAAGCGACCGCAGTAGTGGCGGTCGTTTGTTTTTCATTAAAAAAATATATATCGACCGTAGTATTAGCGGTCGCTTAATTTCAAAATTACAACAAATATGGTTGTACAGTTTTTTTCAAGTGGGTGCTATTGGTTCGTCATTTATTCATTTCATTTTCATTTCACTTTCATCCCTCTTGGATCATATATAAGGGATGAGGGTCACCAAACTCCTCACTTCTTTTGGCGCAAACACTTGAGGTTGCTTTGGATGTTCTCTTCCATTGAACGAGAGTGTAGCCCAAGAGGAGGGTGCGCACCTTTTGCCGTTGTGGCTTCCACCAAAGCCACTTCAGCAGATTGTGTATAAGCTCAACACTACAACCCACATCGACCCACTTGGATTGCTGACAGGTATAGAAGTGTTGGGCTATCGCATTGCACTCTACATTCACAACACGTTCATTTATAGGTGATTATTTTTTGTTGCTTGCATCGCTAGGTCCCAAGGGAGTGGATATTGGGTGAAGATGAGGGAGGAATGGAGCCCTTGGTATACGGCAATCCTGAACAGTGTCAGTGCCACTGGTAGTGTTGAGTGCAACCTATATGGATTAAAGTTTCTTATCGTAAGGATCGGTTGCTCGCTCACCTCGGCTATAAAGGTGTGAAGAGCGCTGGGGTGGGTTTATGCCCCAAAGCATCTATGTGGGTAAAAAGTCACTTTGCCCTGTGTGGAGACAATATTCCAATGTCTTTGGATCTGGACATGACCTCTGAGCAGAACACTCCATCTTCCCGTCAAGATGCCCCGATTAATACCCAGGGCGACTCTTGTGAGGCTTCGGGTATCCTTGGACAAATGGGTTGTGTCGGAGCATCACCTGCTTCAACACCTCTTTGTACCCTTACACTTTAACGGAGTAGATGATTACGGCAGCAATCCATGCAAGAAGGTCTTAACTTGTCTGTGAAAAGACAGTTGGATAAAAAATGGGCGCAATTTTTCTTCGATGCCAATATACCATTTAATGTGGCAAGGCTTCCGGCATTCGTTTCTGCCGTTAGAGCAACCTCGGAGTCCAGATCCACGTATGTGCCTCCGACTTATCACAATTTCCGCACATGATTGCTAGAAAACGCCATGACCGAGCTTATCCAAAAGGTCAACGATAGGACGGGCGAGTGCATCAGAAAACATGGAAGCACTATATGTGCCGATGGTTGGAGTTCTGTCACAAACAGACCGTTGTTCAATGTCATGCTCGTATGTCCAGCTGGGGAACAATTCTTGGGATCGGTCGACACTAGCGGCGAGAAGAAAGATGGACATTATCAATGCCAACTATTGACGGACTTCATCGAACAGGTCGGAAGTGATAGAATCGTGCAAATATGCACAGACAATGCCGCTAACATGAAAAACACTGCAGACATGTTCTTGGCACGTTATCCCTATATGTACTATCAAGGTTGTGCTGCTCATATCCTTAAGCTCATTTTGGAAGATTGGGGAAAAGAACAGTGGGTGATGTACTGTCAGAACCGATCGACGTACGCAACCATGTTCATACAAATGATGGTGTCGAACCCATTGTACAGTCGACGGGACGGGATCATGCCTCACCAATACGACCAACTCCACCACAATGCCAAAACCGATCCAGCTCCCCATCAACACATCGGGCATTAAGGAGCAATAGGGTTGATCTGTTTTCCACACGCATGCATCATTCTGCTGCATTGGACCGGGCAGAAGTTGAAGCCTCGGATGATGACAACCTGCCACTACAATTCCACCTTAACCAACGTGTTGCGCAGCAGACCCGTGGTTTCTCATATGTCGGACCATCTAATGCCGGTCCATCTCGGGCAGTCCCCTCTCCAGTACCTCTTTCGAGACCACCTTCGATTGCGTTCCAAGTCCATAAACGACAGAGAACAGTCCAACCTTTTGTAGGCGATCGGCCCACAAAGAGGCCAGATACCGTGGATGGTATTCAAGACCGGAGCGAAAGTCGACCTCAAAGATAACTAAATGTGGTTTGAGGTCGCTTGCAGATTCAAAGGCCTGGACATATGAGGTCGGATAGGGAGGACGATTCCAGCACTGATCATGACAACGGTGGTGAAGTCGAGGGTGATCCGGATTTTCAACCCATCGGAGCATTAGGATTAGGATCTTCTTCGTCCCGCCGTCGAAGCAGTAGAAGGAATTGAAGCAAAACAGTTGTAGGCATGCATCCGCACTTTTTAATGGACATGTTTATATTTCTGTACTGAAGTAATACCAATGTGATCATCGTCACTATGAGTATTTGTATTGCTGTTGTGTATGTGTTGAAAAATAAAAGATGTTGCCCATATGTATACCAGCCAAAATGTCGGCCAAAGGCACCGTTACTTGCTCATGTTTGTGTTCGGTGATTTGCTTGTGGAATGGAGAACAATTGTGTCATGCTTCCAACTGTGCATTCATTTTTATTTAAATGGAGCGACTGCCAAGATGGCGGTCGCTTCTACTAAGTGTAACCTGCGCATGGAGCAAGGAGTGAGGCGGGGGGGAGGGGGACATATAAGCTCCGGGACATTCTCTCCTCACTTCGCTTGAAGTTTTTTTTTTTTTTTATAAATGCAGCGATCGCCATTACTGGCGGTCGTTTTTTTTTGTTTTTTAAATGAAGCGACCACCATGGTGGCGGTCGCTTCTACAAGGTCTGCCGTGCGCGTGAAGCGAGGAATGGAGGGGGGGGGGGAAATATAAGCCCCCAGTCATTTTCCCCTCACTTCCATTACTGGCAGTTTTTGTTTTTACAAAATGCAGCGACCGCCATTTATGGCGGTCGTTGTGATGGTTATTTTTTAAGATGCAGCGACCGCCATTACTGGCGGTCGCTTTTATTTTTTTATTTTCGGAAATGGGGCGACCGCCATTACTGGCGGTCGCTTTTATTTTAATTATTTTGGAAATGAAGCGACCGCCTACACTGGCGGTCATTTTTTTTAAATAAAATAAAATAAAATGAAGCGACCGCCTATGTCGGCGGTCGCTTATTTTTTTTTAAGTTTTTGAAAATGAAGCGACCGCCTATGGTGGCGGTCGCTTATTTATTTTAAATGTTTTGAAAATGAAGCGACCGCCTATGCTGGTGGTCACTTATTTTTTTTAATTTTTTTTTTAATCAAGCGACAGCCTATGTTGGCGGTCGCTTATTTTTTTTTAAGTTTTTGAAAATAAAGCGACCGCCTATGGTGGCGGTCGCTTATTTATTTTAAATGTTTTGAAAATGAAGCGACCGCCTATGTTGGCGGTCACTTTTTTTTTTAAATTTTTTTTTCTAATGTAGCGACCGCCTATGTTGGCGGTCGCTTATTTTTTTTAATTTTTTTTAAATGAAGCAACCGACTATGTTGGCGTTCGCTTATTTTTTTTAATTTTTTTAAAATGAAGCGACCGCCTATGTTGGCGGTCGCTTTTTTATTTTAATTTTTTGAAAATGAAGCGATTGCCTACGTTGGCGTTAGCTTATTTATTTTAATTTATTTTAAATGAAGCGACCGCCTATGTTTGCGGTCGCTTATTTTTTTTTATTTTTTTTTAATGAAGCGATCGTCTATGTTGGCGGTCACTTTTTTTTTTAAAGTTTTTGAAAGTGAAGCGACCGCCTATGTTGGCGGTCGCTTATTTATTTTAAATGTTTTGAAAATGAAGCGACCGCCTATGCTGGCGGTCGCTTATTTATTTTTATTTTTATTTTAATGTAGCGACCGCCTATGTTGGCGGTCGCTTATTTGTTTTAAAGGTTTTCAAAATGAAGCGACCCCTTATGTTTCCGGTTCTTTTTTTCTTTTCTTTTAAAAATAAAATAAAATGAAGCGACTGCCTTTTTTTGGCGGTCGCTTATTTTTTTTTAATTTTTTTAAAAAGTGAAGCAACCGTCAATGTTGGCGGTCGCTTATTTATTTTTAATGTTTTGTAAATGAAGCGACCGTCTATGCTGGCGGTCGCTTATTTATTTTTAAATGAAACGACTGCCTATGTTGCGGTCGCTTATTTTTTTTTATTTTTTTTGAAATGAAGCGACCGCCTATGTTGGCGGTCGCTTATTTATTCTAAATGTTTTGAAAATGAAGCGACCGCCAATGCTGGCGGTCGCTTATTTTTTTTGAATTTTTAAAAAATGAAGCGACCGCGATTGTTGGGGGTTGCTTATTTTTTTAATTTTTTTAAAATGAAGCGACGGCCTATGTTGACGGTCGTTTTATTTTAAAAAAATTCCGGTAAATGGAGCGATCGCCTGTTGAGGCGGACGTTTTTTTTTTTTTTTTTTTTTTTCCCGGAAAATCGAGCGACTGCCAAGTTGGCGGTCGTTTCTAGAAGATTCGCCCTGCACGTGACCCGAGAAATGAGGGCGGGGGGGATATAAGCCAAGGGATGCTTATTCTCCCCTCACTTCCTCTCCACCCAACTTCTGTGTGCGTGACATTTCATTATTCGACGACTCGTAATCACGTGGAGAAGGAGGCCATTGGTTGGGTGAGGGGTATTTTTTGCCTTGATTTCTGTGAGGTCGTTGCAGAATGCTCCCATAGGCCCTCCTCTGGCTTCCATGATCATTTTATTCTACAAAATTAGCTTTTAGGAAGTATTTTGACACCTACTCAAACCTACTTAACGGGGGAAGGGTTTAGAGTTACGTCTTTTTAGAAAACCTCGTTTAGTGTTGCTCTGATTGTTGTAGAATGGTAGAGGTCCAGGACAATGACCGTCATGGAAGAGATGACCCCAATGAACATGGACCGCCCCCTAAGAAAATTAAAGGGTGAAGGCAAGACTTGAATTGAGAAGTATTTGGTGACTCTAGCATACTAGTAGAAGAGGTCTGGGAGGATGTTCCGGAAGAGTTCCGGTGGCCGATGGCGAGATGCAAAAAATTCGTGAAATGATATCACATCAATCGATTGTGGCCTTTGGATAGGCATGACGTGCAAACCCAAAACAATTACGCAAGAGTCTAGGTCTTGCACGAACGATCATTTCCAGCATAAGGCGAATAAGGTGCATTGCACATTGCGGGGTCAACCTCTCTTAAATGGTCAAATCCCGTACACCTTGGCAGCCATGTTGTACGTGGAGGTCATACTCTTGCGTCCAGTGAATTGGCAAACTGCTAGTAGGAGGAACGCAAGGTTGTTATACGATTTGGAGTACATCCCGGACACGTTCGGAATACAACCGGCTGCAACGTTAGAGGAACAACTGGCGGAAAGAGACCAGCGAATCAGGACCCTGCAGGACCGACTAGACTGGCAAACACTGCGCATAGCCGAGTTGGAAGCTACATTGCAAGATATGCCTCCAAACAATGAAGGCACTGTTGTCCACAATGAGGATGCCCGATCGCAGTATTGACCTCAGCATTCAGGAAGTTACGAACGTCCTTGACCCTGTGGCCGATGAAACCATGGTTGAGGAACAACGAATTGCGGATGAGAGAAGGAGAAAAGAAAAAAAACCAGTAGTGGAAACCGGGGAATGCTCGAGGGTCGTCTTTCAATCGGAGATGAACCCGATATTAGATGTCGACCATGTTACAAAGGAGTGGGACATTGCCATGACAACTGCATGGCGCTTGTCCAAAACGCTGGAGATTCAAGCATGGATCCCATTGAATAGCGATTGGGAGAATTGGGTACAATGGACGACCCATTTGGCCTCCAAAGAAGCACGGGTAGAGCGGGCACTGTCAGGCTTGCAACGTATCGCACGCATGTCGAACCGTAGCGTGGATAGCATTTATGCCAACATGCAAAGGTATAACGATCTCCGCATCGCATCAAGCGTGTTCGCCGGGTATACCAATTGGGCAGATGTGAATTTTATGTTCGATCGTCCCAGTGGGAAGGGTTCTACTGTACATTCCAACATTTGCATACTGCACCTTGTGCGCCCCATGATGTTCGCCACTTGAAAGCACAAACACAAATAATCCGTGCAAACAATATCAAGAATCATATGTACTGCAAGGTGTTTCATACTGCCAATGTTCATGTAGTAGAATTATTTAGGAATCGTTTTGCTACTCTCATGCCAACAACATCAGGTCCACTGCGACTGCCATATTCCGAATTCCATATCAGCCACCACGGACATGAAACCAGGAACTTCGCACAAAATCTCCAATTCATTCAATTTATGGTGGGCCATGGCTGCAACCTGCAAGCTGGCCGGGGTGGCTGATACGTCCGTTTGAACATGACAGTCTCAAAGGACGTTGGCATAGGAATAGCAAAAAGAGTACTACAGAATTCAACTAGAGGAACAACAATAGCATGAAACACCTTACCGTAAATATGATTGTTGACATTGGTTGTGTCAGCTCCAATCAATAGAGAACTCGCACCATCAGTTGCGCTCCAACAGCAGTACCGGTCCCCCGAGTAAATAAAATTCCGTTGTAAATAATAAATTGCATACGCTCGAATCTCACAAATGTCATTTCAACAAAACCGGCTGTGTATTGTGGCACTGTTTGTAACTGTGAATGTTTCAATGTTTCTGACAGGGTACTGAAAAAATGATATATTGGATCCATAGGAGTTGGACAACAAACGTTCCATATCTTATTCAACTGTGCGATACTATCATGAGTGACATGGATAAAAAAATAATAGATGTACATGCGATCTCCGCACGTTTAAGTAGAGATCTAGTATCAAACGTTCGAAGGTCACATGTGCATCTATTACTTTCCGATCTATGCCTTTCATGGTAGTGTCGCACAGTTGAAAGAGAGGAGACGTTTGTTGTCTAACTCCTACGGAACTAATACATCGTTTTATCATAACCCTATCCGAAACCTTGGAACATTACAAATATAAACAGTGAGCCAGTACACAAACCAGTTATGTTGTGATGACAGGTGCCAATGTCGAGCATATGCAATGTAGTATTTACAATGAAACCTTTTTTATTACATGCACGATCAAAATTGAGTTATGTCTTTATAAAAGAACCATTGTACCGCCAGAAATGTCATATCTACGAGACTATGGTCTACTCCATCTTATATACGTCTTTCGGCTCAGGCCAATTGAATGGCTTGCCCATGAACCGAAGTACTACATGGGCTAATGTGACTCTCTCATTCTTGTTGTTGTCGTACAACCTTTGTAGCATTGAATGCCAACAACCTCCCGTAAATTGGTCCTGAAACATACTTTGATCATAATGAACGCCGTCATTTATTCGTACCGCTATCTTCCCAACGGCAAAGGCCTCCGACGTCATGTCTTGGGGGGGGGGGGGGTGTGTGTGGCATTCGCATTGAAAACCGATGCAATATCTTTTTCCACCCACCATCTTTTCGCGAGTTCCCGGTCCAGCTTGTCTTGGTTTTTAAACTGGTACGACGAGGCTTTGCGTATGCCCAATGGGGTGGCTAAGCCCCAATCACACACCCCAATCTTGATTTCCTCGGTGTCATCTGGAAAATGTAACAAGATGTTGTCGGGGGACAAGTCGTTGTGCAGGACACCGTTCTTGTGGACAGTATCTATGATGCACACCAGTGCCCATGCAAGTTTACTGCGCACTTTCCGGAAACGAAGCAAGCGATCGCATTCTTCGAACTCTGCTTCCGTTCCTTTTTGTTCCAAAATCACCCTGTTGTCCGAATCGTTGCCCCATTTTCTGTCAAGGTTCATCATGTTGCGTATTGTCCTCCCATTCCACCAGCAAGTGTAACCCTCTACCTCACGTGCATTCACAGCAAAATACGAGATAACACCCGGATGCTGGAACTTCACTGCCAAACACTCGTCGTTATGTTGTCTCAACGCCTTTTCTGGATTTTTGGACTTGGGTTTTTTTCCCGCTAGCTCCCAACGCTCCGGTATTCTAGAATCGCCAACAATCCTATAGTGACAGAACTTAGCATCCCTCCTTCTTTGTAAGGGCCAATCTCTACTACCTTCGCACTAGAGTTTAGGTAATAAATACCAATTGTGCCTCCCCCGCCTGATGACCTTGCCTTCCAAGGGTCAACCCTAGTCCGGCGATGTGAATTCTGACTTGCCGAGCAAGCCCAATACTCAACACGCTGCATTAACTCGGCTTCGGCGGAGGGCACTCGACCCTCGGTTGTTCTACTCTTCCATGTCTTCATTAGTTGCCTCAAATTCCACGTTGCGTCTTTCGCCCTGCTTTGGATCCATCGATTGAACTTCGGTTTGTCCTCGTCCGCCGTCCACTTAGCCCCCGCCAAAGCGTTTGTCATTTTCCTCTCCATATTTTGTTGGAAAATCTGAAACCCCTCCAATCCATGCCTAACATAAGCACTCTCCAGCCTCATCATATCCCTACCCTTGAAATAATCCGCTACCACTTCTTTCACCCTATCCAAGGCATCCGGTCCCGGGTGGTCTGGCTTGTTGACCTGGCTATCCCGCTCGTAGGCACATTTTCTCTTCCTCCGCCCCCCAGACGATCCCGTCTCAGAACTTGAATTCACAACCCCCGACATTGTATAAACCTTTGCCCACTACAGGGTCCAAAACCTCAGAAAAATGGCAATGAACGCGTGTGGATGGTGTCTTCGTAGTTTTCTGCAAAAAAACATGCCGCCGGAGATCTGAAAACGGCTAAATGGTCATACGATGATTGTACCGTGAACAAGTGTATGGGACTGACCAATAGAAAACCGACAAAACCTCCCCCTCCAAATCACCTTTGCACCTCCCGTTGGCAGTGTCAAGCAACGAAGTCCGAAAGGACTACAGGATGCCAAGGAACCACACCACAAGAGGGGCAAAAGTGATCAGAAAAGGAGGGGGGAATGGTTTATATAGACGCCCACCACCTCCCCCCCCCCAAAAAAATGGCAATATGCTTGAAAAGGCGCGACAGGCCAGTGACGCCTCGCCACGTATCAGCGCAGCGCGACTGGCCAGTCGCACCTCGCCACGCGCACCTACATGGGAGAGGTCAAGGGTTCAAAACCACCTCCCCCCATCCCATTTGTTTCGTTTTTCCTGACCCGTGGCACCTTGCCACGTGGCTGGCCGAGGTGCCGCTTCATGATTAAAAATAAAAAACAAAACGCCACACGGCGGGTCCCTGGATTTCTAAGAAAAAAAAAAACACGCGACCGCTTATTTTAAAATGTAATAAAATACAAGCGACCGCCAATATGGGCGGTTGCTTCATTTAAAAATAAATAAATTACGGGCGATCGCCAATATGGGCGGTCGTTTTATTTATAAATAAATAAATTACGGGCGACCGCCAATATCGGCGGTCGCTTCATTTAAAAATAAATAAATTACGGGCGACCGCCAATATGGGCGGTCGCTTCATTTAAAAATAAAAAAATTACCGGCGACCGCCAATACTGGCGGTCGCTTAATTTAACAAAATATTAAATTACAAGCGACCGCCAATATGGGCGGTCGCTTTTATTAAAAATAATAAATTATATGTGAACGCCAATATAGGCGGACTCATTTTTTGAAAAGAATTAATAAATATTAATAATTGGCCACGTCTGTTTTACACCGTGGCTGCCATGTCATTACAAAGGGTAGAAGTAAATCGTAAAAGTCAAATGTAAAAAAAAATTACGTGGGTAAATGTCCGGATTCGACGTGACGTCAGATGTGTCAGCGCCATGTCACGTCAGGAATGATAACTAGGCCCCACTCAGGACAAGACAATATACACTGCGGGGATTACAAATGACTGGGGCAGGGTGCACCTCAGAGACTGTGGCTGGTACCTGGACTTGCCTAAACAGGACACACCATTCGAGGAGGTGGTCATGCGGAACTTCAATGACAATGCAGCAGCTCTTGCACCACTCAGTGACAAGGAAATTCAGGAGAGTATAATTCAATCCCTCGCAGCAAAGGAGCCGGAGAAAAGTAACACTCTCAAATGCAAGGGGAAGGGCACAGGTGATGGGAAGGGGAAGGGGAAGATTGTGGCTGGGCAGGAACAGGCTGTGCAGGACACCACGGAGCATCAGCCCTCTCCAACTCGGAAGGACAGGAGAACTCCGAAAACTAAAGAACAACCTTACGAGGCCAGAGAGCACCTTTCTCGGGTTTTGGGTCAGTATAAAAGTAAGGTGATTAACGAGAGCTTCTTGGCAATGATGGAATCCAGAAAATCCACATTCAAATGAGAGAAATCGAAGACTTGGGACATCCTGGTTTCTTTCCTCACAAAGGTGCCCATACAAAACTTTGCCTGGTATGTTTTTTACTTGGTTGAAGATTCTGTTATATTTACTGGTCTATTGTTTTTGTATGTGGAACAGGTCACCAAAAGGCCTGAATAGGTGAATGGAAGCCAACAAGCATACGCAACAGACCTGGTGGTCCTGGACATTCCAGATGGTTTGCCTATGCCGGATGTTCTCCCATCCAACACAACGCCATCGTGGAACAAGTCAGATGCCCTTTTCTGGCAGTGGGTTTTTTCTTTCAGCAACAAATTCCTGTCTGATGCAGGAGCTCTTCTTCTTTTGTAGGCAAAAGACATGCTAGCGCGCAGAACCCTTTTCAATTACATGAAGGCTTCCGGATTTAAGGTCATCAAAACATGGACCTATATCAACATGCTTCCACTTTCCCAGGGAGAGTTCCCAGGACAGAGGGTGAGTACAGGGTTGTGGACTGCCTCTTCTGCTAATTTCATTCGGTTGAGTTTATTATGCATATTGGAAAACTACATTTTGGGGGGGGTGCATGCAGACTCGGGTGTTCGAGGCTTTATGCTTGGTGAGGTTGCGATAGGACACCCTCCCTCCTGGTATTGCGGAGTTCCAGTTCAGAGACCTTGCAACAGACATTGACCCCACCTGTGAGCCTGTGGGGGACGATGTCCTGTTCAATTATATGGACTCCGGGCGGACATTGAAAAGGACGAATGGTGTCCCTTGGAGAGGTGCTCGGGAGAAATCTCCAGCATTCATGCAGACTCTGGTGGAGACTTGCAGCCGGCATGGGGGGCGGGTGGTGGACTTGTCTTTGGGAACAGGCGAGCCCTGCCAAGTCTCATGTTCTACCATAACTATGATCTTGAATTTTGTAATGATTCATGGTTTTTTAACCATTCGTTCTGTGCATTTGCAAGTGCAACATTCCATGCTTGTAAGAGCGCCGGTAGACACTTCTTCGGCATGGAGGGGGATGCGGAGCTGTTTTCATGCTTCAACAACTCACCTTCGGCTCAACATCACTCCCCACAAAGAAACAGTTTTCGACGAGCGGGAAGTTCCAGAAGAAGACCTCGACGTGGACTCCAACTTTGAGTGTACGTAAGTCCGGTTTGTTTTGGATGCCATGTCGGATTTTTCATTATTTGGACCTTCTTTTTTGTGAGAAAGCATTTCCTTTCCGCGGTCTTGTCTTTCTGCTTACTGGTCTTACAACTTTGGAAATCTTTGCAGGACACCAAAAACGAAGAGAAGTATCCCTTTCTTTGCTATCCCGAAATTTTTCCCGAGCCCACCTGCCCCCCTAAAGTTGCCATGCTATGCGGAGCTGCCGCTACGGAGTTTACTCTCTACGACTCTCCCCCTCTAGTTTGCTTCGATCGTGTAGAAAAGGTGGACAGCAGGGCTAGGATCTTTATGGACATTAGTGCGTCGGAGTCCGAAGCTAGCACCAGTTCCAGTGCATAGATATTTTCCAACTGGTTCCACCTATTTAATATCTATGGAATCAACTGTGAGGGGATTGCTTCTCTTACGTCAAGTGTGTGCCTCCCTTCCTAAAATTGTCTACATAAGACATTTCCTGGACATAAAATTTTTCATCTTCACTTGCAAGTTCATTCATACAATCTGTGTGGGTCCACAATACTTCCAGTCTTTAAACATACGCACGTATATTGTTCATGCATCCAAAACATAAGTCCATCCCTAAACTATCAGCCATTCTACCATTCCAAATTTGTCCCTCCATCATTCATCTAGTGTTCCAGCATACATCATCCATCATTCGCCCCACACTCAGCCATCATGCATCCAACATCCAACCAACATTCATCCACCATTCATCCAACGTTCATCCAACTTCACATCCAGGTACCCATTACATTTTCACTCGTTCCCACGGGAATAGGTCCCCTGGGTCCACGGTTGTGGGCCCCTACACCCTCTGACGTGAGAATCTTTCCGCTCACGGATTGGCATCTTCCCGCTCACGTGAGCCGCTCACGGACTAGCAATCCCCGTTTTGATTGCTGAAAAATGTATGATTATCTATTTTGTTCAAGATACTGATCAGATGCACATTCTCACTATCTCACGTTCTCTCTACACATAAGTATATGGAAAAGCATGGCTTTACTTCAGAGTCATCACTCTAATTCCACCGGATACACATTGATCCTTCCTAAGTTGCACGCAGTTCTTTTATACTATGCTCGAAAGAGCTGTTTATAATTTGCAGTCGTTACTGACCGTTGCCTAACTGCCTACGCAACCTAAAAGGTTTGCCAAAAAAGTGGCACGTGGTCGTGTGCCTTAGTGGTACACGGCCCATGGTCCCTCACTACCCCTTCTACTAGTAAAGCCTATGCTATCGTGGCCATGTGATATCGTGGTTCACGGCCCATGGCTGCTACACTACCCACTACTGCTCCTCCTGCCAACAACATTGTCTGAAGCATTGAAATCATTGCTCTAATTTTGTCTTATCTTACTTTGCTTTTGTCTAGTTTTGCGTACGCAATACAATCAATACAATTGAACCTTAATGATGCTTGCAAGAGGGGGGTTGTGCAACCATACTAACATGGCAACAAACAATTTGTTTTCACGGATCGACTGAGTCTTGGTGATGAGTTGTCCACCTTGGGACAACGCTCTCAAGCAACTGGATGTTGTAGGAAATTACATCATAGACCTCAACTACATTCAAAAAGCCTATAAGATGACCCCCATTTAAAAAGCCCTTTATAAGTTGTCGGCTCCTTCTAAGAAGAATCTCTCCATTTTGATCATTAAGTGATTTTCGCTTAAGTGTGTGTGCCATTGGACCTTAAAAGCTACTAGAATGTAATACACGATTGTAAGGTTTGAAATGATGCTAGATTTAAATGTTGCATTATAGACATATCTTCTTTTGTATGGGTTATTTTTACAGCCATTCGCCATTGAACATGGTCAAGACTGCAATTCAACAGTTACAGCAAATGACAACAATGGCCGCTTTAGTGTCCAGACTTGATTTGGTGCGCACCATCATAGCGAAGGTTCAAAATGCTATGTGATGCACACGTGATTTACTATAGTTTTGAGTGTGTGTACTTAGTATTTTTAGAGAAGAGGGACGGAGGCCTCGAAATTTTATCTTTGAAAAGTTACATATATGGTGTAGAGAGCTACATTCTAGATACTGACTAACAATACTATATATATATATATATATATCTCCCATGTCCTCAGCGATACATGCACCTCTCACCATCCCAACGAAATGGTTGTTGGATGCATGGATCTCCACAAGCCTTTGGAAATAAGTTATTCCTGGAAAGTACCTTATGGCAGCAGATCACAATCACAGGTCACGGAGTTTTAATTTGGGCCCACATGGTAAAGATGCAGCCTGACGTAAAGCACGACGGAATTCCTATTCGATTTGTGAGTTTTAAACTGAGCATACCCGCGCTTGTACCGGAAATCTTCAGTGCCCCCCACGATGGGTATTTCACGCTCAGGCAGAGTGTAGCCATCAGAGCCCTGGAGATGGATAGTGCCTCGATGGAAAGGGTCGTTGATTATGACAGTGCAGAGAAGCATGATATTATTACCGCTTAGAGAGTTGACAACGAACATTCCCTGTGCTCGGCCGAAAGATCTGGAAGTCGGCGATGGCCCAAACGTCAATGCATCATCGAATACAAAAATGGTTCCGAAGCCTCCACCTTTGAGATTTCCCCCATACCCAGTCACGGGAACTGAACTTCCATTATTGCTGGTAACAACGTCATGCCAGTAGAAGCTGAACAATGTTGGTGGCTTGTGGGATGTGGCGCTTCCCAGATCAGAAAGAGAAGACAAAGCCAGCGTCAATACTATCGCATGCAGGAAGCTCTGAAGTGATCGCATCATGTCGTTACCAAGTGCTCTCAAAACAACAGTCCTTGCTGTGAAAAGCGACAATCTTTGCCGTACTGAATCTGAAAATTTCAACCGGAAGAATTTATTAGTCTCAACTGCACGCTTGGAGCCCTGGATGATGCGGCGGTCGGTTGTTTGTGCATTTACGCTTCAGACAGACAATGCGAAGTTCAATTTCTGAAGATTTGCAAAACGAGTTCAAATCGCAAGAGGCCAGAATCTACATGTAATGACCAGGGGAAGTCGAAAGTATATGCTTGATGACTTCGAACTGTAGGACTTACACATACGGCAAGAGAGTCCAGAAAAGTTGGCCAAAAAAGGGTGAGGGCGGATGAGTGCTCTATGTTCGAGAGGAAGGTCTACTATGGGGCTGAGTAATCAACCACCCGACCAAAACCAAGGAAAGCGGTAAACTAGAAGGAGACTGTGGTGGAGAGAAAGGCTAGACGATACCAAATTTCAGCTAAGAAGAAAAGGTGAGAGAGAGAGAAAGAGAGAGAGAGGCTGGTTCGCTTAGCCAGCTTTAAGCAGGAAGCAAGACTCAAAACTTGAAACAAAGTAGGATGGCGAGGACCGGTCGACAAGTTATGGATGATCCATCTTTCACGAACATTGGACTATGACCCGGCCACAGATCAACCTCATCCATCCATTCCCATCGCTTCAAGAAGGTTACCAAAATCGATCCCGTAACGCCAACTCTGCACTCGTGTCTGTCTGTTTTACACTTTGCGTTACAATCCTCTCTATCAATCCTTTACGTGTGCAACACTCGTCTTGCAAGTAAGCGTTTGGCCTGTCTACTGCTTCCTTTTAGGTGGCAGATCCAAAAGCTTCAGAATGCTTGAGCTGAGCAACCATACATGAGTGGTGACCCGCACATTGATTAGATAAAACGGGACCTGGATAGCTTTATAAAAAGACCCAAGTGGGGTGACTGTACAAATGGGTAAAACTGTCGCCAAGAGGAAAAACCAAGCTCGTAGAGCTAGATCTATTGACACAAAGAAGGAAATCAAACTATTCTAGTATCACCTACAGCCTGAAGAAGGTCAGGGAAAGAGGATGGATCAGAGAGTGCCGGGAGGCGAGATGAAGCCGCCTAGATGCACACTACTTTTGATCCCCAGGTTTTCCACCCGAATATGAGCATGAGAGTTCGAGTAGTTGGTCAACTGCTTGGATGCCGGCCCTCATCAACCTAACTTCATGCAAATTTTAACCAGTCGGTAGCTTAGTTGGATAGTGCACAATGAGCGCTATGCCTACAAGCACGCCGAGACAATGGCGTAGGTCTCAACCCCGAGAAATGCACATTCTGTGTGAATTCCGGATTACTGTTGGGACACATTGTGTGCCAACAGGGAATTCTGATGGACCCAAATAAGGTGGACAGTATCCAGAAAATACCACCCCCAGAGAATCCAAAGAAACTCAAAAGATTTCTGGGACAGACAAGCTATTACAGAAGGTACATATTCAAGTATGCTATAGACTGCTAAAGAAGGATGCCAAATACCAATGGTCTCCAGATTGTCAGTTGATTTTGGGTTCAAATTCTGCTACCTTGTCAGGTGTGTGTATTATCTTCTACTGCTTCCTTTGGGGCCATGAGCCTTTTGAATAAAAAACATAAAAGGGGACATAGGCCCTGTAACTCATACTAAAGTATCATGGAAAAATTAACCATGTGCAGGTCCATGAGGGAGACATCAGAATGATGAGGTAACACTCTAACCCAGCCGTCATATGCAAGCTGAAATCACCGCGCCGAATCACCGTGAAGGCTCGGCCAGCACTGAGTCGGGTGTTTTTAATACTATGAATACTACTCGAAGAGAAACACGTTGCAAAAAAATAGCCAAACCTTACGAAGACAAGACCAGCTGTCCAAATGTGGAAGAGGTCCAAAAAATACCACATCAAAAGTCCTAGTGTTATGCGAGAAGAACCGCAGGCAGAGACCTACAACAAAGGGGATCAAGGGGCATGATCCGCAAGAGGGCCATCTAACTAAAGCGATACTCCACACAAAGGGAGACAGGGCTGCCACAGCCGACCGAAAGGTAGCCCAAAGCAAATGAGATAAAGTCAAGGACTGTCATATGATAAACAAGAGCTGATGGTGAATCAAAAGCAGCTACACTTGAGCAGTCAGCACCGTGTTAGTCCGCACCATAGGGCAACCCCCTCGGTACCACGGTTAGGGGGTAGTTTCTCTATGAGCAGTGAGCACCCAAAAACATGAGTAGAGGCCGGAAAATGAGAAAAGTGGAATTTTGGGGAATATTCCTTCCAAAACACTCCAATTCGGGGGTGTTTATGGGCCCAGAACGCCCTATTTTCCGCTAAGAGTAAAGCACAAACTGTAGGTTCAACATGCAGGACAGGTTCGGCGTCGTTGGCAGTTCCGGAAGTCGGCAACGACTTGCAGGCAGGAAATCGTAGTTGCAGCCACGTAAACCTACCCACGGTAATAGGTGGGGTTTCTATAACCGTGGAAAATTACATGGCTTAACATGAGAAGTCGGCACAGAATTGGACATGTGTGCTGGACAAGTCATTCAGAAATCATTACAAGTTGGCACAGATTTCGCGATGGCCCGTACAGTTGTTGCGGGTTTTGGAAGTCGGCACAAACTTTTGCAATGAGCAGAAAAAATATATTTCGAATGGTAAGTCGGCAACTACGCTACCGCGTGAGCGTATGAGCGTACGCTCACACAATGGTGACGTGGCGTGAGCCTAGCCCATGTCGTGCCACGTCACCACAAAGAAGGTGGGCCTATAACTGTGGAGCCTACAACTGGGGATTTTACCACATGAAGGTGAGACGGGTTAAGGGTTTCGGGCGTCCGCAGAGTTCAACCTTGTGTTAACACGAGGTTGTTTTCCTAGAACTGAAATCAACCTTGTGTCAACACAAGGTTGATTTGGAGAACTTCAAAATCAAACTTCTATTAACACGAGGTCGATTTCGTAGAACTGAAATCAACCTTGTGTTAACACGAGGCTGATTTCCAACAACTGAAATCAACTTTGTGCACCTCCATGTGTAATGGAATGTCTGGCGAGGGAGAAACCGCCTCTTCCAGCATTGCGATCTCTTGATGAGTGAGACCTGTGCCCATCTTCACAGGCCACACGCTTGGTGGAGGAGGCTTCATCACCACCGAGGGCCGCACAGTCCCACGCGCACACATCTCCCGCAATCGTCAGCGCAGAACCAGAACTTGTGGTTCTTTCCTCTCCTTGTCCGTAAGGGAGAAACAAATCAGTGAATGTAGGAGCTGGAGTCCGTTCTTTGCATCTGGATATTAAAGACGTGCACTTTTCATGATTGGTGGCCATGATCGCCGCGCATTTCACACAAGATCCAGCACTTGTACGTTATATATGCCAAACCTCGTCCAAGCACATGGACTCCATCACATCCGGCACCATGTTCTGTTCTTCAACCATTGCAGTAAGAGTGCTTGATGTTGGGGTCTGGCCTGGGGCTGAATGGCCCTCCCCTGTGGATGTTCCGCAATTCCATCTCTGATTCAAGGCAACACGTGGCGTGGAGAAGTTGACCCTGTCTGCCCTATGGGAATCTGCATCCAATTCGGGGGGGGGTGTCCAATTTTCGTTTGCAAGACCCGAATCTCTCTTCGCCTTCCAGATGGGGAACTCTAGACACGAGAGGGGTGCCATCCGCACATATGTTCACTGCCCTTGCTATTTTGCTGGGATCCCCTGATCTTCTTGCCGCCGGGAAACATCAACTTGTTCATGTCGGGGCCTTTGCCACCAACGCCACCCCTCAAGAATGACATGTATCTGGTTTGTTGCTGGAGAGCATGGGTCAGGTCATCGGCCGTGGCCGCATACAAATCTCTTCCCCATTTTCCGGACTACTGCAACCAGGCATTGTGCACTGTCTCCGCTAGATTGCAAGTAGGCATGTCCGCCATCTCGTCAATGGACATATGCTGCAAGGTGCAAAAACACATTTCAGATTTGAGGATTGGGAGTCTGAAAGACAACTCGGAAGCACCGAAAGAAAGAAGAATGCAAATCACTTACCGTTGTCATGGCCGCTCCCCACTGTCGGTAACGGAAGTGCCAAAATGCAAACCAATCTTCCAGTGCCCTCATACTGTCTTCCGATGCCGCTCTAGATGAATACCACCAAGCACGAATTGTCTGAAACAATGTATTCGCTTCCCCAATAGTTTTGACATCTTTGTATTGTTTGCACAATTGACGGTGCATACTCTGCATGTCCGGTTTGATGTCTGCCTTTGTGTGTTTGTCTAAGGACTGTGTCCAATGGAAAAGCCACATACGTTCTCTTGCAGGCATTGGCACTTTTGGATCTCCCGTCCTAAACACAATGCGAACAGCGTTGAAGTTCGCTTGAGCACTGTCAGCCATGAATCCAGCAAAATTTGGAGATGGCAGACCATTGGAGTTCATAACGCAAATCAGAGCTTCGCACATGAGCTGTTGTGATTCGGTGTCCTCTGATTGCATGTCACACACTGCAATTGTCATGACTCGCTGGTTCACTGGGTCGTAAACATGACATGCCATTGTGGTCTAGTCTTTAACCCTCTTCACGTGATCGAACATAAGAAAACAATTGCCAAGATCGCCACCCTTCTGCATACGTTTCACCAGGCTGACTCCGCTGTCCTCACCTTTTGTTGACATTTTGAACAGGAATACTTTCCTGGCTCCTTGCCCCGGAAAAACGCTGTCTTGGATGTAGTCATACCGCTCCTTTTCTTCAAATCCATAATATTGTCCATATAACCCCGGCTCCCAGAGCCCATTCTCAAAGCGTTCACTTGATTCCGAATGTTTGGAGAAGTCAATGTTGAAAAATGGTCCATAACAATGTCCAAAGCTGGTCCCTCCAATTTTCCTCCCACAGAATCTGTTGCACAGAGAATATGGCTTTCCAAGAAGGACTTGCTCGCTCCCATTGCAATTGCAGAAGTAGTTCCAGTTGGATTGCTATCCAACTCCTCTCTTATGAGGCGCGAGACTGTCTCAACGCTTTCCCTGTAATCCCCCTTGGACACATGGTGATTGTGAAAACCAAAATGGACACAGGCTCTAGTCAGGGTTTTGAATCGGTGCACCACATAGTACATTCTGGCGCCACACAATGCAAGACAGGAAGGTGCAAGCCTGCAGAACTTGCACACAAAAGTGTTATTGTATGGTGGCGTCATTCCAGGCTTGAATGGATTCTCAGAGACACCATCCCATTCGCTTTGGTTTTGTACACCTGACAGTGCGAAGTGTCTGCATTTCATGTTCTCGCATTTCAGGTGCCCATTACAGACTGTTCTCCTGAATATGAGGTTGTCATGGTTGTGAATATTGGAGGTTTTTGTTCGACACCAGGGGTGCCTATCGTGTTTTTTGTCCATTCCTTGCATGAGACTGGAAATGCCTCCAACTCGTCCCGGAGGGGGCAGCTCAAAAACAATATTACCATCAAATGATTCTGGCAGGAACTTCACACGCTCAACACTGAAAGTGTTCCAGTCAATCCCCCTCAACTCACTCTTGAATCCTGTCACTCCACCCATGGCTTTCAGTTTGGGAATGACACTGGTGATCTCCTCTACATCTGCTTCCACAATTGGAGATGGCTGATCCACAGGTGGTAGACTCCTTCTTAACAACCATGGGTGTTTTCTCCTGGGCCACTGAAGCTGCAGTACCAGGAGTAAGAAACGATCTTGTAGATTGTCGACGAGGAGCACTCAGCATCCTGTATCGGCCTGGGGGCACTCTCCAATGGTGTGTGCAGTCTCCGAGGGTTTTTGGAACGCGTACTTGAGTAAATTTTCGTTGGCATCATACACTTCCCTCTCGAGGAAAAGAGTGCCATTCTCCAACCAAAACTGCGTTGCGAGCACGTGTTCCTGCACCACAGCAAAACCATCATCATCCACTTCGTACGAAAAAGGCACGGGTGATCATCGCTGAAGAACTCTGCGTCCAGGGAGCCCATGGCGTGGGAGGTCATCTGTCAATGTTGCTTCAAAGTGCACAGTCCAGAGTCCAATGTTGCTTCTGAGTGCAGAGTGTACTAGGGTGGTGCTTCTGGGATGGATGTAAGAAATCTTTTCACACAATTGTAGCAGTGGCCTTGGAAGGATTGGTCTTTAAATGCGAAATTAAACGTTACATAGGTGAGACATGAGAACCAATGTATGGTCAGTGAGTGCCCAAATGCGGAGTGGTGGCTGACAGCCTAAATGTCGTGTCGAACTCACAGGCCACTCGAATTTCCACATTTGCCCCCACGATGACGACTCCCAAAGCCACTCGAATTTCCACATTTGCCCCCACGATGACGACTCCCAAAGCCTCAACTAAAAAGTTCAATCATATCGCCACCACATGACTGTTGTGTCAGACTGGGCAGCTCAAGTCCTCAGTCTCATTCAATGTTTAACGGCTTCATTAAAAGACCAACTGTACAGCCCTTTGGCACATCCAAAAACTGGATTCCCCTGAAGAAAACTTTAGATGAGAAGTGGACTTGGATGAATTTCGGAGGTTGAAACGTAAATGTTTTCCGGCGCTATTCTGAACCGTAGAGTGCGACGGTCGTTCATGCAGGTGGACCACCCAGGTAGCGGTGTGGACCTATGCAGCGATCATCTTGGCGAGGATGGGCTGGCGGTGAACCTCACGCAGTGTCACATTTTTCCTCCTCCTTTTCTACTCAGTGCAACCCTGGATCTTGCCGAGACGGTCACGGCATCTCGTGGGAGAAGAAGGCGCCATCAAACGTTGTACTTCACATCTACCAAGCAGAGGGCACGCGCCAAGGAGAGGATGAAGAAGGCTAGATGGGAACTACGGATGGGCGCGAAACAAACGATGGAGACGAAGAGGAGGGGCTGCAACCGAATCAACAACGACACGATCTATCTACAGATGGGAACCAGCAAGGTATTATGTTTTGCACAGAAACCCTGCTTTGCCAACCCCTCAAATCAAAACCTTGCGTCAACGCGAGGTTTTTGAGGTTGATTGGATTTGGGGGGAAAAACCTTGTTCATGTTGGGGCATGCGTTCGAATTTGGGAAACCCTGGGCTTTGTGAAAAATGCAAAGGTATGGGAAGAAGAGTGCATGCAGGCCCTCAAATCAACCTTGCGTCAACGCAAGGTTTCAATTTGGGGTTTGCTGGAGTGTTTCTTAATGCATTTCCTGCTATCCTACAGCCCCATAAATCAAAAAACTTGCGTCAATGCAAGGTTGATTTGTGGGAGCATGAACTGTCTATTTGGGCAGGGGTTCACTCACATCGATCGCGTTTTGATGTAGAGAAAAAGAAAAAGAAAAAGAAAACCTGTGGCCGGAGATGGAGCTGTGGCAGAAGGTGGAAGCTTGAGGAAAGAAGCATTTGATGAGCACTATGAAGACAAGGCCGAGGCGGTAATGGGGGGCCAGAAAGTTAACTCTTGGAACAGGTAAATTTTGTCAATGGAGGTTCCCGGAGGAAACCTCCATATCCCTCTCTGCAGAATGATTTTCATGCCGCTGTCCGACCCGCACTGAGAAAAGACATCACAAAGTTGAAGAACGATTTGTTTCACGGGTATGTGAAGGGATCTGCGGTGTTCTATGTATCCACAACCAACACGAAATGAGAGGAGTGCCTTGTAATAGAGGACGAAAAAGGCTTCAACAAAAGCGTTTTTGGGAAAGATGTTTTTTGTTTGGGACGGGAACCATCGATTGCTTGCCTGGATGGAGGATATTTCTAGCTTGAAATCAAACGAGGTGGATTGGCACTGGAGCATAGTTTCCATGGTACTGGATCACAAAGGACACATCACACAGCTTTTGACAGCCATGCACGACATCAACAAGTAAGATTTCACATTGCGTTTTGTCTTCGTTCGGTGCTTTCCGAATTTCCCTCAGTCGTCCTTACCAAGTGTTGTATGGGTTTTTGCAAGTCGAACGAAACTTCCCATGTGACGACCAATCTTTGTCACACTCTTTTCCGTGTTCAAAAGATAGGGTTGATACCATTGGAATCCTTTGCGAACGTGTTGAGGGGTAGTTGCAGCCTACGGTGGACCAAAATGAGACACATCATGAGTCCCTAAAAGTACATAAAGGAGGATGTGGCGAATCCTCAACCATTGGATTCGCTTCAATTTACGATCTCAAACGTCTATTGTTGACCATTAAAGTCTTTATTTTCAAATCGCGATAGTGTCAGATCATGATAGTTTTTTTTCAAATTTGACCTTGATCCACCCCGGGGGTCTACCCTTGGTCTATGTATTTAATGAGGTAGTGTTGATATTTCAAAGAATTCTATATGTAAAGGACTTTACGAAAATAGTTATTTTGAAGGCTCAAAATAGTACATAAAGTTTATTTTACTTAATATTTTTGAGTGGATGTTTTCATTTTAGATTCTTTATCCCTCAAAGCACATTTGGTCGAGTCCCTTTTTCTAATTCTCTATAAATCATGCTTTAAAAAAAGTCCATAACGGCCTTTTATATGGACTATAACAAATCCTTACGGACTTGTTCAAAGTCCATAATTTTCTAACCATTTGCTTTTTGGTTATTATGAGACTTGGAATAGGGGAAATATATGTAGTTGAGCCTTCATAGCTTAGTCCCTTTTTACTATCAGCATTTCCATTTAGGAGTATGATAATTTACAACTAATCAAGATCCCAAAAAAACTGTGCTGTAACAGCATTTTTGGTCCACCGTAGGCTGCAACTGCCCAGAGTCCTCTGCAGATGAAGAGATGTGCTGAGGAGAAGACCAGTACATGGTACAGCTTGACAGAGGAGGCATTTCTGGACTAAATGTACACGGTATGCCTCCTCACTTCTGTTTGTTTTCAGACTGGTTTCCTCGAAGAATTTCTAGTATTTGATGATGTCCCTTGCCAATGTATGCAGCAAGAAATAGCAGAGCAAGCTTGAAGGCGAAAGCCGAGTACTATGCAACCCACACAGAAGAGGAGAGGTCTGCCATAGGGGTGGAGGACATAATGAGATTTGAGATGGATAACCACAGGAAGAACCTCATGAGTGCGTTCGATAAACAAATCCGCATGGCAGATCCAAGTCTAGGCACTGAGTTTCTTGAGCAGGTGAAAGTGCACTACGACAAGTATGGATCCAAACCCGAAATGACCCAAGAGAAACTGCATTGCCTGTCTATCTCAATGGTGGACAATGCAACGAAAATAAGGTGGTTAGAGATCTGGAATTCGGATCCACTTGTGAGGGATACAAACATGTTCCCAACTCTCGAGAGGGACTCAAAAACACAAGCAATCAAAGTTGTGAGCGACCACGCATTCGACCAATGGCTGCACAAAGCAACATTCTAGAGCCAGGTGAGGCTGTTGGTAAACCATTCGAAACTGATTCATTGTTTTCTTGTTGTCTCTCAAGTTCTTATGACCTTCTTCTTGCAGCTGGAAAAACGAGCGGTGGCAGCACTAGGGGAGTCAATGGCAGACTACAAAATCACCATGGCTCAGCCCCGGATCACACTAGAGGCCTATATCAAGAGATGGAAGGGGGTTGTGTGGAACAACTGCTTCTTCAGGGAGTTTGAAAGGGACAAAGGTATCTCCAGGTCTCACGAATTCAAAAACCAGTACAACAATGAGCAGGCAATGAAGCGAGTTTTGGATATGGATACAAACACTGTTCCCAACCTCGAGAGGACTCAAGAAAACACAAGAATGCACGTTGTTGGAGGCCACGCATTCGATCCAAGGGCTGCATCCAAAGCAAACCTTCTAGAGCCAGGTGAGGCTGTGGGTAAACCATTCGAAACTGATTCATTGTTTTCTTGTTGTCTCTCAAGTTCTTATGACCTTCTTCTTGCAGCTGGAAAAACGAGCGGTGGCAGCACTAGGGGAGTCAATGGCAGACTACAAAATCACCATGGCTCAGCCCCGGATCACACTAGAGGTATATCAAGAGAGGAAGGGGGTTGTGTGGAACAACTGCTTCTTCAGGGAGTTTGAAAGGGACAAAGGTATCTCCAGGTCTCACGAATTCAAAAACCAGTACAACAATGAGCAGGCAATGAAGCGAGTTTTGTACAGGTATAGACTCCCCAATATGTTGTAGACTGATTTCCTTGTGCTGATGTTGTGTGTGTTTCAAGGTTGCGTCAACGCAAGGTTGTTTGATGCTTGCCCTCGACAGGATTTCGCTTCATTTCGTCGAACAGTGAATTTGTATGTCGTGAGGGAGTTGTGAGGGCACTGAACCTACCGCCAATCCATCTTGCGTCAACGCAAGGTTGTTTGGGCGTGTGGAATTTCCATGTCATGGCCTATTTTCATGAAAGGTTTTGGCTAAGGGTAGTTGTGAGTTGCAGTTTCATCTTGAATTGCGGGTTTGGAATTTGCATGCAAGGGCCTATGTTCATGAATGGATTGGGAACTTGGGTGTTGTGCATTCTAGTGTCGTGTTTCGTTTCATCCTGATTGATCATGAAGTTTGTCTGGCGTGAGGCAGTTTTGAGGGCAATGCCAATACCGCCAAACAACCTTGCGTATACGCAAGGTTGATTGCGGGTTTGGAATTTTCATGAGATGGCCCGTTTTCCTGAAACTTCGTAGGTCAGGGTAGTTTTTGATTCTACAATCATGGTTCGATTCATCTTTGTTGAATAGGAAAATTGTCTAACGTGCAGCAGATTTGAGGGTACTTTCGGTACCGTAACTTGCTTTGACAGGTGTGTTTGTCAACAGTAATCGACCTTGCGTCAACGCAAGGTTGTAATTTCCGTGAACTGATCGTCTCAGGGGTTTTTCCCTGGGGTTTTTTCATTTGTATGCTACCTCTAACCAACCTTGCGTCAACGCAAGGTTGGATACCGCTTGGCAACTTATGTGTTTTTACAAGTTACACTTAACATTTGTGGATCCGCCAATCAACCTCGCGTCAACGGAAGGTTGATTGCGGCCTTCGAATTTGCATGCTATGAATTGTGGTCATGGACTTGTTGGTCAGTTGAGTGTTTTGTTTCCAATACAACTCTCAACTTTTTTTAGTTTGTTTGTAAGCACGAATCAACCTTGCGTCAACGCAAGGTTGAATCGAGCTGATAAATGTTCGTTTCAGAGCTGTGCTGAGTGTGTTTTAGACAGGTTGAAAGTCTCATATTTTCAACCTTTCTGCTGAAGAAGGGTTTGTATGAACTTGAATTGGAATGACCATCTGTGTTTTAGGGGTGTGTGGTTCAGGTACATGTATCATGTCCTCATCCCGGGAAAATACCTTAGCGATGACCCTAACTTCATCTACACATGGGCGGACCCCTCCAATGACAAGACAATGTACACGGCTGGTATTGCCAGAAACTCGAGCAGGGTGCATTTCAGAGACTGTGGGTGGTACCTTGATCTGCCCAAACAAGACACACCATTCGATGAAGTGGTTTTGAGGAACCTAAACTAGAACGCCGCTGCACTAGCCCTGCTTACTGACAAAGACATTCAGGAGAGAATCATTCAAGCTCTAAACACAAAAAAGCCTGAGAAATCGGCTACTCCAAAACGGAAGGGGAAGAATGCCGGGGATGGGAAGGGGAAGGGGAAGAATGCAGCTGCGCAGGAACAGGCCACGCAGCAACCCGCTGACAGGCAGCCTTCTCTGATGAGGAAGGATAAGAGAACACCAAAGGCGAAGGAACAGCCTTTCGAGGTGAGAGAGCATTTGTCGAGGGTTTTGGGTCAGTAAGAGCATGAAGAAAAACACCAACTTCTGATACTTTCTGGAGAAACACCAAAAGTGTCATTGAAGGAACTAACTCACCCTCTGCCCCGGGAACTCGCCCTTTGTAAGAGGCAGGGTGTTGATGCATGTCCAAGTTTTGATGACGCGAAACCCGGAAGCTTTCATGTAGCTGAAAAGAGTTTTGCGTGCCAACATGTCCTTTGCCTGCATGAGAAGAAGAGCCCCTACGTCATAAAGGAATTTGTTACTGAATGAGAAAGCCCACTGCCAGTAACGGGCATCTGATTTGTTCTAGGTAGGGGTTGCATTGGAAGGGAGCACATCAGGGACGGGCAAACCGTCCGGAATATCCAGAACGACAAGGTCAGACGCGTACTCCTGCTGGCTTTTTGTGACCTGTGCCACAAAACAAAAGACAGTGTCATAAGCAGCATTGAAATCCAAACCATTGCAAAAACCAAATCATTCATGCCATAGTAAAGAGATATGTGCTTACCTGAGTAAGAAATGAAACCAGCATGTCCCATGATTTCGATGGCACCCCTTTGAATGTGGACTTTCTGGATTCCATCATAGCCAAAAAACTTTCATTCACCATTCGGTTTTGTGGCAGACTCGGGTGTTCGAGGCTTTGTGCCTGGTGAGGGTGCGGAAGGACACCCTTCCTCTAGGGATTGCAGAGTTCTAGTTGACGGACCTTGTAGCTCACATTGACCCCACCCGCGAGCCTGTCGAGGATGATGTGGTCTTCAATTACGTGGATCTAGGGCGCACTTTGAAAAGGTCGAATGGTGTCCCTTGGAGAGGTGCTCGAGAGAAATCTCCAGCTTTCATGCAGACTCTGGTGGAGACATGCAGCCAGCACGGTGGCCGAGTGGTGGACTTGTCTATTGGCACAGGTGGGGCCCTAAACTTTGTACTTGAAATGTGGACTACGAGAGCTTCAAATTTCTTTGGGGAACCCTGTTTCAATTTCTCATTCATGCTGTATTTGCAGGAGCATCTTTCCATGCCTGCAAAAGCGCCGGAAGACACTTCTTCGGCATGGAGGCTGATGCAGAGCTCTTTTCTAGCGAGCTTGAGCAGCTTGCATCGGGCTCTACATCTGCTCCCCCCACAGAGGCAGTTTTTGAGGAGCCCGACGTTCCTGACGAAGATCTGGACGTGGACTCTGATTTTGAGTGTGAGTAAGTCGAGTTTGTTGTCGTGCAATCGGGTATTCCATTCCATTGCATCTTTCCCGCAGTGTTCCAATGATTGCTTCAATTGCAAATTTTGCAATTGTGACTTCTAACACCATTCCGCTTGTTGCGTTTTAGAGTGCGGCACCAATCATCAAATCACCAGACATCTTTCAGTTTCCAAGGTTACTACATGACCCCAAGTCCCCCTCGTACTTACCGTTTGTCTGTTTATGCGGAAGCATGCGCACGCGTGTTGCCCATCAACCAACCTGTTCGCCTCTCTAAGGGGGGCATGGCAGAAAAAAACGTTACGGATGGGCTGGCGTATATGTAGATGATATTGCTGCAGAGTCTGGAAGTAGTTCCTCTGCAACCTCGGGTAGTTCATGGGGTTGATGTATACAGGCTTAATAAAGGGTGTTTTGTTGTCGCGCACCTCACTTCGGTAAACTCCCCTTCAAGTCATAGCTTCTCGCTTTGATGCGCACGCCTAACTCCCAAACTGGCCGCCGGGCCAACTCAAAGCTTCGGCTGCTCACCGGGGCATAACGGTCCCCCTCACATTCCCACTTGACCCTCGACCTGTCGGGCTCAGTGGAAATTCCCTTTGGTAGATGGCAGTCCAAAACAGCTCCCCACACCTTGGTCGCTTTCCGGCTCGCACGCTTACTCACTAGTTTTTTATCACCAACGGGCTTGCACCGTTCTCGGGGTTACTACTCCCTATATATACTTCTGTAGGTGTCCGCGGGGGTTCCACAAGTAGCACAGTCCAAATCTGGTGCACCACCATTTAGACCCTCGATCATCCCAGTGGTGAGCCGTGGTGAGCCCACCCACCACGGCCCCAATGGACCGTGGTGAGTCCCAAGACTCCCCACGACTCCCACCACAAGGTCTCAGCCTCATGGTGAGTCCTATGCCACCCTCACTACGACTCCCTACGCCACCACTACCCATCGTGGAGCCCCCACCACCGCCACCCGGTTTGCGGGGCTCCAACTAGTGAGCGCCACCGCCTCCTTGAGTGCCTTCGGCACTCAAGGGTGCTTCAGCCCCATTTCCTATTTGCTGCCATTGCCCCCACCACAGGGGCAGCCCCTCTTGTGTCCCAACCCCCCTCCCTCAAGGAAAAGGGCCGAGACACACACCCCTACCAATGAGGAGTCGATGTCCTCATCGACTTGTCCATTTTTGTGGAAACTAACATCCAAGTTGTGGCGTCCCACATCAAGGAGTTTGTTTCCATACCATGGCGTCCCATGGCAAAGAACCAAACCCCCACTTGACTCTACAATCCACTAGCTAGTTCGGCCGACTTCAAGGGTGGAGCCTCTCAAGCTCCACCCAATGCACTCTTCTTGGCCCACTTCAAGGCCAAGGAACGATCCTCCCCGAGGATTGAATCGCCCTACTGCAACAACATTGCTTGCGACCGCTCATGATGCCGTTTTTTGGCATCACCTTGAACAAGGGTTCACCTTGAACCCTTTTTGACTAGGAAGATAACCTTGAACCAACCGTGCGTCCCAATCACTACAATTGGGTCCGCCTTGGAATGCTGGCCTGAGGTACGGGAACACGCCAAAGCCACACTATGACTTCGTCCCGAGGCTGCACGATTATAGTACGTGAACGGAAGCACGTAGCTTCCACGTTAGCCCGCACTACAAGGCAACCCCCTCGGTAGTGCAGTTATAGTACGCGCACGCACCAGGTACGCACTAGCACGTGAACTCCCAAAGAAGGCGCAAGTTTCTTTGCCCCTTGGATGGGAGTCACCCGATTTCGGCACTGCGCAAACACACGATTAATCCAATTTACCTCTCCCACTTTTGTAAGCTAGCATGCATTCTACACACTAGCCAACCATACTATGCATCACCATTCCAAACAACATAGGAAGCACAACATTTGGAAACCATTCCATTTATAAACAAAATTTTGTACAACACAAGTTTTTGCAACCGGATTCCTAAGCTAGCTAAGCCAGACTAAGCATGCATTTCCTCCCCCACGATCCAAGGTTGATGTCCCCATCAACGCTTCTTCGGCTTTTAAGGTCGCCCTTCGAAAGCTGCAACTGCCTCGGATGCGTTTCCTATTTCTGAGGCACACACCCAAGTTGCCTCCACTTGATGATAGCCCTTCTATTTCACGAGATACTCTGTTTCTCGATTCTTGAACCTCCTCGACTTGACCACTGCCTCCACCTCGTACTCGGGTTCATTTTCATGATCCAACAGCACAGGTGGTGGACGCAACACTTGATGCCGATTCGGACGCGCTTCATCTTTGAAGTAAGGCTTCAAAATGGAAACGTGGAATACTGGATGCACCTTGTTGTTTGCAGGCAGCTCCAATTCATACACATCCTCATTCATAACCTTCCGGATGCAAAAGGGCCGGAGGTACGAACTTCAGACTCACTTCCAGAGGTAGTCGAAATTTTTTGATGTTCAACCAGACCTCCGTGCTTGCCTCAAACGTTGGTGAGCCCAAAAGGCATCACCAAAAACTTGTACGAGCCATACCTTGTCATGCATGTTGTCTTTTCCTCATCTCCTTCCGCTATCCGGATCTGGTGGTAACCCGAGCGTAAATCGATCCGGCTGAAATACTTTGCTCCTGCCAACCGATCGAAGAGGTCGTCGATCCTTGGCAAAGGGTACCGGTTTTTTATAGTTATCTTATTCAGAGCCCTGTAATCGACACACATCCGCAGTGTCCCATCCTTCTTATCTGCGAATAATACCGGGGCTCCGTAAGGTGACTTACTCGGCCGGATGTACCCCTTTGTCATTAGATCCTTGAGTTGGGCCTTCAACTCGACCAACTCTCTGTGACTCAACCGGTAGGGCGCCTTGGCAGGCGGCTCCGATCCCGGCACCACCTCTATTTTGTGGTCAACTCCTCTTCGCGGTGGCAAGCCGCTTGGTAAATCCTCCGGCATCACATCCTGGTATTTCTCCAGGATCCCCTTGATCCAATCTGGGCTCGGCTCTGTATCGACTTCTCTTTCCACTTGTCTCACGTAAAGCAAAAACTGGGGCTCGTGTGGTTCCTCCACGGCCCACTCCTTTGCTATCAACAAGTTTATTCGCCTTCCCACTCGGTTGGGCGTTTTTGACACCTGTAAAACTTCACTACCATTCCCACACGGTAGCATGACTATTCTTTTGCGGCCATCTATGACCGCTCCGGATTTGCCCAAAAAGGTCATCCCCAAACTAAGATCCACTCCATCGATTTCGCAAATGGTGAAGTTCTCACGTCCCTCCCAACTCCCTAGCTGAAGAGGAACATCGAACGCCACCCTCGTCGCCAGTTGTGGTTCTCTTTCGGCAGAACGCACTTCAATAGAGGCCCCCACATCAGCCCCAGCTTTTGTGCCGTTGCCGGTGTCATGAAGGAGTGCAACGCTCCTGTGTCCACCAACAACGACACATTAGTTTTGGAAATTTTCCCGCTCACAAACATTAACTGACTCCCTTTACGCAAGGCTCCCGTCTCCTGATACAACTCACAAGAGTAGTTGCCTACCTTGCCAGTCTTGGCGACCATCGCCTCCACCATGCGGCTGATGGAGTCTTCGAACAGCTCCGTGGTCGCCTGAATCATGTTCAATTGTCGGGGTTTGCGCACTTCTTTGCCATGTGTCCGGGCTCCCCGCAATTAAAGCACACCTCATTGAAGGTCGCCTTTGTCCGCCATAAGCCGCCACACCTGATTTTGCTTTCAGAGCACCAGGTGTCGCCTTGACGTGCAAAGGCCCTCCCTTCGATTTCCATGTGCCATTGTCGCCGTGTGGCCTATCCCACTTCTTTTCCGGTCGGAATGAGTCACCCTCCCGCCGGACCTTCTTGTGGTTCAGCTCCGTACGGCCCTGTCTTTCGCCCCTATGGACATCCGAGAAACATTCAGCCCTTTCAATTGCCTCGTTCAAAGTCTTTGGTGGCCTCTCCTCCAACTTTTGCCTGGCCCATCATGGGGCCAGTCCCGCCACAAAGTTGAAGACCATTTTTGGCTCCGCCATATCCGCGACTTCGAGCAACATAAAGCCTGAACATATCCCCGAATGTCATCCGTTTGCTTCAAGTTCCTCATCTTTGTTAGAGGACTGTAGGGGACTTAGACACTTATACGGGATCTGTAGGGTACCCTTAATTTTTGCACAGACTGAGACAAACAGGAACCTTAGGGGTGACAGCAGCGCACTGTAGAGGGGGGTTACATAGCCCACACAGCCGACACAGCAGTCACAGCCCACACAGCCAATACAGCCCGTCACAGTCGTCACAGCCCACACAGCCGACACAGCCGTCACAGCCCACACAGCCCACACAGCCCGTCACAGTCGTCACAGCAGACACAGCCCACACAGCCAACACAGCCCGTCACAGTCGTCACAGCCCACACACCCGTCACAGTCGTCACAGCCCACACAGCCGTCACAGTCGTCACAGCCCACACAGCCCACACAGCCCGTCACAGTCGTCACAGCAGACACAGCCCACACAGCCAGTCACAGCCCGGCACAGCCCGACACAGCCAAACACAGCCAGTCACCGCTTGACACAGCTGTCACGATAATAGGGAACAAAGAGTAGGACAGGGAACGACTGTGGGGAACAACACCAGTGAAGGGAACATGTTAGTTCACATACGACGGTTAGAGAGGGAAACGGTTAGAACCGCGGATAGGAGGATAAAGGGAAGAACGGGGAATAGGAAGGGGATCATTATTCGGGGAGGACTTCGGAGACAGGCGGGAGCGGAGATCGGAGAGCACGATGAAGGAGAAAAGAGGATTAGTAGATGCTTGTCATATGCAAAGCTAGAGTGATATTGTAGAGCAGATTAGAGACATAATGGATTCGGCCTGATACCTGATAAATCATAATCTGATACTTATACGATACAATCACACTGTGTAGAGAGATCTGAGTGAAGCTGTGGATTGAATGGAGGAGTTAAGGAAACCGATAAATTGATGAAGCAAACTGATACTTAATTATCAATGGTAAGGTAGCTAAGATGAATGCGGAAAAGGAAACAAATAGGAAACACCCCCATGATACACTAGCTGTAGGTCATGACTGATTGTTCTGCGCGGGCTGAGTACTTAGAGATTTCCAACTCTTCTATCTTGGAGTTTCCGCCTCGGATAGCGAAGGGATGGGTGAGTAAAAGCCGCGCGACAATCTTGTCCATCATGGGGACCTGGGACATGAACAACCAGATGTGACAGGCATCTGGTGGGATCATGGTGGTTGGACCATTAAAGAGTTTGAAGTGAATCAAATTCCCTGTGGAACGAAGGAAGAAAGATTGTCCAAACAATTCTTTCAAAGGTTCTTGGAATTGCCAGACGGATGTAAAGAAAATATTCTTAAACGAGTGCATGATGCTGATCCAGAATGGGGTCTGGAGAAAGGAGTGATAAAGATTTATCAGGTAGCCTGTAGAGGAAGAGCACGTTGGTTACCAACATTAGTTTATGTGATAGCGTTGCTATCCATTAAACGAGTAGAGTTTGAAGGTTGGGAAGAAAGAAAGGTGAATGTTTATACTCATATGCATGAAGAGCTTGTACTGGTAAAGAATTGGATTCCAAAGGATATTTTGTGGATCAAACTCACACCAAGAACAGCTTTTCAGACTTGTTTGCCATATGGTTATATGGTAACGGAGACTTCAAGTATAGCCAAGGGTGCATTGAAGCTTGAAAGAAATCCAGGCATATACGAGAGATATTACAGAAGAGAGTTTTGGTTATTGCCACATTAAAAGAAATGAAAGACATGGGACATAAGTGATGAAAGAGAAGCTAGACGACAAAGATATTCATCAAAAAGAGAAAGCTATCTGAAAGCTAATTATCCATATCTTTGGGAGAGAGGAATAGACATAGGGGAATCATCTGGACCTCTCACACCATCAAGATCAAAAAGTGCATCACCTATACCGGAAGAACTAGAGTTGGATGCCACTCCTTTTGTTTCTTTGCAAGAAAGATTAAGGGAATTGGTACAGGAAGAAGATCAATCACGAGGTGAAAGATCTGAGGTACATCCTTGGATAAAAGACTTGACAGAAATCTTTGATAAGAGTTGGCATGGAACACCAAAAGCAGGAACTCCAGTTTCTGAAGCAGAAGATGAAGAAGGAGATGAGGATGTGGCAGAGCCAACGGAGAGTTCAGACTCTCCAACACCATTACAGTTGAGTTACATGAGTGAAGAAGAAACCCAAGGGCAGAACTTGGAGGATGAAAACAGAGAGAAGAAATTGGAAGAGGAAGAATATGAAGAAGTAGACCCAACAGCTGAGGTTGAGACTACAACCAGGACATCCCAACCCGTTGGACCTGGATCAAGTGGAGCACTTGGATCACAGGCCAACGAAGGTGTCGGCTCAGGGGGATCAGGCGGGCTGCCTGGATCTGGCTCTGGGGGGACAGGGAGTGTGGGAAGTAGTGCAACTGAAGCTGGGAATACTGTGAATATCGTGGGGCCAGAAGCAGGGAGTGCTCAAGGGCCACCACTTGGTGGAAGATCCACCACAAAAACAACAGGTCCAGAAGGACCAGCACCAGCAAGGGTGCCAGCACCTGTCAGTGGGCAGAAGGTAGGGCCACAGATGGCGTTACAACCAACACGGGCAAAACCACCCTTTCCAATATATTCAGGAAAAGGGGATCCCGATGTACACATTAGCCAATTTGAGCACATGTGTATAGTGAACAATGAGAATGGCGATGATGCCAAGATGAGACTGTTTCCTTGTTCACTTATCAAGAAAGCAAGTGAATGGTATGCAAGATTCCCTGATAATCATTTCCTAACCTGGAATGGCTTGAATACAGCATTTCGAAATAGGTTCAGGACAAGTAAAACTGAGGATGAAGTGTATGGAAGTTTACAACAGCTGAAGCAGAAGAAGCATGAAACTGTTGAAGAGTATATGGAGAAGATGGAATTGATGATGAAAAAGCTGGCTGCAGTACCAGCACCCGGTTTACAGAAGACTTGGTTTGTGAGTGGACTAAGACCAGAGTTGCAGAAGAAAGTGGATATGTTACCCCATAATACAGTGGAGGAGGCATTTGAAACTGCAAACAGAATTGAGCAATTGGGAATGCTCAGGAGAGAGAAAAAGGAAGATGAGGACTCTGAAGATGAGTCAGATGAAGAAGAAGAGCAAGAACTAAAAAGAAAGAGTAAGAGAAAGGAAAAGTTGAAGAGGGATAACTATGAGAAAAGATTGGAAGAAATCTTGAAGAAGTATGCCACAGAGGCTGCAACACATTGGAGGAAGGGTGTATGGTGTGCAAAGTGCCAGAATGAAGGCCATACCACTACAGAATGCCACATGAAGGAGAAACACTGTACTATCTGTAAAATGGATAACCATTCTACTGAGAATTGTTACTACAACAGAAGGACAGCTGCAAGAGAACCTAGGCAAGTGAGGGTGCATCAGGTGCAGCCCCAGCCAAGAAGAAGCAATGATCAGGACCACTATGGTAGGTCTGGTGGCTATAACAATGGCATGGAAGGGAGAGGTAATTCAAGAGGGAATTACCAAGGAAATTCCAGAGGCAACTATCAGGGTAATCCAAGGGGGAATTACCAGCCCGGGAATCAGGATTATAGAAATAATCCAAGACCAGACCAAGGGCGAGGACCCAATGGTGAAGAGCTATGTTACTATTGTAATCAGCCAGGACATCGCAAGGCAGCCTGTTCATTCTGGATAAGACACCAGAATGAGATGAGAGCTCCTGTGAATGAGGGCCCAGTGGTGGCAGCTCACATGGTTAGGCCATGTGTTGTACCAGAAGTAAGTACAATGATAGTAACAAGAAGTAAAGCCAAACTAATACCTCCAGTAGAAGAGGAAGAAGATGAGACTGAAGTGGCAATGATATGCCTGAAGATGAAGAGACTTGGAAGGATGAGAAGGAACTGCACAAGGAAGTGGCAGATACTATAAGGGAAATGCAAAAGAGTACGGATATTCCTGTGGCAGATTCCTCTGATTCGGATGGAGAAAAAGAGGGAGTGAGGAAGAAAGGAAAAAAGAAGATGCAGACATGCAAAGTAATGAAGAGACTTTGGCTGAAGTAATATGTCAGACCAAAGCAGAAATTACCATTGGACAGCTATTAGCTGTGGCACCTTATTGTAGGCACAGGCTGTATCAGGCAATCAATCGAATTGCCCAAGAGACAGGAAACACAGACCTGAACAGCAAGGTGACCAGTTATAATGTGAAGCCGGAAGGGCGAGAACCAGTCATGGACTTTGATGATTCTATGCCAGTAATCCAATTGAGAATTGGAAGCACAGAACTAACTGATGTACTGATAGATGGTGGTTCTGGAGTAAATATCATGACAGACCAATTAAGGAAGAAGCTTGGTCTAAGTAACATGAAACCAGCCCCATTTACAGTAACAATGGCAGATCAAAGAAGTGTACAGCCATTGGGATTAATAAGAGGAGTTAAGATACAGATACAGAAAATGATCTTTATGATCACAGTAACTGTATTAAAAATGGATGAAGTCATGGAGGCTTACTCCTTATTATTGGGACGTCCGTGGCTGAAACAGGCAAGGGTATTCCATGACTGGAATTCTCAGTTACTAACTGTGCATAATGGGATGCACGAGATACAAATTACCACAAAGAAATCTAGTAGATTACCTGCGACAAGAAGACCTCGAGGAGTCAGAGAGTATGACTGGAAGGGAGGACTGGATGAGGAGCAGGAAGCTACCCTATTTGCTGCACACCCAGAATGGGAGCAGGTTGCAGAGATGAGGCTGGAAAGCCTAAGTTGTTTGAGAGGTATCTGCTGTGGTGTAGTGACAGCAACACCAACTGAAGAAGAAACCAGCATTTACCCATCACATTTCTATGAAGAAAGAGAAGGAGAAATAGAAATCCTAGAAGAACCAGCCACTGTGAGCTTACAGGATGAAGTGGTGACCGGTTGGACAATCACAGCTGATGAGCAGGTGAGAGAAGTAAATGTGGGAACTCAGGAGGAACCGAGGATGGTGAAAGTAGGAGCTGATTTGGAGCCGGAATTCTTCGAAGAAGCAAAAAGCTTGTTCATCAAATACAGAGATGTATTTGCTTGGAGCTATGAGGATCTAAAAGGGATACCACCTGAAGTCTGTCAGCATAAAATTGAACTGGAACCAGGGTCAGTACCAATCAAACAGGCGAGGTATAGAATGAATCCCAACTACGCACAGAAGGTTGGAGAAGAGATAAAGAAGTTGGCTGAGGCTAAGTTTATATACCCAATAGAGTATACAACTTGGTTGTCACCCATTGTTATAGTTCCCAAGAAGAATGGCAAACTAAGAGTATGTGTGAACTATAAGAAGCTGAATGCTTGTACGAAGAAAGATCCTTTCCCTTTGCCATTCACAGAAGCAGTATTAGACACTGTGGCAGGCCATGAGATGTACTCATTCATGGATGGCTTCAGTGGTTATAATCAAGTGCAAGTGGCAGAAGAAGACCAAGGGAAAACAGCTTTCATCACAGACTGGGGGGCTTATGCATACAAAGTCATGCCCTTTGGCTTTGTAATGCACCAGCGACCTTTCAGAGAGTGATAAGTGAATCTTTTCAAGAGTATCTGGATGATTTCATGCAGGTGTTTTTGGATGATTTCAGTGTGTACAGCTCTAAGAATGAGCACTTGCATAAATTGGAGTTATGCCTGGCCAGATGCAGGATGAGAGGTCTGGGCTTGAACCCAGAGAAGTGTACTTTCTGTGTGAACTCAGGGGTGCTTCTGGGACACATTGTGTGTAAGAAGGGACTCCTTGTGGATCCCAGGAAGACAGAGTCCATTAAAGCCTCTCCACCACCAGTGAATGTTAAGAGTTTAAGGAGATTCCTTGGGCAAACCAGTTATTACAGAAGATTTGTCAAAGGGTATGCACAAATAGCAGCACCATTGAGCAAGCTTCTGAAGAAAGATGCAGTGTTTGCATGGACAGCTGAATGTCAACAGGCGTTTGAGGAACTTACACTGTCAGTAACAACTACACCTGTGCTGATTAACCCTCACTGGCATGTAGTATTTCATGTTCACTGCGATGCATCAGGAGAAGCGTTGGGAGCGGTGTTAGCCCAGAATGTTACAGGGAATATAGATTCACCTGTGTACTATGCTAGCCGGTTGATGAACAGTGCTGAGAGGAACTATAGCACAACGGAAAGAGAAGCATTGGCAATGATCTATGCAGTGAAGAAATTCAGGCATTACCTATTGGGAAGAAAGTTTATGTTTTATGTGGATCACCAGGCTCTGATATATCTGGTGAACAAACCTTTGATAAGTGGAAGGATAGCGAGGTGGTTAATAATCTTGCATGAGTTTGAGTTCGAGGTTATTTACAAGCCTGGCCGTTTGCATCTTGTGGCAGATCATTTGTCACGACTAACAACAGGAGAGGCCGCCACAGGAGTGGACGATCAGTTACCTGATGCGAGTTTATTTGTAATGGAGGTGCAAGGAAGTGCAGATGAATGGTTAGATTGGCAGTGGCCAATCAGATACTACCTTGTTCATGGTCAGTGCCCACCTAGTTATGGTAAGGAGCAGAGGAAGAGAATTGCTATCAGAGCTTTACCTTATACTATGGTAGGAAGCAGAATGTATAAGTTAGGACCTGACGGAGTACTAAAATGATGCTTGTACCACCATGAAGTAAATAAAGTCTTGGAGGAAGTTCATAAAGGAGTGGCTGGAGGTCATTTTGGAGAAGAGACTACCAGTAGAAAGATACTACTCGCAGGATACTGGTGGCCTACTTTGTTCAAAGATGTACATGAGTATTGTCAGAAGTGTGATGAATGTCAGAGGCTAGGACCTTTGCAGAGATCTGGAAGAATGGCCTTGCATCCTACAATGCCTACGGAACCATTTCAGAAATGGGGACTAGACTTTGTTGGACCAATTAATCCACCATCCAAGAATACACAAAACAGGTACATAATTACAGCCACTGATTATACTACAAAGTGGGTGGAAGCTAAAGCTTTGAGGGACAACACAGCCAAGTCCACAGCAAGGTTCCTGTACGAGAACATACTTACACGATTTGGATGTCCCTTAGAATTTATCAGTGATCAAGGAAGTCACTTCATGAATGAGACCATTGAGTTATTGACTAAAGAGTTTATGATTGTGCATAGAAAGAGTACAACATATTACCCACAGGGTAATGGACAAGCAGAGGCTACCAACAAAATACTATGTACTATCTTGGCTAAGATAGTCAATGCAAACAGAACGGATTGGGATACAAAGCTGCTGACAGCTTTATGGTCATACAGGACTTCGTATAAAGTCACCACAAAGTATACACCATTCCAATTAGTTTATGGTATGGAAGCCTTACTTCCAGTGGAATTCCTGTTACCTACCATGAGAACGGAGTGGGGAAAAAGAATGGAATTGCAAGACTTCATCAAGGTCAGGAAACATGAATTATACTATGTGGAAGAAGTACGTGCTGATGCAGCGGATAATATGACCAGAATTCAGATGAAGCGAAAGGAACAGTTTGATGAAGGCAAATTAAAGACTTTTAAGACGGGGGATTTGGTTCTATGGTTGCAGAAGAAAGGAAAGATTCAAGCTTCTAAGCTTAAATCACCATGGAAAGGACCTTATGTCATCCAAAAGATGTATGATAACAACACAGCCATGTTACAAACCATTAACAAAGAAATGCTGGGAAGAGTCAATGCAAATAAGTTGAAGGGGTACAGTGGTATCCATGACAAACCCCTGCAGCATGATTTGCATGTTGAACCGCAAGAGCAGTCACGGGCTGCACCAGTGTTACGAACAGAGTATGGAACACTTGTCGCTAGGCCCAGTATATATGACCGGGGTGGGCAAAACAAACGTGACACAGCCTATCACAGCCCATCACGGCGTGATACAGCCTATCACAGCCCATCACGGCGTGACACAGCCTATCACAGCCCAACACGGCGTGACACAGCCTATCACAGCCCAGCAAGGCGCAACACAGCCTATCACAGCCCATCACGGCGTGACACAGCCTATCACAGCCCGTCACGACGTGACACAGCCTATCACAACCTACCGCAGCGTGTCACAGCCTATCACAGCTTACCACAGGGCAACACAGCCTATCACAGCGTAACACAGTATGACACAGCCTGTCACAGCTCAACACAGCCTACTAAAGTTACACGATCCATAGAATCAGTGACAAGTGGACACATAAAAACTTCAGGAAAATGGCTGAAGGAAGAAGAAACGGAAATTAATTTAAAAATAGACACGTGGAGGTCAGGGTGCGACACACAGCAGAGAATGAAGTGCAAGGACAGGTGTCAAAAAGAAAGAGGACAAGAACGGCCGTCAAAAGGGATGAAAGGCGGGCCCATTAATAAATACGGAAAAAGGAAACAGAACGAACGGCAAGTACAGAAAAACTGAATTCATGTCGCATGTGTGATCCTAGTGGACTATCCAACAGGGAAAGTCCACTAAAGAAGATAAAAGTTAAAATCCAGTCACAGCGGATACAGCCAATAGAAAACCAGAGAAATGATCAAGAAAATGGAGGGAAATTAAGCGCAAGAGGCGGCGTCGTTCTGAGTAACGGGCGTCTCGACAGGACAGGCCATAAATGCTATAACTTGGAAACTATGGAGGAACTAACAGACTATACGCTCGCAATATTATTTACGCAATGGCAGAGACACGAAACGAAAGAGCAGAGCTTTTCTCTTGAACAATGCTTGCAAGCCCCGCAGGCTTACAAGAGATTACCCATAGCTTTCTGCGGCAACCATACGTTTCTGCTTTGTGCACTACAGGCATTCCTGCAGTTGTTACAGCCAAAGCAGTTCTGTGAGTCTAAGATGAAGAGAGTGAGAGGAATGGAGGAAATCAGGGTGAAGAGCACCACAATTCTGCAGAAACAAACGATGGCTACCCCACAGGCGATAAAGATACTGAAGGAGCTGAGATTGGAAGGATTGCAAAGCATGGATTGGACACTACACCATAGACAGTACATGTTACAATTTTTGCAGAACTTTGAGCCAAAGACAGGAACAACAACGGTGAAGGGAGTTGAATTAATGATTACTCCCCTATACCTCCAGCAATTGTTTCGATTGCCAGAAGGTCATGTGTATGTGGAGGAACACAGAGAAAGACTGCAAATAGGGGATTTATTCCAAGAAGGGAGTTTCTTTAAAACTCAGGGTTATGCTTGTACCAAAGCTGTGTACCCAGGGTTAAAAGACATAGGCCAAGTATTGAACGTTCTGATTGCCCTGAAACAGAACCAACAATATTTGAGCAGATCCTTCACAGAGGAAATCCTCAAAGGCTTGAAGGGACAAGAGGTACCATGGGCGGACATAATGTACAACGCACTGGTAGAGGAGATGAAAAGATTACAAGGTACTACCGCAAAATCTCCTATCATAGTGTCTGGCCCAATCATTGCTCAAATAATCCTTAGTTCTGGCATACTTAATGCACAAGAAAGGAAGGAAATGGGAGTGTTTGAGCCAGAAACAACTGCAATGGAAGAGCAAGGCTCTTCACACAGTGAGGGTGGACTAGCAGCACAACCCGAGACTAAGAGGCAGAGAAGGGGAAAGACGGTAGTGGCGGATCCACTGGCTTCACGGATTCCGCATGATAATGTTTCCCAAGCTCATGACCAGGGAGGGGCACAGCAGCACAAAAGAATGTTATTACTGGAAGCAGGACCTTCAGAGAGGGAGGGACGTTAAAAGACGTGATGAGGGCGGCTAATGCCTCTTCCACTAAGGCAAAGTTTAAGGTGAAGCCTAAGGAACCCGACACCTTCGAGGGCGTCCAAAATTGGAAGGCACTCAACACCTGGCTCTTGGAGCTGGAGCACTACTTCTGGGCGGCCAAGTTGAGTGACGAGGATCGGGTGGAAGTGGCTCCCACCTATTTGAGGGGCTATGCTCAACAATGATGGCAGAAGCGCCTTCATAACCAAGGGCCAAACCCAAAAACCTTGAGCTGGAGTGGGTTCAAGGAACTTATGAAAAGACAGTTTGTGCCCCTCAACGCGTCCTGGCTCGCCCAGGACAAGATTGTCGCGCGGCTTTTACTCACCCATCCCTTCGCTATCCGAGGCGGAAACTCCAAGATAGAAGAGTTGGAAATCTCTAAGTACTCAGCCCGCGCAGAACAATCAGTCATGACCTACAGCTAGTGTATCATGGGGGTGTTTCCTATTTGTTTCCTTTTCCGCATTCATCTTAGCTACCTTACCATTGATAATTAAGTATCAGTTTGCTTCATCAATTTATCGGTTTCCTTAACTCCTCCATTCAATCCACAGCTTCACTCAGATCTCTCTACACAGTGTGATTGTATCGTATAAGTATCAGATTATGATTTATCAGGTATCAGGCCGAATCCATTATGTCTCTAATCTGCTCTAAAATATCACTCTAGCTTTGCATATGACAAGCATCTACTAATCCTCTTTTCTCCTTCATCGTGCTCTCCGATCTCCGCTCCCGCCTGTCTCCGAAGTCCTCCCCGAATAATGATCCCCTTCCTATTCCCCGTTCTTCCCTTTATCCTCCTATCCGCGGTTCTAACCGTTTCCCTCTCTAACCGTCGTATGTGAACTAACATGTTCCCTTCACTGGTGTTGTTCCCCACAGTCGTTCCCTGTCCTACTCTTCGTTCCCTATTATCGTGACAGCTGTGTCAAGCGGTGACTGGCTGTGTTTGGCTGTGTCGGGCTGTGACTGGCTGTGTGGCTGTGCCGGGCTGTGACTGGCTGTGTGGGCTGTGTGGGCTGTGACGACTGTGACGGCTGTGTGGGACTGCACCAACAACCCTTCCCAAAAGGCTGCTCGCATGGGAGACATCTGTTGGTCTGGCGGAGCCTTTGGGAAGTCCTCGGGCTCTGACTCCCCAAATTCCTCCCGTTCTTGAGCGGCCTTGCTTTCAGAAGCATAAATCGCCTCTTCCATTTGCGGCTTCGGTGACACGTCGCCCCCACCGGGCTCACCAAGATCATCGTCTTTCGGGCCATTCCGCTTTTGCTTTGTCTTGCCTGACCCCATGGTGAGGTCGATCTCAAGGACGATCGTGTACTGAACTCTAAGCTCTGATACCAAGTGTCGCGCACCTCACTTCGGTAAACTCCCTTTCAAGTCATAGTTACTTGCTTTGATGCGCGCGCCTAACTCCCAAACTGGCCGCCGGACCAACTCGGAGCTTCGGCTGCTCACCGGGGCATAACAGTCCCCCTCACACTCTCACTCGACCCTCAACCTGTTGGGCTCAGTGGAAATTCCCTTTGGTAGATGGCAGTCCGGAACAGCTCCCCACACCTTGGTCGCTTTTCGGCTCGCACGCTTACTCACTAGTTTTTGGTCACCAACGGGCTTGCACCGTTCTCGGGGACTACTCCTTATATATACTTCTGTAGGTGTCTGCAGGGGTTCCACAAATAGCACAGTCCAAATCTGGTGCACCACCACTTAGACCCTCGATCGTCCCAGTGGTGAGCCGTGGTGAGTCTTGGCCTACCCACCACGGCCCCAATGGACCGTGGTGAGTCCCAAGACTCCCCACGACTCCCACCACAAGGTCTCAGCCTCATGGTGAGTCCTATGCCATCCCCACTACGACTCCCTACGCTACCACCACCCCTCGTGGAGCCCTCACCACCGCCACCCGGTTTGCGGGGCTCCACCTAGTGAGCGCCACCGCCTCCTTGTGTGCCTTTGGCACTCAAGGGTGCTTCAGCCCCCTTTCTTATTTGCTGCCACTGCCCCCACCAAAGGGGCAGCCCCTCTTGTGTCCCGACCCCCCGGTGTGCAAGAAAATCAGCACCTTGCGGCATTTCACAAAGTTCGTTCCGGACTTGGTACAAGATTCGGTACTGGATCCTCTGAGGCAAAAGTGAACATGCAATAAAAACTCAACATTACACAAAAACTGGATCTTTTCTTCAGAGAAATCATTTATTCATATAATGAACTTTGACTAGTATGCATGCTCTCACAAGCCGAGGTAAGCTTGAGGTATGCAAGCATTCCATGCTCAGGTAACTTCGGAATTTGCCAGGTGTTTGCACTGTTCTCACCAAGAAGCTGGAACCTCGATTGGCATCTCAACAAGCTCAAGACTGACTGGGTGTCGGTAGGTAAAGACAATGGATGTAGTCCGCTCCCCTTCGCTGTAGTCGACAACGGTGTCATGACTCCCGATATAAGCGCCATCGTAAATGGAGATTTTTGCGGTGGAAATTTGTGCTCGTAGGACTCATCCTCGTAGCTTATGAGAATGTCTCCATAGACTGTTTGCGAGGGAATCCGCGGAGGCCTGTACGTACACCAGATGCAATCGTCGTAGGCCCACTAGCAACACCTCCAATGATACAGGAAGGTCGTGCGGCTTTTGGGGATGTCCCATGCACGCGGATACTCCACATCGACGATGCAAAGGCACCAGAGCCGCGCAAGCCCGTCCCCGCGAGGCCCCTCGTGGAAGCCAGGAAGGTACTCAAGAGCGGATAGGTTGACCCGCCTCTGCTAAGAGTGGTCTATCCAATCCTACAGGAATATAAAAATGTCCCCTGACTTGGGCGAGAAGTTCCACGGGGTGAGACCCCGGTTGGGGCAATTGTTGGGATCCCAACAAGCCATCGGAAGTCTGTGCCGACTACTGAAGGAGACCTGTCAAAAAACAGCGTATGATATGTCTGCGGAGTATGATATGCAGAGTATGATATGCCTGGAAGTATGATATGTGTGCGGGAGGACGTCCTGCTTATGCGTCAGGAGACCTACTTAGAACTCACACAGCTCCTAGCATTTCCAACGGACGGCAAAAAAGGGGGAAAGTGGAACATGTGGCAACCCAAAAAGCGAGCTTTAATACCCCTGGGAATTTGGCGGCCCATTTACATGTTGTTCGGGGCTGGATGAGACCACGATGGATGAAAAATCGGCGCCGACTCTTCATCCGAAGGGGTAGGATGAGACCACGTTGGATGGAAATTAGGCGCCGACTTCCCATCCATCGGGGTTGGCTGGAAATCCGCCATACAATTGCATCCATGGGGATTGGTCCCTACTACACTCAATTCTATAGACCAAGAAGCCGGGTACAAGAGTAGCCCCATCGTTAGTCACCGTCTTGCAATCTGTGAACTTGAGCCAGGATCTCGTGTATTGGTCTCCTAGTAGCTTGGCCTTGCGTTTCTTGTTAACCTTCCATGGTTGTATCCACTCCCACTATCCAATGCAACCTGGACATAACCAATCTCCATCAGGAACCATCTCAAGAGGTGGCGTCAAGCATCCCTTGTGCCAACCTCTTGAGCATCGATCATACACCAGCATGGTGGCTGCCCCTCTGGCAGACCCACACAACATGCACCTCAAACCTGTAGGTACCACTGTCAAGTTTGGGTCAATCTTTCCATCAACATTCGGAAGGTGACATGGCGCGCAATTACGCACATGGTCCTTCCAAGTCATGCCATCCCGACCCTCCAAGATCAGGACTCCTGAGGGCAACACCTCGCGAACCCTCAAAATAATACATCGTGCAGTCACATCCAGGGTCGTAGGAGCAGTCTGTTGCAGATAAACATAGTCACCAGGGTTAGACCTCCGAACCCCGGGACAATAGCCTCCACCATGTATAGTGGCATATCTCAATGTATCGCGATGTTGTGCAATGGCAAGGTTCTCGAAAGCCATGGGCATGACTTTCTTGAACAACTCCGCGTGCTGATCACAAGCACGCACTACAACAGATTGCGGCTTTTATGACTCACATGGCTGTGCAGTCATGACAGATTTGTGGCAGAAATGCCATTTGAAGTCGTAGATGCCTTTTGAAGTCATAACGGAAGTCCGGGGAAGGCGTATATGCGATTGCATGACTCCGGACTCTGTGCAACATAGGTCAAACATGTTTGACCACAAATATTGGCATGGCAGATATGACTACCAGTCATGGTCATACCTACACTGGAATGACGTGTACAAATTGCTAGACGGACATATGACTTTATGACTCTCACTCTAATGCATTCTGCCAGATCATCACATGGATGAATCACTACATGACTGCACGTGTCGACACATGCTTTTCTGGTTATATATATAATATATCAATATTTATATTTTGAAAAAATGTCGGAGACTCTAACCACTGGAATGATTTATTTATTTTTAAATCAAAGTGCAAAAGATTTGAAAAAAACACATCGGCTGGAGGTGCACAGTGTGTCGCCCCAGTGGTTCGGGGTTCAAACCCGCTGCCCTACCCCGTGTGTGGGATTGTTCGTGACGATATGTTTGGGCGTTGATCGTCCTATAGGTCTCATGGCCCAAATGAAAGGGGGTTAATTTTTCCCCCTCCTCAAGGGCCTGAGGCTTCCTTTATATATATATATATATATATATAAAATTGCTTATAGGGTTTGCAAGAAGGTTAAAAAACTTAAAAAGTTGCCCATCACGGTAGCCGTGAATAGAATTAGAGTGAGCGGGAGGGAGGGAGATAGAGAGAGAGGGCTGGGACTTAGAGCGAGCGAGCGGGAGGGAAGGGAAACATGCATGGGAGGCCGCAGTTGGAGCAACCTTCGCATCTGAAGCAAGCAACCCTAGAAACGCTAGGGTATGTGTGTGAGGAGGTTTTGGCTGGGAGCTCGTCGTTCTTGGGAGAGTCAGCTTGGTCTTAGCAGGCCGTGTTTCAATCTCTACCCGCTCAGCTGCACCGTGGTGGTTCTCACAGACCAATCCGACATTACCTGACTACAGAAACAAGCAGCACACTGAAGAGCTCCTCTTGGGTTCATGGTCAGTCAAGTCCTCCATGGGTCATGACACAAGGTCGAGGACAATGTGGTGAGGGCACCTTCTTCTTCGACCTATTTCAGCCTGTTTTGCCCTCTCATCAGACTCGGCCCTTCATTTGCAGCACGGAGCAGAGTTGGCATGTGATTTTTAAAGATCCTTCAAGATGGTGCGACAACCGCAATGGCAAGGTCTGGCTTTTCCTTAATGTACGATGTGAAGAAGTTTGTCCATCCTGCAAATGTGGGCTATTGGCTCCTGTTAGTACCATGATTTGGTATTCTTCCTGATGTTTCAAGGTTCTTGGGAGAGTCAGCTTGGTCTTAGCAGGCCGTGTTTCAATCTCTGCCTGCTCATCTGCACCGTGCTGGTTCTCACAGACCAATCCGACATTACCTGACTACAAGACACAAGCAGCACACACAAGAGGTCCTTTTGGGTTGATGGTCGGTCAAATCCTCTATGGGTTCTTCTTCGACCTATTTCAGCCTGTTTTTCCCTCTCATCAGACTCGGCCTTGAGATGCATATTGATAAGTAGGGTTGGGGGTGTTTGCTGGAATGATTGTTGTATGCATGATTTTGTGCAAAGGCATAGATAGCTGAAGGAGCAGGGATAGAGTGTGGAAGAGGGCCAGATTTCAAGCTCCAGATTATCTATGATTCCCTATGGAAGGATAGATACAAGAAACCTGCATGGGTAGATGGTCAATTGGAAGCCGCAGCAGCAGCGGCTACATTTGCAACATGTGTGTAAGCCGCAGTAGCCATGCAAAATAGCAAAGAGGTTCGTGGAAACATCGTCCAAGCTGGAATTGTACTAGATGTCGATCTGAACTTTGACATGATGCCAATGTGACAACAGGAAAGTATCCAGAAACAGGTCACAGAGACGAGGAGAAGTTGTGGAATGGTGGGACAACCGAGGGAAAAAGGTTAATGCCTGTTAGATTATAGAGGGCAGACGCAATTCAGCATAGGAACTAGTGTGATAAGCTGAGTTGGGTGTTTCCTAGAACAAATATAGGCTGTCATTATCAGCTGCAAGGGAGTTACATCCTCATAGGCTTACATCCATTAGGGTAACATCCAGTGCAGAGAGACGTGGTGCATACAAGGTCTGTGCTGCAGTATCCCTTCCCACACCACTTGCTCATAGACCTCTCCAAAGGGCCTCCATCCCGCGCCGCTGTTGTGCATATCCTGGGATCATCATCCTCCATGCACCCCAATTTAGCATACAAGTCCACAAGGGCATAGTTCAGAACAACATTTGTTTAATTCCAGCTTGGACGATGTCATCACAAACCCCGTCTTCACTCATTGCCTACTCTAGTTAAGTGCAATTATGGGCTAGGCTGGTACCACATCTCATTCAGCCATATTATCAAAACAGCCATGTATCCTTGTAGTTGCACCCTGCAACCTTGGCATACATGTCCACTACGGCAACGTTCAGAATCACATCAGATACAATACTGGCTTTGACAATATCATCGTGGACCTCTGTACCCTTTTTCAGGGCTGCCAGGCGTGCATTTGACATACATATCCACCAAGGCAGTGTTTAGAGTGACATCTAGTGGTACAATTCCAGATTTGATAATGGACCTTTGCGTCCTTTCCAAGGCTACCAGGCTCGCATTTGACATACATGTACACCAGGGGAATGTTCAGAAGGACATCAGGTACAATTCCAGCTTTGATGATGTCACCATGAACCTCTTGGCCCCTTCCCAGGGCTGCTAGACTCGCATATGCATATTAACAAACACAAATGAACATGACCTGGTTTGGCTTCATCCTTTCCCACATCATTTGTTCTTAGGTTTCCAAAGCCTTACTCCCACACCTATGCTACACACACCTTACAATCATGGCAGTCCACAACACCACATCTCATTTAGCCATGTTGTCCAACTCTCCCTTTGCATCAGGCTTGCTGCACCCACATTTGGCATACATGTCCACTAGGGCAGTGGTCAGAATGACAACTAGTACAATTTCAGCTTTGACGATGGCACATGGCCAAGAGATATCCCAATATCCCGCTACCAATGGGTTCAATGCATACTCTTGTCACATTGGCAGTATCATGTCAAAGTCACTCCAACTAGATTCACTCAACCAGCTAACTTGCAGAATTGAACATGAAAATTTAGGGCCGATTCTGATGCATGATTTGTGCAGAAGCAGTGATAGCTGAAAGAGCAGGGATAGAGTATGGGTCCAGATTCATCCAAGAGGGCCAGATTTCAAGCACATGATTACCTATGATTACCTGTGGATTTAGCTATAAGAAACTTGCATGGGTAGATGGTGAACAGGAAGCCGCAGGAGTAGCGGCACAATTGATAAAATCAGGCACTGCTAATAAAGGCACCTTCTTCAACACATTTCACCCTGTTTTTCCCTCTTATCAGAACCGGCCCTAAATTTCAATGTCTGCAAGTTAGCTGGTTGAGTGAATCTAGTTTGGAGTGACTTTGACATGATATTGCCAATGTGACAACAGGAAAGTATCGAAAAACAGTTAACGGAGATGAGGGGAAGCTGTGGAATGAATATTTTTTTGACCCCAGTCAATGGTGGGACAACCGAGGCAAAAAGGTAAATGCCTGTTGGATTACAGAGAGTAGCAGATGCAATTGAGAATAGGAACTAGTGTGGTAAGTTGAGTTGGGTGTTTGCTGGAACAAATGTAGGCTGTCATTGTCAGCTGCTAATAGCAATGCAAGGATATATGCATGATCTGTGTAGAGGCATGGATAGCTGAAGGAGCAGGGAAAGAGTGTGGGTCTAGATCATCCAAGAAAACCGATTTCAAGCTCCAGATTACCGATGATTCCCTGTGGAAGGATAGCTACAAGAAACCTGCATGGGTAGATGGTCATGGGTAGATGGTAGATAGTTTGGAGTGACTTTGACATGATACTGCCAAAGTGACAATTAAAAAATATCCATAAACAGGTAACAGAGATGAGGAGAAGTTGTGGAATGAACTTTTCTGACCCCAGTCAATGGTGGGACAATAGAGGCAAAAAAGTGAATGCCTGTTAGGTTACAGAGAGTAGCAGACGCAATTCAGCATAGGCACTAAGGCAAACTCTCCTTCCCCGTAAGGGTGTGAGCGAATAAATATTTTATCTAAGAATAGTGGAGAGTGCTTCCATTTTCCCTAAGAAAGCTTAGGCTGTATACTTCTTATGGAGGGGTAGCCATCGCACACCAGTGTCCACCATGTGCAGATGTCAACTGTGTCTAGGGTTTGTTAGCAAGACAATCAGTGTTTCTACTGGTATCTCACTTGTCAGGCATGTGTGCAGCAATACCCTTTTAGCTCTGTTGCCAAGGAACCTGGCTGGCTCTATTTGGCCTACCCCAGGTTATTGGGGACTCACAGCAGTTGCCCCAACAACCATCTAGTAGGCCAGCAACCATCCAGTTTCAGGGGCCTCTCTGCTCCATCATAAAACAGAAAACACGATCGCAAAAATTCGTTATTTAATAATGTGCCACTGTCCCATGTTGGTCAAAAGTAATAATAATAATAATAATAATAATAATTATTATTATTATTATTATAACAATAAATTAAATCCCCAACCCCTCCCCCCCCCCACAGCGACGCGTGTCAATTGACATGAGAAACCACGTGTCAAAATCATGATGCGACACGTGCTGACGTCTGATTCCCTCCTCTGCAGTCGGGATGGCGTCGCAGTCTGACACGTGGCATGTTCTGTAGAGAGCACGTGTCTCTCTTACACAGCGGTTGACATGGACCCGTTCAGTCATTCAGTAAAGCCAACGTGTATGACTACCCCCACAGTTGCTCAGGCGCCACATCACATCACAGCCAGGCTGACGAGTCATATCTGCCATGCCACAACTGACTAGGGTTTTACGACTGTAGAGTCATGAAGTCGTAAATGGCTTTCATAACTGCATTTGCAGTCATAACACAGAGTCGTAAAAGCCGCAATCTGTTGTAGTGACGTGCCCAAACGTCCGGATCGTCAAGATTGAGGACTGAAGCAACGTCTCTACGAATGGATACAGGCAAATCCGGCTCTCGGCCAAAGAGTAAAAGTAAATAATAAATAATAAATAATAAATGGACGCGTTGCCGAAGCAAGCGTAACTTATGGTGTCACTTGATCCAGAAGGGCTACTGCCTTCCGGTAGGAAAGTGGATACCTTTGTAACAACCAACAGGGTTGTTTGAACCCACAACCACTCATAAGAGGATATATGCCCTTACCACTGGGCTACATGTTGGTTGTTGGCCAAAGAGTAGAAAATATGGTGAGAAGGAGGCAAGTGATGTTTGCTTGCTGAACCTGTAGCCCATGGCTAACCACGATAGCTAAAGGTCCCAATCTCCTAGGTGTCCCTTCTGCAAGCCTGTAGTGTGAAAAGAAGGGGCGTGAATCCCCTTCTGGGTGATTCTAATATGTACTCCTCCCCAGTTGAAGTCAAAGCAAAAGGAAGGAACGTTCTAGTGATCCAACCATCTTCACATGGCTGTGGGTTTCCCTTAGTTCGTTCGTGATCAGAGTTCATGCAATCCTCATCCACGCTGCAGCGGAAGAGAAGACATGGATGGGGAGTTTTGATTGTTCCTGCTCTTGGTTCTACTTTTATACAACGGCCTTGCCCTATGATCACAGTGCCAACAGTGCTGCCATGATCTTTTCTGTGATGCAACCAGCCCTATGACAACGCTGAACACGACCCTTAATGTGAAGCTCCCTTGAGCAGTGATACATCGGAAGCCCCCTTTGTAATGGTGACATAGATTTAGAGGGAGGCAGCTCAGATCTGCCATGAACTGCAGGGCCACTGGTCTCTTTCAGGGTTCATGTTTTCTTCATCTCATCTCCCCAAATTGGCCATCCCCCATCAACCCCTTTTACTGAGCAGCTCTCTCTCTTCCCAAATCCTTTTCTCTCTCTCTCTAATCTTGGTCTACAGGTTCCTCACTTCTCCAACAGCAGCATATCTACCATGCAATGCAATGCACAACTCAGCCAGGCATCCAGTGCACCCAGCCTTGAAATCATCCTCGGTCACACAAGGCATAACCATCCCATTCATCACTCTCTCTCTCTCTCTCTCTCTCTCTCTCTCTCTCTCTTTCTCTCATGCCGATGTCCAACCCTTCACACTACCTTTTTCCAAAAGAAGCCATTGCCCGAACAGCTCTCAGCCTTTCTACAGGTTTCAAGCCATTACCCCAACAGCCCTCTTTTCCCTTCAACTGTGAACCTCAGTTCTTCATACCCTGAGACCATACTGGAAATCAGTTCCAAAAGCAAATCAGTGTCGGTGTTGCTTCCCCATCCACATTATCCTTTCTCTGTTTTCAACAGTTCTAACTAACCCTCACTGGTGTTTTCAATCAGCCAAGCTAGGTCTACATTGGTTCCAGTGTGTCAATACCCAGGGCAGCATTGTGTGCAGGTTCATAACACTGAAACAAAGAACAAGAATGAAGACAAACAGTGACCATTCTGATTCCGTGACAAGCAGTCTCTCCCCCCACTCATTTCTCCTACTGACACTATAACATCAGGTGCATCCATCCTTTCCCTATCCTGGTTTGAAGTCCAGAGTCTCCATTCCATTTTCAAAACCTTTTTCCTCCGTCACATATCTCTATCTCCTTCTCCTCTACCAAGAGCCAGTCCTAAATCCACACCAAAACGATTTCTAAGTCACCCCCCAAAAACCGAAGCCCACAGTCTACGAACTTATCTGTTTTATCCTCCAGCGAAGCGGTGGATCTGCCTGCCAAGATGGCACCTCACCATCGCCTGTCAGCAGCCACTTCAACCTATTCTCCTTGTCTTGATTCCAGTATTTATCATGCCATGATGGCTCCTCTTCATCCTATGGAACATCCTGTGGCTTGCCAACTAAATACTCTATCCTTCTATGCGTGCAATTCTTCCCTAAGAATTGACATGGTCCTATAGTAAGAAGACACAAAAGCAGCTATAAGCTTTGATTACAGATAACCTGAGTTGCCATCCAGCCAGCACTTCACATGCCCCATCCCCTCCATTGATTGTGCCCACAACTCACTTCCTTGTGCTTCTGGCAGCTGGCCATTTTCCTTGCTTGCTCATCTGCCCATAACTGTTTTCTTCAAGGCAATGGCGACAGCGGTGGTGCGCCGCTCTTCTTACATGCTCATACTCCAGGAATTGATCATCACTACGAGAAAAGCGGCACCACTTCCCTTTACACAGAATACCAAGCAGAAGTACTTAATGCCGCTCTCTAAACCAAGCAGAGTCCCATAGCGTAGGTACAACCTCCCAAAAACAGACTGCCCTGCCAACCCCACTTCTCGCAGCAGCTGCTAAGAGTTGCCCGTCATCTTCCTCTTCGTTTTCCTCAACCCGCGTTTCTAGGTTAAACACCTGGGATGAAAACGTTCATCCTACGGATGAAAATATGCATGGTCATGACTTAGCCATTTTTATCGTGGCAAAGCATAAGCACAGTATGCCCATGAAATTACCTGTATGCAGGGATATATCCCTCCTGCAGTTGTACCCGGGCACTCCCGTTATAGTGATGCAGGGTCTTAATGGTAAAACAAAATGTAATTTCACTCCCCTGCATTCACACTACATATGTAGTGTGTCTCCTTTTTTTAAGTGTCAGGGTCCTCACTGACCACCTTCACTGGCTGACCACCCACTGGTGGTATGAATGGTTTCAAATCCCGCCTACTTCTTACGCATTCCTTGTTTGCCCCATCTCTTAGCCTGCATCTCCGTGCAGCTTCCCCTGTCCTTGTGGTGTTTCTCGCATCTTTGTACCCCCAAAAAGTCATAGGGTTCGTCCCATGGAGATGTCATGGAAGACCTCTTTCCAGGCCTCAACATCATCACCTTGCTGTTCTCCATCAACTTGCAGTAGTTGCGCCCTGCTTGATGCCTCCTTGCATAATCCCTTGCCTGCTGACGCTACCCTTTCTTCACACTTTTCCGCAGCTTAGCCTTTATCTCTGAGAGGAGCTGGATTTTCTGCTGCATCATAAGTGTGAGTTCTGCAACAGATCCATCAAAATTTACTGTTGTTGTGAGAAAATGTAACCTGTTGTCGATCCTTTGTCCTGCCAAACATGCACGTATATTGCTGCATGGTTGGTTGGGTTTCTCCTCTTCACTTCCTGGACCCGCAAACATCACATTTCCTCTCTGAATTTTTTTTGCTGGCACCCTTGGCCTTACGTCGTTGGTTTGAACAATACTGATGTGTGGCAGGTTATTGTGACACCTAGTGCTGCACAACCTTGTGTCCATACCTTGCTGATGGCTGCTCACCGGTGGGCTGTTGTTGCAAACACAGGTGATGCTTAATCTTCCATGGAATCCTTCCACAATTTTGAAGGGTACCACCTTGGCATATATGTCAATGACGGTGTTGCCCAGCTTAATGCTTGGAAAAATTTCATCTCTCTTGATGTTATCATAGACCTGCCTTCCCTCTCCAAGAGATTCAGTGCTGGTGTATACCTTGTAGATGGAAGTGATTCTGATATCCTCCCACACCATCTGCCCATCCATTCTCAGCACCTGAATTTTACCATCATGCAGAGCACTTCTTGTAATCATCACCTTTGGTGACATCACATTTCGTTCAGCCATGTTGGTGAGCACGTCCCTTGCATTCTTGACAACACCCCACTTGGCATACATGCAAACACAGGCAGTGCCCAAGATAATCCTTGGCACAACTATAGCTTCACTGACATCAACATGGATTCCTCTGCCTTCCCATATGTTTGCCAGGCTTGCACATGCATTGCAAATACCCAGTAATATCACCTGGTTGGGCCTCACCTTTTCCTTTCCAAAATCTGACGACAGTTCCTTTCTTCTATATTGAGTTGCCCTTGTTGGTATAGTGTTGACTTCTTTAGGTATGTCCACAGAGGTTACACTCCAAAGGCAGCTTCCCAAACTTGCTCCCCTCTTGTGTTGGTGCTTTGGCGTGTATGCAGCCCACGTTTGCTTCCATCTTCCACCAGAGTCAGCCATTCCTTTACAACCTTGCTTCTCATTACTGGGATGCATATACCAGATGTATTGGTAGCACAAAATTGTGATCAGGATGGCCCGTCCCGAACAGTTCTTCACGGTTTGCCATAGGCACCTGCAACACTCAATCGATGCCCCCCATTCCCACTGTTGTAATTGCTGATACATGCCAGTGATGACCCTATAGCACATAATCAATGTCGAGGTGGCCTGTTGCATCCACGCCTTAACATCCTCCTTCTCCCATTCCCTTTTTTTTTTTTTTTTTAATAATTCTGTAGACAGCTTGTGAACCGGAGCATGTTGTGGTTGATGAACGACTTCGTTGTGCCTTGCCTCCATTTTTGACCCCATTTGTTCTTTGTTTTTGGCAGATCTGTTCCTCGCCGAATCACCTCATTGTTATGCATCTTCTTTTTGTGAATCTTCTCTTCAGAATGCAAGCCTTCATATGTCCACACTCTTGGCTTCCCCACATGGTTTTCTGCCCCTTCGTATGCCCTAATGACTTCTCCACTCTTTTCATCATCACATACAAGCTTAGGTGTCATCATGTCTCGATCCTTCAGGCTATCCCCTCTCCTTATCACCATCTTCGGGGCCTCTCCATTGTATGAATGCTTCCACACCTGATACTCCATGTTCCCTTCATCTCGCCCAACATTTGTCAATGCCTTGTCATCCAAAGAAGTTTCAATTTCCTCTTCCTTGTCCTGAATTAGGGTACCTGGTGTCCCAAGGAACATGTTATTGACTGATGAGGTACATAGCTCCAAGAGCAGCTGGAGCCACTGCAGCTCTGCCTGAAGATGCTTGTCATCACTACGGAGCTTATCCACGCATTCTTCTTTGGCCTGACTTAGTTCTTGGTTGGATTTTGCTAGATCCAACCATAACTGTTGATTTTCCACGACCAAGACGTCTACCTGTATTTCAGTCTGTAATGCTAGGGTGGCTACAACGCTATCTCGTGTATCCTTTACCTTTAATTTCTCCTTCAGTGCAGCCGCAAGCTCGGTATGCAGCCCACTTAGTTCCCTTCCCTCATCCAGAGATGTTTCTCCATTCTCCAACTACATATGAGTGGAGCTATTTTGTGTCTCACTGTTTCCTCTCCATCCAAGCTGCAGCTTTCCTTTGTGAGAATATCCTGGTATCTGAGCTCTGTTGTACTCCTCATTCCCCATCACACTCATTCGTTTCCTGGAAACACTAATCTTTGGTGACATGGCGGCATCATGCCCAAACTCCCCAAGCATGTCTTGATCTAGGTGTGTATCTTTCCTTAGATCCTGTCTAGTTTGAGCAAGCATCGTACACTCTTCCTCCACCCACTCCATCAGGTCTGTCCAAGACTGGTTGTCATCTTTCTCTACCATGACACTCATTTCACCGGTTGTACCACTATTGCTTGGGGAGTTGGTGGTATCATGCCCAAACTCCCCAGGTATGTCTTGCCCTACATGTGCCCTTGTATAAGACCTTGGGAACTGCACATGAACTTGCAATCTAGGTGTACACTCTTCATTGACACCTGATTGATCCTCTGTTGAACAAAAGATGTCTTCCATGATCTCTCCTTCCTCATCACAAAACACATTCACAATGTTTGTGCCAAGAGAGCTTACACATTCGCACTCCATCCTACTGCTGCTCTTCGATTCCCATTGTTCAAACATTCCACAACATGAATCTTGCATTCCACATGTTCCCACTTGCAGCCCCAGCCGGTGATTCTTTTCACTTCGGATCTGATTCTGTCTTGATGGACATGCAGTGCAACACTCTACTTCCTGCCTTGTGTTGTTCAAGCTGAGAACTCGAGGAAGCATTGCATGGACTTCGCTGATTTGGTTCTTCTCCCTAAAGCACCTCCATGACATGGTTTTGTGATCTGGTATAGGTTCATGATCAATAGAACTCACAGGTGTGAACCTGTTGTGAGTATCCTTCTCAATCGGAGACAATTTCTCTTCCATTCCTGTAGCAGACTCTTCCACATTTGTATCTATCCCATCAAACTTCCCTGCTAACATCACTTTACTCTTACTTGATTGACCTTCTCCTCCAAATTTCAAGATTATGGCTACTTGAAAATCATGCCAGTTCATGGACCTTGGTTTTTGCATTCGATGCCAAGTGTCAGCCCGTGCCTTGAGATTCAGCCTTGCCGATATAAATAACTTGTGCTCGTCAAAGCTCCGCCTCTCACCATCCCTTTTCAGATTCTGGATCTAGCTGCAAACATCCTCATCCTTCTTTCCGTAAAATGGAATGTTAGTCACCATTGCTCGCAAATCACTCTCCTATCTTGCTACACTGAAAACCTACATCTCTCAGACAAGATCCAGCGTGGCTCTGATACCAAAAGAAGGGGCGAGAATCCCCTTCAAGGTGATTCTAATCTGTACTCCTCCCCAGTTGAAGTCAAAGCAAAAGGAAGGAACGTTCTAGTGATCCAACCATCTTCACATGGCTGTGGGTTTCCCTTAGTTCGTTCGTGATCAGAGTTTATGCAATCCTCATCCACGCCACAGCGGAAGAGAAGACATGGATGGGGAGTTTTGAATTGTTCCTGCTCTTGGTTCTACTTTTATACAACAGCCTTGCCCTATGATCACAGCGCCAACAGTGCTGCCATGATCTTTTCTGTGATGCAACCAGCCCTATGACAGCGCTGAACACGACCCTTAATGTGAAGCTCCCTTGAGCAGTGATACGTCGGAAGCCCCCTTTGTAATGGTGACACAGATTTAGAGGGAGGCAGCTCAGATCTGCCATGAACTGCAGGGCCACAAGTCTCTTTCAGGGTTCATGTTTTCTTCATCTCATCTCCCCAAATTGGCCATCCCCCATCAACCCCTTTTACTGAGCAGCTCTCTCTCTTCCCAAATCCTTTTCTCTCTCTCTCTAATCTTGGTCTACAGGTTCCTCACTTCTCCAATAGCAGCATATCTACCATGCAATGCAATGCACAACTCAGCCAGGCATCCAGTGCACCCAGCCTTGAAATCATCCTCGGTCACACAAGGCATAACCATCCCATTCATCACTCTCTCTCTCTCTCTCTCTCTCTCTCTCTCTCTCTCTCTCTCTCTCTCTCTCTCTCTCTCTCTCTCTCTCTCTCTCTCTTTCTCTCTCTCTCTCTCTCTCTCTTTCTCTCATGCCGATGTCCAACCCTTCACACTACCTTTTTCCAAAAGAAGCCATTGCCCGAACAGCTCTCAGCCTTTCTACAGGTTTCAAGCCATTACCCCAACAGCCCTCTTTTCCCTTCAACTGTGAACCTCAGTTCTTCATACCCTGAGACCATACTGGAAATCAGTTCCAAAAGCAAATCAGTGTCGGTGTTGCTTCCCCATCCACATTATCCTTTCTCTGTTTTCAACAGTTCTAACTAACCCTCACTGGTGTTTTCAATCAGCCAAGCTAGGTCTACATTGGTTCCAGTGTGTCAATACCCAGGGCAGCATTGTGTGCAGGTTCATAACACTGAAACAAAGAACAAGAATGAAGACAAACAGTGACCATTCTGATTCAGTGACAAGCAGTCTCTCCCCCCACTCATTTCTCCTACTGACACTATAACATCAGGTGCATCCATCCTTTCCCTATCCTGGTTTGAAGTCCAGAGTCTCCATTCCATTTTCAAAACCTTTTTCCTCCGTCACATATCTCTATCTCCTTCTCCTCTACCAAGAGCCAGTCCTAAATCCACACCAAAACGATTTCTAAGTCACCACCCCCAAAAACCGAAGCCCACAGTCTACGAACTTATCTGTTTTATCCTCCAGCGAAGCGGTGGATCTGCCTGCCAAGATGGCACCTCACCATCGCCTGTCAGCAGCCACTTCAACCTATTCTCCTTGTCTTGATTCCAGTATTTATCATGCCATGATGGCTCCTCTTCATCCTATGGAACATCCTGTGGCTTGCCAACTAAATACTCTATCCTTCTATGTGTGCAATTCTTCCCTAAGAATTGACATGGTCCTATAGTAAGAAGACACAAAAGCAGCTATAAGCTTTGATTACAGATAACCTGAGTTGCCATCCAGCCAGCACTTCACATGCCCCATCCCCTCCATTGATTGTGCCCACAACTCACTTCCTTGTGCTTCCGGCAGCTGGCCGTTTTCCTTGCTTGCTCATCTGCCCATAACTGTTTTCTTCAAGGCAATGGCGACAGCGGTGGTGCGCTGCTCTTCTTACATGCTCCTACTCCAGGAATTGATCATCACTACGAGAAAAGCGGCACCGCTTCCCTTTACACAGAATACCAAGTAGAAGTACTTAATGCCGCTCTCTAAACCAAGCAGAGTCCCATAGTGTAGGTACAACCTCCCAAAAACAGACTGCCCTTCCAACCCCACTGCTCGCAGCAGCTGCTAAGAGTTGCCCGTCATCTTCCTCTTCGTTTTCCTCAACCCGCGTTTCTAGGTTAAACACCTGGGATGAAAACGTTCATCCTACGGATGAAAATACGCATGGTCATGACTTAGCCATTTTTATCGTGGCAAAGCATAAGCACAGTATGCCCATTAAATTACCTGTATGCAGGGATATATCCCTCATGCAGTTGTACCCGGGCACTCCCGTTGTAGTGATGCAGGGTCTTAACGGTAAAACAAAATGTAATGTCACTCCCCTGCATTCACACTACAGCCATACTTGCGCAAACCTCTCTTAACTGTCTGCACAACTCTCTCTGCCAAGCCATCGGCCTGAGGATGATCCCGAGAAGTGGTGCGATGGTCTATCAAGGCTTTATCACATAACGTCTGAAACTCCCCCAAGAACTCTCTCCCTTGGTCCGTGAGTACCTCCGCTGGGGCACCAAATTGGCTAAGTACACGATACAAAAATGCATACACAGCTCCCTCACTAGCCTTATCAGGCAATGGAACCAACTCAATCCACTTGGAGAAGTGCTCCACCATCACCAACACGTATTTGTGGTGGCGCATCGTTAGTGGCAACGGCCCGGCAAAGTCAAGACTCCACCTGTAGCCCAATCCCATGATCGGAAGATGATACAATTGTGGTGTAGGGGCGTTGAATGAAGCACGCACACTATCACACACCATGCACCTAGCCACAAATTGTTGCACCTTTGTATGCATACCACGCCACCAATACTGCCCCTGCAGTAAACTGTGAGTGCGTCGCACCCCAAAATGCCCCAACTCTTCATGGGCATGCCGCACTAACCGTGCCCGCTGTGTTGGGTGAGGCACAATCCTCACTCGACCATCCTCCGACACTCGGAGCAGGTATGTCCCCTCCCACTTGAACCTCTTGGCTCGTTGCAGGTTCTGATCCCTCTCCTTAGCAGTCAAAGTGGCTGTCGTGTCTCCAGTGCGGAGATAGTCCAACACAGCTGAATCCTCATGTATATCTCTGGCCCACCTGACTCATCGGTGGCCTCATGGTTCTCAAACACTCGGTCTACAGTCATCCATGTTGTAGGTCCAACCTGGCCTTCCGTTGCCAAGATACACAGAAAAGCAGATGCGTGCCATCCGGGCACCATCTCCTTGTCCGTCTCACCATGCCACCGAGCTCCAATGTCATCTTGCTGGCTCGTGCATGGATTGCGACTCAACCCATCCGCATCTCAATTGACTAGACCGGGTCGATACCACCTGAAAGTCATACTCTTGGAGTATGAGTGCCCACCGTGCAAGCTTTCCCGTAAGCTTGTCTGACTCCATCAACCACTTGAGTGGCTAGTGATCTGTGACAAGGGTGAAGAGATTGTCGTATAGGTAGCATCTGAAGTGTGCCATGGCTCACACTGCAGCTAAGCACTCTCCCTCATATGAGCTATACTTAGCATCTGCAACATTGTTTGAGCGGCTAGCATAAGCCACTACAAACTCTCTTCCCTCATCATCCACCTGTGTGAGCACCGCTCCAAGCCCTAACATCCGTGTGCAACTGAAAAGGACGCCCCCTGATAGGTTGTCTCAAGATAGGTGCTGAGGTCGACCTTGCCTTGAGCTTCTGAAAAGCTCATTCCTGCTCATCTTCCCACTGTCACTCCTGGTCCCCTTGGTCAGCTTGGTTAGAGCCTTTGCAATAGCACTAAATCCCTTGACAAACCATCGATAGTAGTTTGTCAACCCCATGAAAGCTGGAACTCGGCTCACATCCATGGGGCATGGAATCTGTGCAATGGCCTCTACCTTAGTCTGCTGTACCCCCAATCCTACAGGATATATCATGTGACCCAGATATTCAATCTGGTTGTGGAGAAACTTGCACTTGCCCGGATGTAACTTCAATCCGTGTGCCCTCAAGCGCTCAAATACCACCTGAAGGTGTCTCTCATGCTCCTCCACTGTAGCACTGAAGATGATGATATCATCTATGTAGCACCGAGCAAACTCCACCCCTGCTAGAATCCTATCCATAACCCTCTGGAACTCTGCAGGAGCGTTCTTCAGCCGGAATGGTAAAAATCACCACTGATATAGACAATCTTTGTCGTGCTCATTGATCCCCCAGAATGTCGTCTTTTGCTTATCCGCCTCTTTGATCGGCAACTGGTGATATCCGGATTGCAAATCCAAAGTGCTAACGACCTTGGCATGTCCAATGGCATCAAAGATCTCCTCCGGCATTGGCATGGCATATATATCGGACTTGGTCTGACGATTTACAAGCCGGTAATCACCGCACATACGTCTCTCCGTCCAATTGCCATAGACATCCTTCTTGGCTGGCATCACTGTGGCTGAAGTATACTCTCCACCAGATAGCTCCACCAAACCAACCTCCCAAAGGTCCTGAGTCCTCATCTGAATCAAGGACCTTCCATGTCACTGTATCTATAGGGTCTCCGAAAGATTGGTGTGTCAGTGGTCAACTCAATGCAAATTTCCTGACCCTTCAGTGCTCCCAAGTCCTTCAAACTGAAGGCAAAGCAGTTCATGTAAGCCCTCAAGAACCGCCGTATACGTTGTCTCTCTCCTCCGCTGACTATAGGTCCAACATCCGGCTTCCAATTGTCCTCCGTGACTGCAACATTAAGTCCAACAGGCTTAGAGGTAGAAGACGCGTCTCGTGGTTGCTATGCTGCAACCTCTTGAGCAATACTCCCTGCCTGCTCAGTCAATGACAAGGCCTCATCCTGCCCTATCATCCCTTCTTTGATGACTTCCTCAATCCGAGAAAAATCCCCAACCTCATCCATCATCGCTGCCGTGTCTACCAACTCCCTCTGAACCTCGAGCACCTCCCACGTGTGCCATGGATGTCTGCACCTTGTGGTCTTCACCTGCTCGCCCCCACTCACTGCCTGTACTATCTCGGTAGGCAGGGAGACTGTTAAAGGAAGTGTAGTGACAGAAGTTGTCCGCATTCTATGCTGCTCAGCCATACCCAGGCTGACAATCCAGGTCAAGCAATTGAGATCCATCACTTGCCCCAACACCTGACGACGTGATGCCTCAGAAAGAGATGGCACCACCGTGGTACCAGTGGTAAAAACCCATCGCCCGCTCACGCTCATCGGCATTGGGCTCCACTAACTGTTGCAACTGAGCATCCCACAGAAGGCCAGGTCCACTATCCCGGAAAGCATGAGATGCAGGAAAGCTAAGCAGTGTAGGTAGTGCTGCTCGTGGTTGACCCATCTTGTTGACCACTGCCAAAGGCGAACGGTCATCATGTTTCACTCATTGAGACTGCCTCCCTGTGTCCAAGATGCTATCCACTGTAAGGTATGCTGGCCGTTGCACCCCATCAAATGCATGCTTGAGCAGTGCAGGTTGCATCAAGTTGGTCCACCATAGCCGTGGACAATGAGCTCGTGACCCAACTGCAGCTGCATCTAGCAACACTGCTGATCCAAGCCAAGACCAGACTTGATACACATTGCCCATCATCTTGGCCTGAGAATCACCCATCAATGGTACATTCTCTAAGATGTATGCTGGAGAGTCTGCCTGCTGAAGCTGTAAATAACGCAAGACCCTCAACATCTCCCAAAACAGTCATGACCTTGAGTCTTGTAACCCATTGCCATGCCCCGCTGATGAATGCCCTTGACAAGGCCAACCTGCCACTACCAAGTGAATAGGCCCAACCCGTGCCAAATCCTTCACCCCCAGCAAAGAGATATATACTGGCAAGGCTTGCTGGTATCCACGAACTGCAGACACCGACAACAAATCAGGGTACTGCTGCACCAACTGAGCAACATGGCGCAGTGAGACACATCGTGCAGTCTCATCCCTCTCCACATACAGGTAACGTCAAACTCGCCTGCAACACTGTAGCCAATCCAGTGCTGATCCCGCCAAACAAGTCCAGAAGGCATATACCTTCATCCGGGCACTGCCACACAATAAGTGTGGTGTCCAATGGCAACAACTAAGGTAGTCTTGGTGCAATCACCGCACTCTCCTCCTCTCCTGATGGTACAAAGGCCTCTACCCAGGCTTGTTGCACCCGTCTATCAGCAGCCTGCTGCAAATCCTTGCTCGTGCCCCACAATGGAGTGTGAGCAATCATGGCAGGCAACTCCGCCGTACCATGCATATTATCCTCCTCTGTTGGAGGTGGCACATCCTCTGCATGAGCATTTTCTTCTATTGCCCCGCTGGGCAGCTGCAATACCCCCAATGAATGTCACAGGGAGTTGCACACGCCGGCCATCCCTTGACTGCCATCCAGGCCTATAGGAGGCTGACTCCTCCAAAAAATCCAGGATGAAGCCCATGGGCTACAACACTGTCCCACCATCCAGGACTTCATAAGAGAGCACATCTGTCACAATGGCCTTGGCTCGCATCATTGAGCCATCTGTAGGGTGATCCGGTTGTAGTCTAATGGCCAACTCACGCCGTGTCATGCCCCGAGCCTTCTCTGATCCTCCCAGAGATGTCTGTATCTGGAAAGGACAAGGCTCCATATCCACCTCCATGAGGCCCAAACCTACAATAGCAGCTCTGCCCAACATCAGTGGCTGAGCTCCGAGTCCAACAAGACCCGCAGTGGCCGGTACCTCTTGCCTGCCGGTCCACTCAAAGAGAAAGAGCTGCTGCATAATTTGTGTAATGGTGTGGTGGATTGGAAAGGGGGTGGAGTGTTGGGAAGAGATTGAGTGGGTAGAGGAGGTATGTATAAGAGCCCAAGGTAAGCGCTTGGGGGTTGGGACCCGGGGGTGGGGAGACTGGTGGGGCGGGTGGACGGGAAAGGGCAGGGGTGTTAGAGGAGGATGGTGGCTAGGGGGGGAGGGTAGAGCAGGCAGCTGTAGGGTGGTATGGGTGGAATGAGGTGTCGGGATCTGGATAGAAGTAGGGTGAGGGTCAGGGGGGATGAGTTGTGTGGCTAGATGAGTGGGGATAAGAATGAGTGTTGATGAGGGCATTCGTGAGTGGGGGAAATTACGGTTAAGGTGCCACGGACTATCCAAGCGGAATGATTGGGATTTTTGAATAGGGGTTATGTGGCGCGTATGATCATCGGCCATGTGCTAGGAGCAGGGCAGGTGATGGGTTACTGTGACGGGCAAGGCTGGGTGGGCAGGGAGTGGAAAGCTGCTCACTCTGGGGCGATGGCGAAGTATGTGAGAGAGTGGCAAGAAGAGGTGGGGCGTGGGGGTGTAGTTGTGTATGTTAATGGGGAACGAACAGTGGGGAAGCCATGCATTGCACCGGATGTTATGTGGGGAGTAGTGGCTGAGAGAGCGGGTAGTGCAGGGTGTGTTAGTAGGGACGCAGTCATGGTACTTTGCGTCATGGATTGCAGGTGGTCCAGAATGCTCATCACGCGCGCAATAGCAGCACTGAATCGCGACAGGGGGAAGAGGGAGGGGGGGGGGGGGGGGGTAGGGGGGTGCTTTGAACAAGTGTAGGGCAGAGCAGGGGAGTAGAGAAGAGATCACGACATTGCATATTGGAATTGAGAATTACAAAGTGGCTATGGTAAAACGTGAGAGAGAGAAGTTGTTGAGCAAAGTGAGCACTAAGAGAGGGAGAGCGAGCTGGCGCGTTCTACTGGCAGGAACTTGGCCGTGGCGATCTGTCGTAGACTTAGGCATTATCCATGTTGGCATGCATGGTGAGAGTGCTCGTCAACTGAGCGTGGTGGGTGTGCGTGGGCGGCGCAGGGTCAGGAAGCGGCTGGAGAGACGCTTTGGCAACGATGGTCGGCCCGGATAAGAAGCCCGGGGGAGTGGAGAGCATGAGCTCGATCAGAGCCAGGGGCTTGGGGCCTCTACCCTGCACATCCGCCATGGTGCCGTGGGAGACGTGTGTAGACACCCCTGGGGGGGGGAGGCAGTTTGTCCAACACTAGCTTAGCGTGGTTGTAGAAGTTTTCCAGATTAGCTCCAAGATTTTTGGTGATGGAGTCTTGGAGAGACACAAGGTAATTGTGGTGAGCTTCGTGTTGGGTTGCCATGTGAGGGCGACCTTGTTCTCCATGCTCGCCAGATCACCCTTGAATTCGGTTTTGATAGAGATGGCGTGCGTAGCCAGTTTCTTGTCAATCTCCGACATTAGAAATTCGTGCCCATGCTTGGAAGTCGATGTTGATTTGATGGTGAGGGAGTTGACAGTGTCGGCCAGTGCTTGGTTGATGTTAGCAACTCTCAGTCGTTCCAGAATCTTGGCTGCTGGTGGGGTAGCCCCATTGAGGCTATTCGTGTGAGGCTCGAATTTGATGAGTCAGTCGATAACTAGGACTGGCGGACGGTTGCACCATTGGGTATATACACTAGGGTTCTTGCAGATGATTAGAGCCATCCCTGTGTGCCGAATTTTCTCCTGTCAATTGAGTTGAAATGAATGTGCTCAGCGTTGTCTTTGCCAAAGATGCCATAAAGGGCATCTTCCGTGGCCGGTTGTGAATGAAGTGGGTTGAGATTTCTTGCCACGAGGGTGAGGGCATCGCGCTCCGTAATGGCCTCCTATGGTGTTTGACGAGCCCTGAGCGCGCGCGGTCAGGGTGACGGCATAGTAGTCTAGGGGGGTCGTGGTAAGTTGCGGTGTAGGTTGGGCTCACTGAACCGCCTACCCGACTGCGGTTAGTGTAGGGGGTCCGTGGTCGTACATGGTGGCTATGATTACTATTTAAGTCCTACCGGCAAAGAGAAATCACGTACTCCTCTTCATAGGGCGAGTTTGCGTTTCTAAGTCCTACGGTATCCTACAATCTACTCAGCAACTGCCTTCCAAGTCTTTGTGTTTTATTGTCTAGTTCCTACCGCCTAGGCCCTCGATCTGCCTACAGCCGGGACATGTTTTAATCCCTTCACAAGGCACCTGCCGAGCCTAGAGGGAAAATCTTCCTCTCCCAATGCCCCTCCTTCACCGAGGGCTTGAGTTCAAGTCACCTCTAATAGAAGGGCCAACGCTTCCTACCCCAGTGCCTAAATATTTTGTTTTAGCAAAGGAGTGACCAAAATGCCTATCGTCATCCAATAGGTTCACCAAATTCAATAAGGTGGTTCTAAGCCCCTGAACTCAACAAGTTCAATCAGTTTAATCAACACCCTGCAGGCTATAACGAGCACCACGTGCATCTATCCTATTTAAGCAATTTTGTAAATCAGAAATGTTGGAAAATAAAGAAATTAAGAAAAATCAGAAAAAATACCTCCCCCATGGGAAATCATGTGGGGAATCCAAAGATACTCTTGGCGCCTAAAGATGCCTTTGGGAACCCTGTGGGAACCCAATGAGAACCGAGGAACACCCGGGAACCGTTCCTTGCCGCGGAGAACTGCCGCGGCTCTATCGGATGAATGAATCTCGCTGAGAGCTCATCCCTGCATACTACATTCGTTAGTCCAGAACATGCATGCGTAAATAATAAAATAACCACTGTTGGATCCAAGCCAGATTTCACCCCCTTACATTATTTTAAGGCGCTGGTGCGCTTTCCCTCCATGGAAAACGTCATCCTCTACCTTGGGCTCTGACACAAAGGCTCATTGTAGCCGAGTTTTTAGGACATAGTACTTTCTCTCCTCCCTTCTCTCTCGAGGTCTCCGCCTCTAGCTCACTGCTCCCAGGCCCGCTTGGCTCTATCTTGGAGTCCTAAGAACGCTCCCCTCCAAGGCTACGTCCTCCCAAAATCCTATATTTTATCTACCATTGGCGCCTTAGACAATGGCTCCTAACCCTTAGAGAGGTAGAAATTGAATCTAATAGCTAAAGGTAAGAATACCCCCATTCAAGGGAATTTGCAGACGCATTGCCCGCTGGGTAAAACGCCCCCGCCACGCGGCGGGGCTCAGATCCGCGCGTAGCGGTCCAAACCATGGACCGTTGCGGTTAACATCAGCGTCCACCGGTCCGTCTCAACTTTTGGTTATCCAGCAGGTAAAGACCCGCACCCTGCTCGCACGCTTCAGGGCCTCACGCCTGAGCCACGCGGCTGATGTTCTTGATCTCAGTACGACTTAAGGTCAACACTGGGGCCCCGCTCCCGTTCGTCGTGGCTGGGCCACGGCTGCCTCCACGCTTTTAGTAATCGAGTCTCTACTCTCTAGGCGCAGCACCCGCGCTCCTCCCGGGCTGCTCGCGACTTTGGGGCAGCTGCTGTCAAGCGAAATTAGCCCGCCCAAACCCCAAGACAAAAAATACAACCCACCCTCCCCTAGGCCTCCATGGCTTGCTAGTGGGGGGGGGGGGGGGATTAGCACATAGTGGCCTTATAGTGGCCTTATATCATAGATCCAGCCTACTGGCCTGCCTTTGCCAGAGCTGGCTATATTTCAAATTAGTAATCAAACACAAAGATTCTTTCTTCCAACAATTCAAATACTAGCCTCTATTGGTGCCCTTCCCAATAGACTATGGGGGTCTTCCCCTTGTCACTTCTAGACATGAAATAATGGGATTCCACAATGCACTCTCCTCTTTTGAAGAGCCTAAATCAGATTTTCAACTTCAAGCTTTGCTTGGAAAATAAATGAATCACATACACAAATGGTGAAATGGTAAGATGGGATCAACCTTTCTATGCGAGAGTGCTTGGGATGCTCTATCGACTCAAGTAATGGTACTCTATGCGGCCTCCACTTGGGCTCTCGTCCATAAGTCCATACCAGCCTCTCCTACTCGTCCTCAAGTCACTTTCCTCCACATGAAATTGCCCTCTTCCTTCACAAATGAAAATGGCTCAAAGGCCCACAAGCTAGGCCACTTGCCTTAGCTTACAAAAATCCTACCTAACTAGGGAGCTTCAAGCTCCACTCCCTAGGATCTAGCCCCTCCTCAAGCCAAAAACTATCAAGCACTACAACAACAAGCAAGAAGAAACTAAGCAAATGTGCTAGATGAAGAACAAGGGAAGCCTTGCCCCTCTTTTATACTGTTGTTGGGCTTAATAGACTAATGGAAAATATTCATCAAACTATTGTTCCCTTGGAGGATCTATAATATACTATTCCACATGGATGAAAAGTCTTAGAAGCAAATGAAAGCTGGCTTTTCATCCATCCAATTGGATGACCAGTTGGCACGAGTTGTCATTTCATCCATCCAGCTCCTCAAGGCGAATTCCAGGATTTTTCATCCATCCAAGAAGTAGAAATGCAAATAATAGGCCTTGTGAGTGCCGTCGATTCAATAATTTGGCCCCTTTGCTAATCAGCTCCATAAATCACCAAACTTGGTGACAAACTACATTTATATATCCCATATCAGCCCGTGAATTCTCAGCTCCATCGGTGGCAAAATGTTTCACTTCTCGCCATTCGTCGTATTTTCGCTACACACAGATTTTGTGGTATTTTTGGAAATCAAATCCCTGGTGATGGCTCTGAGATCCTTGACCCTGCCACTGAGTCATAGGTTGTCCAGAGTCCCCTCCAGTTGTCCCACACCGCTAACAAGCCCACGCTTTGCCGTTTGAAGTCGTCTTGACCTACTGTCATTCCGATGCGGCCAATTGCTTTGTTGCAATATTTCATCGCTATACATGTCGCTTCCACCAATTGCCAAACTCCTCGCCGTGTGTTCCTATTGGACTTGAAAGGCGGGAGAAAAAAGAGATCGCAATCTAGGACTGGAACAGTCGTCCTGTATTGTTTGAACAGGATTAACTTGTCGTTTCTGGTATCGAATTGGCAGCCCGATCTGCTGTCGATGCAGCTTCCTACGGTCATCTTGACGCCAGAGTTCCACTCCATGGTTGTCGCAGACACTGTCTAATTTCCTACGTGCTTTACCAACGATTTCCAGACAAATAACAAACTAACCTGTAGGCTGTTTTGGCAGTACAATGCCGAAACCGCTTGTCTTATGATCAAAAACGATCTGAAAAGAAAAGTGTACCAATATATGCATCTACATATATGGCGACCAATGGGGACACTCGTCCCGAGTGTAAGAGAATCCAAGATCTCTGGTTCGTAAAAATCCCCCTACTAGGGTATCCTTGATATCCCTTGGAGTCAACGACTATCTTGAGTAAAGATAAGAATAATTCCCCTCGGACTCTTCCTCCTCGGAGAGAGTTCGAGTCTTCCGGGAGAGAGGAGGAAATAAAAGCAAAAGCCAAAAAAATGTTTCAAAACCACCCAGCTCGCCCTCTTCGGAGAGAGTTGGAGTTCCCAGATAAAAAATACTTCAAAACCCCGCCATTCTCCCCCACCGGATTGGGTTCGAATCCCCTAGATGATGTAAGAGAGATATGCACGGTGCAAATTGATGATTCTACTCTAAAATAGCCTTGGAAGGACTTTGGTTCTACCCTACTTGACATGGCTTGCAGGGACCTCTCATGGATGTGCACAGCTCATGGTAAATCGCTCACTGCAAACTACGACCTCGACTCGAATCCGGAAGGGTCTAGAAGCTCCTAAATAGGATGCTTCTGGGAGTCCTAATTCTTGGCTCCCATAACAACAGAAAAAATTGGATACCCGAGGACCCTACCCATGAAATAAACGCACCATTTCTAACTACAATCTAACTTGGTTCATGACTCGCAGGGACCTCTCATGGATTTCGCAGAGCTCATGATGAAATTCTTGACCTAAGAAACGATTGGATCCATTCTGCACCTCAGAGGACCATACTCTGGAACAATGTAACATTCTATCTGAAGAGGTCACACGCCCTTCTGGGTTTTCCTGTGCCTAACGCCCTTCACTCATGTGAGGGGAGGAGCAACCACTGCTCTACAAATCACCTTTTACCCCCTCACTGCTTCTGACTTTTCTCTCTCTACGAGGAATGCTACAGCGGGGTAAGGTGAAAATGACAAAAGGTTTAAGGTTTAGAATCCCCGTGCGGGAAGTCGTTGTGCTCCATGCAGGGAGCATCAGTATACTGCAGAATGCTTGATACAACAAACATTTACTTTTTCTCGAGATATGCTTTGAGCAGACACAGATAGATTCTGTGATAAAAAAAAACAAATGATGATCGACAGTGTGCATTGAACAAGAGTGCATATATTAGCCAACCCATTGTTCCCATTCCTGCACCTGTGGTTCTTCACTTGGTGAAGAAGAAAAGAAACTCACAACACGTGATTAGTAACGAAGATGTATGAAGTCTTCTACTTGGCAATTGGATGGTCATAGCTTTAATAGCTTATGCCATATCAAACAAATTCTAATTCTACAACTGCATTTCTGTGTATCTTGGCAGCGGAAGACTAGGTTGGACCTACAACAGGGATGACTGTAGACCGAATGTCTGAGGACCCTGAGGCCAACAATGAGCAAGGTGGCGCCAAAGATATACATGAGGATTCAGCTGTGTTGGACTATCTCCGCACTGGGGGCACGGCAGCCACTGTGACTGCCAAGGAGAGGGATCGGATCCTACAACGAGCCAAGAAGTTCAAGTGGGAGGGGACACACCTGCTCCGAGTGTGGGAGGATGGTCGAGTGAGGATTGTGCCTCACCTAACCCAGCGGGCACGGTTAGTGCGGCATGCCCATGAGGAGTTGGGGCATTTTGGGGTGCGACGCACTCACAGTTTACTGCAGGGGCAGTATTGGTGGCGTGGTATGCACACAGAGGTGCAACAATTTGTAGCTAGGTGCATGGTGTGTGACAAGGTGTGTGCTTCATTCAACGCCCCTACACCACAATTGCACCCTCTTCCAATCATGGGATTGGGCTACAGGTGGAGTCTTGACTTCGCAGGGCCGTTGCCATTTGACCATGCGCCACAACAAGTACGTGTTGGTGATGGTGGAGCACTTTTCCAAGTGGATAGAGTTGGTTCCATTGCCTGATAAAGCTAGTGAGGGAGCGGCGTATGCATTCTTGGATTGTGTACTTAGCCGATTTGGTGCTCCAGCTGAGGTACTCACGGACCAAGGGAGGTCAGTAATTCGAACTCTGGAAGTGCATCGGTTGCTACCGAGGGTACCATCACCTCCTTGCCTCGGTTTTCTCCAAACAACCAGGCGATGCACTCCGCATCAGACTCGCATTCATACAATCCTGGTCCTAGAGACTTGCACGAGCCAGCAGGATGACACTGGAGCTCGGTGGCATGGTGAGACGGACGAGGAGATGGTGCCCAATTGCGACTCAACCCATCCGCATCTCGATTGACCAAACCCGGTCCATGCACAACCTGAAAGTCATACTCTTATCTATGTTTTACTTTTGATCAATTTGCTCACTGTAGAATGCATGTTGGACATGGATAGCAACTGTGAAGACCTGCTACTCACCTCGTGCATCCTCACTGACACACATCTTGATGTGGTGGTTTTTGGGACGGGCACAGGTGAGGGTCTTCACTGGATGTGTATTTTTTCAGTTTGCAGATGATCAAAGGACTTGGCGATGGTGACAATTGACGCTACATACTGCTTCGGTGGGGCATCTGATACGATTCGGCCTCTCAACCTTAATCCTTTTTGGTTTTTATGGGTTGTGACCTGATTATAAGTCAGTTTTCTGGTATGATACCAGTCTGAACTTTGGCACCATATTAGTGGGGTTTTCAACCTGATTGTAAATCAGTTTTCTGGCATGATACCAGTCTGAGCTTCGGGTGTATTTTGATATGGTGCTGGAGTACCATCTCCGGACCTTATAAGGCTATCCAATGATGCTTGAGATAGGCCTTCTTATGCTGATTTAACACGGTAAGTACCAAGCGATACTTTTTGAACATTGAGGTCAGAGTTCTAAATTTAAAACAGCCCTGGTTACACTGTTCTAACTTGGAGATTACCAAGCAGCTGGCGTGATGGGCTTTTCAGATTACATAACACCTGTTTTAAGGTTGCGAATCATCCTTTGAATTTGAAACAGGTTCAGTTTTACTATGTTAACTTGGAAAGTACCAAGCTGTACTTGACTTGGAAGAATACCAAGTAGTGGTCTTGTTGGGCTTTTTCAAAATACATAGGGGCTGGTTTAACTTATCAAACTAGCCTTTTGGAATACCCTTTAAGCTGGTGTTGTCTATAAAGTTCTGATTATGCTCATTGTAGCACTCCACTCTGATTGAGTTTTGGAGATCGATGATTGGAAAACCAGATCCAGACCTTTGTGCATTCATGGAACATAGACATAGCATGCTGGCTGGTCTACATTATCAGGCTGGGCTCTTGGAATTGCAACACCTGCAACTCATTCTCAAAGGCTCGAGTGTTTATGTTGATCTGGTATGTACCAAAGGTGGTGTTTGTCCCGATTGTTTTATAAGAAAAACAAGACTCCTTCAATGATGAATGACATCTGAATCTAGGGCGATGGTTGTCTTGGAAATCCCACCCTCCCACCCTATTTTTTTTTTTCATGTGTTTTTAGGAAGATGACACGAGTTTTTATCAGGTAAGATACTGCCTATGGAAGGTGAAGTTAGATAGTGCCTTGTTATGAGGCTGATTTGTCGTTGATTTGACAAAGACCTTGTTTGGTCTTGTCCATGTCCCGACAAGACATAGTATCTTCCCTCTCTATTCTTGACTAGTGTACTCAGTGGTTTCTGTACACTCTCTCTCTCTCTCTCTCTCTCACCTGCCATTTTCCAGTTTTCTTACTATGATGTACTAACACCTTTAATGGAAAGCCATGGGGTATCAGCCCCCTATACCTCCATAACAATAGTGTGGAGCAACAAATCCCTCATAGCACCATCGTCCATGTCCCGACAAGACATAGTATCTTCCCTCTTCCATTAGGGATTAGAAAGAAGGTATTTCCAAACCAGGTAGGCTTAGGAAAATAATTGTTAATCCCAAACAGATAATTGGAGAGAGGGAGAGAGGGGGCGCCCACCATCCAACCCCTGGTATGGCAGTCACTTATGGAGTGAGTGTGGTATGCACTCACCCCGTAAGGGAGTGCATACCGGACCCATTCTCATAAGGCTCTCCCTCTACAATGTAGTTCTGTCCTTGGACTTGAATACCAAAAAGATAAAAGGTCTACATTCTCTCTGCCCTCAGATCACGAGTGAACATTGGCATAGCATAAATCAAACTTGGCGAGAATATAGAGTCATGCGTTTTCCGTCTTACCTCTTATCTTGTCAACAAGCTCTTGTAAAGAAGTAGAGACCAAGGAAGAATCTCCGTGCGATGTAGTTTTATCTTTGGTTAAAAAGCTACAGTCTCTGCTTCCCAAGTCAAGAGAAAATTATATGGACAAAACATTCATATAGCTGGGCACGAAAGAGTTCATAAATTACAGGTGTTCTTCAACCGATGCCAATAAATTACTGCACATTTTTCCACCATATCAGCCAACTTTATGGTTAGAACCGTTTTTCCAAAGGTATGAATAAGATCTTGTGTTCTTCAGCCAGTGGCAGTAGTCTACTGCCCGTGATTCACAACATGAACATGTGATTAAAAACATTGGCAGCAATCTGCTGCCCATCTTTTTCACCATATCAGCCAGCTTTATGGTTTTAAAACCAGATTTCCTTAAGGTATGAAAAAGGACATATCACGTTACACCTGGGCATTTTTTTAGTGGTGCTATAAAGAGCAAACCCACATCCAGGAGAAGTATTAAAGCCCACGAGTAGGGAAGGCTTTTCATCATAAGGGATCTGATGCTGACATAAGGCATCAACTACAAGTTACCAGTTAATAGGAGTAATGTGCATTGACCGGATCATGTAGAAGGTGTACACACATACTCTAACAGGCTGTTTTACCCGGGCCTAGCTCATAATATCAGTATGCAAGAAACCCATAGATGTTCTTCAAGTAATATCAGCAATGCCTTTCTCTCGTTGTCCAATCCGCCAACAAATTTTTGTCGGAGAGGATCATCATACCTTATGAGGGATTTGTTGCTCCACGCTATTGTTATGGAGGTATAGGGGGCTGATACCCCATGGCTTTCCATTAAAGGTGTTAGTACATCAGTAAGAAAACTAGAAAATGGCAAGTGAGAGAGTGAGAGTGTGTACAAAAACCACTGAGTACACTGGTCAAGAATAGAGAGGGAAGATACTATGTCTTGTCGGGACATGGACAAGACCAAACAAGGTCTTTGTCAAATCAACGACAAATCAGCCTCATAACAAGGCACTATCTAACTTCACCTTCCATAGGCAGTATCTTACCTGATAAAAACTCGTGTCATCTTCCTGAAAACACATGAAAAAAAAATTAAGGTGGGAGGGTGGGATTTCCAAGACAACCATCGCCCTAGATTCAGATGTCATTCATCATTGAAGGAGTCTTGTTTTTCTTATAAAACAATCGGGACAAACACCACCTTTGGTACATACCAGATCAACATAAACACTTGAGCCTTTGAGAATGAGTTGCAGGTGTTGCAATTCCAAGAGCCCAGCCTGATAATGTAGACCAGCCAGCATGCTATGTCTATGTTCCATGAATGCACAAAGGTCTGGATCTGGTTTTCCAATCATCGATCTCCAAAACTCAATCAGAGTGGAGTGCTACAATGAGCATAATCAGAACTTTATAGACAACACCAACTCAAAGGGTATTCCAAAAGGCTAGTTTGATAAGTTAAACCAGCCCCTATGTATTTTGAAAAAGCCCAACAAGACCACTGCTTGGTATTCTTCCAAGTCAAGTACAGCTTGGTACTTTCCAAGTTAACATAGTAAAACTGAACCTGTTTCAAATTCAAAGGATGGTTCGCAACCTTAAAACAGGTGTTATGTAATCTGAAAAGCCCATCACGCCAGCTGCTTGGTAATCTCCAAGTTAGAACAGTGTAACCAGGGCTGTTTTAAATTTAGAACTCTGACCTCAATGTTCAAAAAGTATCGCTTGGTACTTACCGTGTTAAATCAGCATAAGAAGGCCTATCTCAAGCATCATTGGATAGCCTTATAAGGTTTGGAGATGGTACTCCAGCACCAAATCAAAATGCACCCGAAGCTCAGACTGGTATCATGCCAGAAAACTGATTTACAATCAGGTTGAAAACCCCACTAATATGGTGCCAAAGTTCAGACTGGTATCATACCAGAAAACTGACTTATAATCAGGTCACAACCCATAAAAACCAAAAAGGATTAAGGTTGAGAGGCCGAATCGTATCAGATGCCCCACTGAAGCAGTATGTAGCGTCAATCGTCACCATCGCCAAGTCCTTTGATCATCTGTAAACTGAAAAAATACACATCCAGTGAAGACCCTCACCTGTGCCCGTCCCAAAAACCACCACATCAAGATGTGTGTCAGTGAGGATGCACGAGGTGAGTAGCAGGTCTTCACAGTTGCTATCCATGTCCAACATGCATTCTACAGTGAGCAAATTGATCAAAAGTAAAACATAGATGCGACACCACAAAGAACTTTAATCGTTTGTGGAGTGGGACGCTGCGGCATTCAACACTTGAATCTCAAGAGATCACAGCAGAATGCAACAAATTGGGATACTTGAGGACAAATTGCATATTTTACAAAGTGCATGATACTTCCCCCATCACCTTATGAGCGCCGCTGCTTCACGAATAAGAAAGATTGCAGGCAAACACAGCAGTAGGTCATTTGCCAGTGCGGGAAATGGAAGAGTCTGCCGCCATCGCGCAAGAAAAAACAAAATGCACGCGCATCGTGATGCTGGAGCACTCAGCTCAGCCGCCATCGCCATCCTCCAGAGAAAACAAGCACGAGTATCGTGTCGTGCTTAGGGCAGAGAGGCGGTTAGCAAACCATCCCGCGATTTCATCCACTGGGATGAAATGTTTGCACTTCATTAGAGTTACATCCTCTTAGGTTTACATCCGTCAGGGTAGCATCCAGGATGGATGTAATCCGTCATGGATGAAAAATTGCAGGCTACATCCTTAGTGGTAAGGCTCGAGACAATAATTCATCCAGTCAGGGATTATACCTGGCATATTTTTCATCCGGTATGGATGAAATTCAAAACATATTCCATTAGGGATTAGAAAGAAGGTATTTCCAAACCAGGTAGGCTTAGGAAAATAATTGTTAATCCCAAACAGATAATTGGAGAGAGGGAGAGAGGGGGCGCCCACCATCCAACCCCTGGTATGGCAGTCCCTTATGGAGTGAGTGTGGTATGCACTCACCCCGTAAGGGAGTGCATACCGGACCCATTCTCATAAGGCTCTCCTTCTACAATGTAGTTCTGTCCTTGGACTTGAATACCAAAAAGATAAAAGGTCTACATTCTCTCTGCCCTCAGATCACGAGTGAACATTGGCATAGCATAAATCAAACTTGGCGAGAATATAGAGTCATGCGTTTTCCGTCTTACCTCTTATCTTGTCAACAAGCTCTTGTAAAGAAGTAGAGACCAAGGAAGAATCTCCGTGCGATGTAGTTTTATCTTTGGTTAAAAAGCTACAGTCTCTGCTTCCCAAGTCAAGAGAAAATTATATGGACAAAACATTCATATAGCTGGGCACGAAAGAGTTCATAAATTACAGGTGTTCTTCAACCGATGCCAATAAATTACTGCACATTTTTCCACCATATCAGCCAACTTTATGGTTAGAACCGTTTTTCCAAAGGTATGAATAAGATCTTGTGTTCTTCAGCCAGTGGCAGTAGTCTACTGCCCGTGATTCACAACATGAACATGTGATTAAAAACATTGGCAGCAATCTGCTGCCCATCTTTTTCACCATATCAGCCAGCTTTATGGTTTTAAAACCAGATTTCCTTAAGGTATGAAAAAGGACATATCACGTTACACCTGGGCATTTTTTTAGTGGTGCTATAAAGAGCAAACCCACATCCAGGAGAAGTATTAAAGCCCACGAGTAGGTAAGGCTTTTCATCATGAGGGATCTAATGCTGACATAAGGCATCAACTACAGGTTACCAGTTAACAGGAGTAATGTGCATTGACCGGATCATGTAGAAGGTGTACACACATACTCTAACAGTCTGTTTTACCCGGGCCTAGCTCATAATATCAGTATGCAAGAAACCCATAGATGTTCTTCAAGTAATATCAGCAATGCCTTTCTCTCGTTGTCCAATCCGCCAACAAATTTTTGTCGGAGAGGATCATCATACCTTATGAGGGATTTGTTGCTCCACGCTATTGTTATGGAGGTATAGGGGGCTGATACCCCATGGCTTTCCATTAAAGGTGTTAGTACATCATAGTAGGAAAACTGGAAAATGGCAGGTGAGAGAGAGAGAGTGTACAGAAACCACTGAGTACACTGGTCAAGAATAGAGAGGGAAGATACTATGTCTTGTCGGGACATGGACAAGACCAAACAAGGTCTTTGTCAAATCAACGACAAATCAGCCTCATAACAAGGCACTATCTAACTTCACCTTCCATAGGCAGTATCTTACCTGATAAAAACTCGTGTCATCTTCCTGAAAACACATGAAAAAAAAAATTAAGGTGGGAGGGTGGGATTTCCAAGACAACCATCGCCCTAGATTCAGATGTCATTCATCATTGAAGGAGTCTTGTTTTTCTTATAAAACAATCGGGACAAACACCACCTTTGGTACATACCAGATCAACATAAACACTTGAGCCTTTGAGAATGAGTTGCAGGTGTTGCAATTCCAAGAGCCCAGCCTGATAATGTAGACCAGCCAACATGCTATGTCTATGTTCCATGAATGCACAAAGGTCTGGATCTGGTTTTCCAATCATCGATCACCAAAACTCAATCAGAGTGGAGTGCTACAATGAGCATAATCAGAACTTTATAGACAACACCAGCTCAAAGGGTATTCCAAAAGGCTAGTTTGATAAGTTAAACCAGCCCCTATGTATTTTGAAAAAGCCCAACAAGACCACTGCTTGGTATTCTTCCAAGTCAAGTACAGCTTGGTACTTTCCAAGTTAACATAGTAAAACTGAACCTGTTTCAAATTCAAAGGATGGTTCGCAACCTTAAAACAGGTGTTATGTAATCTGAAAAGCCCATCACGCCAGCTGCTTGGTAATCTCCAAGTTAGAACAGTGTAACCAGGGCTGTTTTAAATTTAGAACTCTGACCTCAATGTTCAAAAAGTATCGCTTGGTACTTACCGTGTTAAATCAGCATAAGAAGGCCTATCTCAAGCATCATTGGATAGCCTTATAAGGTCTGGAGATGGTACTCCAGCACCATATCAAAATGCACCCGAAGCTCAGACTGGTATCATGCCAGAAAACTGATTTACAATCAGGTTGAAAACCCCACTAATATGGTGCCAAAGTTCAGACTGGTATCATACCAGAAAACTGACTTATAATCAGGTTACAACCCATATTCTTCTCTTTCGTATTCTAGAAGGAACCCTCTCCAGCTTGACTACCACTCTCCCTCTAAGCGCGAAAAGTAGAAAAACGCAGTGACTCCCGATTTCTTGCGGGATTGCCTGCGTTCTTGCGTGTCTCTAGAAGCATCAGATTCCCCCCCGCGTGACCGTTACACATAGTCGTTCCCTTATTAGTGCACATGCCAGCAATTGGTGTATAGCTATTCGTATTCAGTTATGGATGTCTGACGTGTGTCGCCCAAAAAAAACGGCGTGTTCTTTATTAGAACGGTTTCAATATTTAAAAATAACAGCGAATCCCATAAATTTTGGCGCAGTCTTACACAAATAAATGTAAATGAACGAGAGATTGATGACAAATTGGAATATCATACACGGTCATCCTTGTTAGCCAAACCCCACATTCGTTTCACATTTGGAACTTTCCAGGTGCGCATGATCATTGGTAGTAGTATATAGATACATTTACTTAATCTGCAATCCCATTCTCAGATCCTGTGGCATGCTTCCAGGAAGTCGGCTTTGTTTTTGGGTTTATTGATGAGGTTCTGGTTAACGGTTTTACAGCTGCCGACACTGCACCTAGGGATACTCTGACCACTGGGCCCACAAGAAGAAGTAATTAAAATGGACGGCTGCATATCTGGAAAGAATAACATAATATGCACAGTCGTTATCTGAGCTTCCTCCGCCATATTCTCTGCTCATTCTTCAACTGTGTTCTGGAAACATCAGTAAACCGATTTACACTAGATCTGCGATAGCAAGGTACAAACGTACGCGAGGAAGGAAAATGGCTTCCTCTGAAGCGGAGTTCTTCTCTGACGACAAACCAGTACCGTTCTCCCAGGAAGTCCTTGACAATGGATTTGCAATTGTTCTGGAACATGTCGCAGTCTGGGAAACGAGGTCGGGATTTGTATGTGGCAACAACAGATGATTTGATACGTGCCTTGCAACAACAAACCCGATACCGTGATTTCTTACGAGGTGGGGTTGGTGGCAAGGGTCCGGACAAATGGGAGTTGATGTTGCGTGCTGCAAACAGATCTGGGGATCCAATCAAGATAGCACGGGCGGTGAGCATGTATGCCCAGGGAACGCCACTTGTTTCTAGAGTTCCACATCTTGAAGGGGAGGAGAGATTCGGCTCCTGTAAGAGGAAATTGAACACTCCACCTGGTTCGGATTCAGATTCCCACAGGGCAGACCGTGATAACTTCTCGAAGCCTCGTGTTCCCCTGCATGACAGCTCCATGTCCGGAACCTCCATTGTGGAGGAACCTCCAACACGACGGCAAGCTCTAGCATCAAACAGTGCCACTGAAATGGTGCAGGAGAGAAACAACCCCCTTGATGTGCTTGAGTCCGCATGCCCCGACCACGTTTGGCACATAGAATGCACAAGTGTAGGGTCTCGTGTGAAATGTACAGCGATCATGGCAACTAATTTCGAGAAGTGCACTTCATCTATATCCAGAGGTGGTGCCCGAACTCCTGCTCCGACTTTCACGGGCTTGATGCGTCCATACGGTCAACCAGAAGCCAAGAACCACAAGTTCTGGTTCTGCGCAGATGATTGTGCCAGATGTGTGCATGGAACTATGCGTCCTTCCGTAGTGATGAAGCCAACTCCTCCAACCTTTTGGCCCGTGAAGGTGGGAACACAACTTAGCTTTCAGGAGATTGAAATGCTGGAGGAGGCAGGTTTTTCCCTTGTGAGACAACCCCAACTCCATGCATGTGCTACTACTTCTGCGTCCTCCCGGGTCCCCCCGGCAAATCCTAACTTGTGGCCAACCAAACAAGATGGAAAGCTCGTTCGGCGTTTCCCTCCAACCGCTGAACACTTTGGCAAAGTGGAGTCCGCAAGAATGCTCCAAGCTCGTGTTGGAAGCACCACGGAAGTACCCGATCCAGGATATGGTCGGGTATTCACAATCATCACTTCCACATCTGCTATTCATGACAGGACCTACGACATCACGGTTTCCAATTTCCCCAATTGCACATGTCCTGATTTTGTGAATATGCTATAACCAGTTTGGGCAAGAGAGGTAAATTCATACCCTGCAAACATTTGTATTTCATATTTTTGAGGAGGATGGTTTGCGATCCCAAACGTGACAACTTCATTCACCAGGCCACTATGAGTTTCAACGAGGTCGATACTCTTTTGCAGCGGGATACAACACATGGGTAGCATGAACTATGTAATGCGGTATGTGGATGACCATGATTTGAAATGTGTATTTCACATCAATTCGTCGGCTGTGCAATGATATGGCCTCCAACTATATGGAGTGAGCTCTGAGTGATAACTTTTAGGTAGTGCACATTTGTCATTACACCGTTCGAAGTCTACATGTCTTGCTGTCGCTATGCACTACAATCATCTTTTGAAGATGATCCTAACTCTCATTGTTATTTGAGGAGGGAGGAAGGTCTTCCCGTGGCAGCCTTTATGGCGCACACTTTGTGAGGACATTTTGTCGTCCTCGTAATTGTAAAAGTGAAACAAACATTTGTAATTGCACAATGTTGGATGCTGCAATTGTAGGCCTCAATGCTCGTCTTGATTCTATTTAGGCAAGATTCCCTGCATTAATTCCACGGTCATAGGACCATCCACGGTTATAGGCGGCGCATGTTAATGGTGACGTGGCAGATGACGGACAGTGCCATGTCATCATTTACCGCCACATCAGCATGCTGACATGACGCTCACGCCACGTCAGCGTGTGTGCAGGCTCACGCCACGTCAGCTGGCGTGAGCGTACGCTCACGCCACGTCACTCCTGCGTGAGCGTACGCTTGCGCGCTCACGCCATTGCGTCGTTGTGCTGGAGTCGGTGTCCCACGTATGTTCACCGAATGTCCGAAACCACATTGTCTCATGCAAACAGAAAATTGGGCGTGGCTCGGATATGCACTCCATTCTGGAGGTGAAGCGACGATGTGGATATGACTACATTCATGGAAGTAGGTTTCCAGGACAAGGGACTGAGGCAGATCGTTGTTTCGTATTCAAAATGTCCACGTGTGGACCTGGCAGCGGCGTCGAACTGGTCGACAGGATGACGAGTGGGGACTTGTCAAACAGTTGGGTCATGTTCGACCATATCAAGCGAATTACAAATCACCGGTGGGTGACAATGGGTGCACATGTCTACGACACCCACTGCAGAATGCTAATGACAATTGCTATTTGTGAGATGAAAGGAGAGGACACACAATCGGAGATGCTTCTTTGGCAGGGAATAAACGAACAGATGGCCAAGGCGGGATTGCCCCCTCCCAATTTCCGTGGTTTCATGGCGGACAACGCACAAGCAAATTGGGCTGCCATCCGAAGGGTGTACGGGCAAGACCCCAATGTTCTCATGGAAGGCAAGGAGAGATCTTGTGGGTTCCATTTTCTGCAGAGCCTTTCGCAGTACACAACCAGGCTCGTGGCGCCAGATTTCAGAGAGGAGCACCGTTCCATGTGCCTTGCGTGGAAGCGCGCTCCCACCTTGGAAGATGCAGAGACACAGTTTGCATATATACGGGCTTGGTGGACATCGTCAGGTGCTGTAAGGAAATCAGACGAGGGAGCAATGGTCACTTGGCTAGCATGGTGGCATTATCGTTTCCTCCAGTTCGGCGACTATATGCGGGAGGTGAGTTGAACGAATTCGCGTCCCGTTGAATATTATTCTTGGCCATATTTGTAACTTGCTTGTAACCTCAACATGTGCTTGTGCAGGAAATGTGTCTCGACTCAGACACCGACATGCCCACGACAAACATGGCCGAATCAGTGCACTCTTCCTGGCGTGCCTCCTCTGCGGCGCATCTGGTGGACATCCTCACTGCCACAATGGAGGACATTGTGAGGTCAATTATGCAGCAATGCAGGTACAACGAGTTCTTGAAAGGGAAACAGTGGGGCTTGGGGCCGGACAGGCAGGAAATGCTGATGCGGACTGCCTCTAGATCGAAGAATCCTCGGAAGTGGGCGGCGGCCTTGCGAGAGGGCCTTCGGGACACGCCATTGCTGCGAAGAGGCCAACATTTGGAAGGAGATGTTCATACCCGTCCAGTGAGACGAAGACTTGACGAGGCACCTGGCGGAGAAGAGGATTCATGGTGAGCTGACAAGAATATTCGCACACTCCCTCGTGGTCCCGTGATGTTGCCCGAGGAGGTCTCGTCGAGCACCACAAGTCCTGCACGTTCAAGATCGCCATCTCCTTTGAGCACAGGGCGCGTGCCCCAGCAACATAACGAGCCATCTGTAGTAAAGCAGTACAACATTCCCATTGTGGAGACAAGAGTGTCGGAGTCACACTGGAGAATTGCGAGGACATTGCCGGCATTTCGAGGGAAGTGCTGCGCCATCCGGGTGGATACGAGAGCACGCTGTGGTGAGATGATTCGGAGGAACCCACACGGTGCTGTACCTGCACCTTGTTTCAGCGGCAAATTTTTGACTTCCACATTTGCTCATGCCACAACGCTGACATTTTGGTTCTGTAGGAACGACATAATGACCTGTGTATTTGGCAAGCCCAAGTACGGGATTCAGGGAATGCCGGAGCCTCCGGGCGTCTGGCCTGTTGCACCGGGTTGCAGCCTCTCTCAGGAATGAGGCGGATGCTCTATCTGCAGCGTGGATGAAATCGCGGGATGGTTTGCTAACTGCCTCTCTGCCCTGAGCACGGCACGATACTCGTGCTTGTTTTCTCTGGAGGATGGCGATGGCGGCTGAGCTGAGTGCTCCAGCATCACGATGCGCGTGCATTTTGTTTTTTCTTGCGCGATGGCGGCAGACTCTTCCATTTCCCGCACTGGCAAATGACCTACTGCTTTGTTTGCCTGCAATCTTTCTTATTCGTGAAGCAGCGGCGCTCATAAGGTGATGGGGGAAGTATCATGCACTTTGTAAAATATGCAATTTGTCCTCAAGTATCCCAATTTGTTGCATTCTGCTGTGATCTCTTGAGATTCAGGTGTTGAATGCCGCAGCGTCCCACTCCACAAACGATTAAAGTTCTTTGTGGTGTCGCATCTATGTTTTACTTTTGATCAATTTGCTCACTGTAGAATGCATGTTGGACATGGATAGCAACTGTGAAGACCTGCTACTCGCCTCGTGCATCCTCACTGACACACATCTTGATGTGGTGGTTTTTGGGACGGGCACAGGTGAGGGTCTTCACTGGATGTGTATTTTTTCAGTTTGCAGATGATCAAAGGACTTGGCGATGGTGACGATTGACGCTACATACTGCTTCAGTGGGGCATCTGATACGATTCGGCCTCTCAACCTTAATCCTTTTTGGTTTTTATGGGTTGTGACCTGATTATAAGTCAGTTTTCTGGTATGATACCAGTCTGAACTTTGGCACCATATTAGTGGGGTTTTCAACCTGATTGTAAATCAGTTTTCTGGCATGATACCAGTCTGAGCTTCGGGTGCATTTTGATATGGTGCTGGAGTACCATCTCCAGACCTTATAAGGCTATTCAATGATGCTTGAGATAGGCCTTCTTATGCTGATTTAACACGGTAAGTACCAAGCGATACTTTTTGAACATTGAGGTCAGAGTTCTAAATTTAAAACAGCCCTGGTTACACTGTTCTAACTTGGAGATTACCAAGCAGCTGGCGTGATGGGCTTTTCAGATTACATAACACCTGTTTTAAGGTTGCGAACCATCCTTTGAATTTGAAACAGGTTCAGTTTTACTATGTTAACTTGGAAAGTACCAAGCTGTACTTGACTTGGAAGAATACCAAGCAGTGGTCTTGTTGGGCTTTTTCAAAATACATAGGGGCTGGTTTAACTTATCAAACTAGCCTTTTGGAATACCCTTTGAGTTGGTGTTGTCTATAAAGTTCTGATTATGCTCATTGTAGCACTCCACTCTGATTGAGTTTTGGAGATCGATGATTGGAAAACCAGATCCAGACCTTTGTGCATTCATGGAACATAGACATAGCATGCTGGCTGGTCTACATTATCAGGCTGGGCTCTTGGAATTGCAACACCTGCAACTCATTCTCAAAGGCTCAAGTGTTTATGTTGATCTGGTATGTACCAAAGGTGGTGTTTGTCCCGATTGTTTTATAAGAAAGACAAGACTCCTTCAATGATGAATGACATCTGAATCTAGGGCGATGGTTGTCTTGGAAATCCCACCCTCCCACCCTAATTTTTTTTTCATGTGTTTTCAGGAAGATGACACGAGTTTTTATCAGGTAAGATACTGCCTATGGAAGGTGAAGTTAGATAGTGCCTTGTTATGAGGCTGATTTGTCGTTGATTTGACAAAGACCTTGTTTGGTCTTGTCCATGTCCCGACAAGACATAGTATCTTCCCTCTCTATTCTTGACCAGTGTACTCAGTGGTTTTTGTACACACACTCTCTCTCTCTCTCTCTCTCTCTCTCTCACCTGCCATTTTCCAGTTTTCTTACTGATGTACTAACACCTTTAATGGAAAGCCATGGGTATCAGCCCCCTATACCTCCATAACAATAGCGTGGAGCAACAAATCCCTCATAAGGTATGATGATCCTCTCCGACAAAAATTTGTTGGCGGATTGGACAACGAGAGAAAGGCATTGCTGATATTACTTGAAGAACATCTATGGGTTTCTTGCATACTGATATTATGAGCTAGGCCCGGGTAAAACAGCCTGTTAGAGTATGTGTGTACACCTTCTACATGATCCGGTCAATGCACATTACTCCTGTTAACTGGTAACTTGTAGTTGATGCCTTATGTCAGCATCAGATCCCTTATGATGAAAAGCCTTCCCTACTCGTGGGCTTTAATACTTCTCCTGGATGTGGGTTTGCTCTTTATAGCACCACTAAAAAAATGCCCAGGTGTAACGTGATATGTCCTTTTTCATACCTTAAGGAAATCTGGTTTTAAAACCATAAAGCTGGCTGATATGGTGAAAAAGATGGGCAGCAGATTGCTGCCAATGTTTTTATTCACATGTTCATGTTGTGAATCACGGGCAGTAGACTACTGCCACTGGCTGAAGAACACAAGATCTTATTCATACCTTTGGAAAAACGGTTCTAACCATAAAGTTGGCTGATATGGTGGAAAAATGTGCAGTAATTTATTGGCATCGGTTGAAGAACACCTGTAATTTATGAACTCTTGCGTGCCCAGCTATATGAATGTTTTGTCCATATAATTTTCTCTTGACTTGGGAAGCAGAGACTGTAGCTTTTTAACCAAAGATAAAACTACATCGCACGGAGATTCTTCCTTGGTCTCTACTTCTTTACAAGAGCTTGTTGACAAGATAAGAGGTAAGACGGAAAAGGCATGACTCTATATTCTCGCCAAGTTTGATTTATGCTATGCCAATGTTCACTCGTGATCTGAGGGCAGAGAGAATGTAGACCTTTTATCTTTTTGGTATTCAAGTCCAAGGACAGAATTACATTGTAGAGGGAGAGCCTTATGAGAATGGGTCCGGTATGCACTCCCTTACGGGGTGAGTGCATACCACACTCACTCCATAAGGGACTGCCATACCAGGGGTTGGATGGTGGGCGCCCCCTCTCTCCCTCTCTCCAATTATCTGTTTGGGATTAACAATTATTTTCCTAAGCCTACCTGGTTTGGAAATACCTTCTTTCTAATCCCTAATGGAATATGTTTTGAATTTCATCCATACCGGATGAAAAATATGCCAGGTATAATACCTGACTGATGAATTATTGTCTCGAGCCTTACCACTAAGGATGTAGCCTGCAATTTTTCATCCATGACGGATTACATCCATCCTGGATGCTACCCTGACAGTTGTAACTCTAATGAAGTGCAACATTTCATCCCAGTGGATGAAATCGCGGGATGGTTTGCTAACCGCCTCTCTGCCCTAAGCACGGCACGATACTCGTGCTTGTTTTCTCTGGAGGATGGCGATGGCGGCTGAGCTGAGTGCTCCAGCATCACGATGCGCGTGCATTTTGTTTTTTCTTGCGCGATGGCGGCAGACTCTTCCATTTCCCGCACTGGCAAATGACCTACTGCTTTGTTTGCCTGCAATCTTTCTTATTCGTGAAGCAGCGGCGCTCATAAGGTGATGGGGGAAGTATCATGCACTTTGTAAAATATGCAATTTGTCCTCAAGTATCCCAATTTGTTGCATTCTGCTGTGATCTCTTGAGATTCAGGTGTTGAATGCCGCAGCGTCCCACTCCACAAACGATTAAAGTTCTTTGTGGTGTCGCATCTATGTTTTACTTTTGATCAATTTGCTCACTGTAGAATGCATGTTGGACATGGATAGCAACTGTGAAGACCTGCTACTCGCCTCGTGCATCCTCACTGACACACATCTTGATGTGGTGGTTTTTGGGACGGGCACAGGTGAGGGTCTTCACTGGATGTGTATTTTTCCAGTTTGCAGATGATCAAAGGACTTGGCGATGGTGACGATTGACGCTACATACTGCTTCAGTGGGGCATCTGATACGATTCGGCCTCTCAACCTTAATCCTTTTTGGTTTTATGGGTTGTGACCTGATTATAAGTCAGTTTTCTGGTATGATACCAGTCTGAACTTTGGCACCATATTAGTGGGGTTTTCAACCTGATTGTAAATCAGTTTTCTGGCATGATACCAGTCTGAGCTTCGGGTGCATTTTGATATGTTGCTGGAGTACCATCTCCAGACCTTATAAGGCTATCCAATGATGCTTGAGATAGGCCTTCTTATGCTGATTTAACACGGTAAGTACCAAGCGATACTTTTTGAACATTGAGGTCAGAGTTCTAAATTTAAAACAGCCCTGGTTACACTGTTCTAACTTGGAGATTACCAAGCAGCTGGCGTGATGGGCTTTTCAGATTACATAACACCTGTTTTAAGGTTGCGAACCATCCTTTGAATTTGAAACAGGTTCAGTTTTACTATGTTAACTTGGAAAGTACCAAGCTGTACTTGACTTGGAAGAATACCAAGCAGTGGTCTTGTTGGGCTTTTTCAAAATACATAGGGGCTGGTTTAACTTATCAAACTAGCCTTTTGGAATACCCTTTGAGCTGGTGTTGTCTATAAAGTTCTGATTATGCTCATTGTAGCACTCCACTCTGATTGAGTTTTGGAGATCGATGATTGGAAAACCAGATCCAGACCTTTGTGCATTCATGGAACATAGACATAGCATGCTGGCTGGTCTACATTATCAGGCTGGGCTCTTGGAATTGCAACACCTGCAACTCATTCTCAAAGGCTCAAGTGTTTATGTTGATCTGGTATGTACCAAAGGTGGTGTTTGTCCCGATTGTTTTATAAGAAAAACAAGACTCCTTCAATGATGAATGACATCTGAATCTAGGGCGATGGTTGTCTTGGAAATCCCACCCTCCCACCCTAATTTTTTTTTTCATGTGTTTTCAGGAAGATGACACGAGTTTTTATCAGGTAAGATACTGCCTATGGAAGGTGAAGTTAGATAGTGCCTTGTTATGAGGCTGATTTGTCGTTTATTTGACAAAGATCTTGTTTGGTCTTGTCCATGTCCCGACAAGACATAGTATCTTCCCTCTTTATTCTGTACACTCCCTCTCTCTCTCTCTCTCTCTCTCTCTCACCTGCCATTTTCCAGTTTTCTTACTATGATGTACTAACACCTTTAATGGAAAGCCATGGGGTATCAGCCCCCTATACCTCCATAACAATAGCGTGGAGCAACAAATCCCTCATAAGGTATGATGATCCTCTCCGACAAAAATTTGTTGGCGGATTGGACAACGAGAGAAAGGCATTGCTGATATTACTTGAAGAACATCTATGGGTTTCTTGCATACTGATATTATGAGCTAGGCCCGGGTAAAACAGCCTGTTAGAGTATGTGTGTACACCTTCTACATGATCCGGTCAATGCACATTACTCCTGTTAACTGGTAACTTGTAGTTGATGCCTTATGTCAGCATCAGATCCCTTATGATGAAAAGCCTTCCCTACTCGTGGGCTTTAATACTTCTCCTGGATGTGGGTTTGCTCTTTATAGCACCACTAAAAAAATGCCCAGGTGTAACGTGATATGTCCTTTTTCATACCTTAAGGAAATCTGGTTTTAAAACCATAAAGCTGGCTGATATGGTGAAAAAGATGGGCAGCAGATTGCTGCCAATGTTTTTATTCACATGTTCATGTTGTGAATCACGGGCAGTAGACTACTGCCACTGGCTGAAGAACACAAGATCTTATTCATACCTTTGGAAAAACGGTTCTAACCATAAAGTTGGCTGATATGGTGGAAAAATGTGCAGTAATTTATTGGCATCGGTTGAAGAACACCTGTAATTTATGAACTCTTACGTGCCCAGCTATATGAATGTTTTGTCCATATAATTTTCTCTTGACTTGGGAAGCAGAGACTGTAGCTTTTTAACCAAAGATAAAACTACATCGCACGGAGATTCTTCCTTAGTCTCTACTTCGGGGGCTGCTATTTCATGAGCGGCATGAGCATGAGCGGAAAAAAAAAAAGCATGAGCAGACCATTGTGAGTCCACGGAAATAGGGTTAGGAGGCACGGAAATAGGGTCATGTGAAGTTGGAATGTGGCACCAGTGGACTTGAAATGCAACATTTTATTGCAAATTTTGTGGCAAGCCACGTCTATACAAGTGTGTTCTAACTGTCATAGCCGGAATGGCCACTACTCTCCTACACCCTCCGAGGAACTTGCCCCACCTTCTTCCGCATCCCCCTCATCCTCCGAGCTCTGTGATGCATCAGTTCCACTATGCCTCTCAAAAATCCCGTCCTCTCCTTGGGGGACTGTCCACCTCACCTCCTGGGAATCTTCTGCGTCTTCTCCCCCACTTTCCTCAGCAGAATCCAAGACAAATCTACGAGCCCAACGGGCTCTAATAGCTGCTGCCTCCTCCCTCATCTTCATTTTCTTGAGGCTTGCCTCGTATAAAATCTGCTGTACACGACTACGTTCGGAACACCTCCTAATGGACACCGAAGCAAGCCGGGCAGCATAAGTAGGAAGGATGTACTCCCTTTCTGGACTAGGCATGAAATCCCCCTGGCAAAAAAAGGCACGTTCCTCCTGCCCATGAACTCCGGTGTAGACGTCCCTCCGGCAGTACTTGGCATCCTACAGTAAGAACAAATCCACTTCAAGAATGTCAATACCAGCACAACCAGAAAGGGTTTTCAATGAAATAAGAGAGCGGAGGGAGGTGCCTCATGAAATCTGGAGGCAACTTACAATGCCACCACTCACTCGTAAACCGGGGGGCTCCTCGGCCTCGATCCCAACTTCCTCCCCTTGCTCCTTCTCAGATTTTTCCTCATCCTCCGAGGATGCCTCTTCCTCTTTCGGCAGACGTTCAGCCGCTGCAAGTTCCGAGTTGTGGAGGGCAATATCTGGCTCGAAGGCGAACACATGCCTGTCGGACAACGTCCCTGCCCACATTGAAGCACCTGAGGAACAAAGCGGGCGGTTAATAGCTTGCGGCATGCAATTGCAGTCGGGCCAGGGGACAAACTGAGCACGTGAAGGCTTACCCGTGCCGCATGTGAGGTCTAGAATCCGCCCTTGGACATCCGAGCACGTCTCCATGAGGGTTTGGATGAAAGCAGGGCTCCGGGTCCAGCTGTACCGCCACGGTTTGCCTGTCTTTGTGTCCTTCGGCATACTAGAGTGGGGCACATAGTTGTAGAGGACATCATAGGTTACAGGGTCCACAGCGGCATCAACAAGACGACCGTTGTTGCGGAATTTGAACGTAGACCCTCTCTTCACAAAGCAATATGCCTCAAACACCAATGTCTGCACATCCAACAAAGAAGGGATCAACTCCAGGGTCTACTTAACATACACCACAATATGAAGTGAATGCAAAAGATTGATAACTTACACTTTGGCCCTCTGTTCGCAACCCCTGCGTACTGATGCAGAACCATTTTCTGAGGAGGACCGGGGTGACACTTTTCGGTGTCCACCTTGCCACCGCATTCTCTGTGGTCTTCCCTCTCGTGGCAATGACAACCACACATCCACCGTCATCCAGAAGCATCCCCGCCAGCCCAAACCCGGCTTTCCAGTAGTCCTCAGTAAACCTGTTCCAGGTGGGCACACCATCCAGGCCCTCCAGCAGCTCCCCATCTGGAATGTCGAGGAGAATCATGTCGCAAGCTCTCTCCACCTCACCCCCCCCCCCCCCCCGAGTGCTCTTGCAATTCGTGCTCACAGCCGTGAAGAATTCCATCATGGCTTCAAAACCAGGGGTGTCTTTAGGCTCTGTACCGCCAGCCCTCTTCTTGGCTTTCCCCTTCTGCTCGACTACTCGAGGGCGTCCGGAATGTTGACAGATATGGATAGAAAACATGACGGTCATCCTTGGTGCGTTACCAAAACCACCAGCATGAAGATGCTGGATGGTGTGCGGGTGCGCTACGTTGTTTGTGCGGGCGCGTTGCGGTGTTTCTCCCCAATTTGCTTCCACTTTAAATCCAGAGGTCACAGGAACGAGACCGATTGGACAGGCACAGCTCACCAACCATTTCGAGCTCAGGAGAAGGTTCCGAACTCCACATTTAAGTGTGCGCATTGCAAAGAACCACCACACTGCATGTCTGTTTGTAATGCCAAGCAGTTCTATGTGTTGCACCGTTTCCCTGACCTCACCCGAGCTTGCATACACGTTGGTTCCCATTGTCACAAATTGGCGAGGGGGAACTCGCGGGAGGCTGCCCACGAAGCAGAGCAGCTCGTTCAGGAGGAGGTTAAGTTGAGACCGGGTGCCAAACCCAAACAGATACAGCTCCAAGCCGCCCATAAGATGGCATTGGCCAGAATTATGTCGGAAGATGGCATTGGCCAGAATTATGTCGGAAGACGGCTCCGATAGAGTTCCTCTCGACGAGAAGGAAATGGAGGCATTGCTGGAGTCGGTGTCCCACGTATGTTCACCGAATGTCCGAAACCACATTGTCTCATGCAAACAGAAAATTGGGCGTGGCTCGGATATGCACTCCATTCTGGAGGTGAAGCGACAATGTGGATATGACTACATTCATGGAAGTAGGTTTCCAGGACAAGGGACTGAGGCAGATCGTTGTTTCGTATTCAAAATGTCCACGTGTGGACCTGGCAGTGGCGTCGAACTGGTCGACAGGATGACGAGTGGGAACTTGTCAAACAGTTGGGTCATGTTCGACCATATCAAGCGAATTACAAATCACCAGTGGGTGACAATGGGTGCACATGTCTACGACACCCACTGCAGGATGCTAATGACAATTGCTATTTGTGAGATGAAAAGAGAGGACACACAATCGGAGATGCTTCTTTGGCAGGGAATAAACGAACAGATGGCCAAGGCGGGATTGCCCCCTCCCAATTTCCGTGGTTTCATGGCGGACAACGCACAAGCAAATTGGGCTGCCATCCGAAGGGTGTACGGGCAAGACCCCAATGTTCCCATGGAAGGCAAGGAGAGATCTTGTGGGTTCCATTTTCTGCAGAGCCTTTCGCAGTACACAACCAGGCTCGTGGCGCCAGATTTCAGAGAGGAGCACCGTTCCATGTGCCTTGCGTGGAAGCGCGCTCCCACCTTGGATGATGCAGAGACACAGTTTGCATGCATACGGGCTTGGTGGACATCGTCAGGTGCTGTAAGGAAATCAGACGAAGGAGCAATGGTCAGTTGGCTAGCATGGTGGCATTATCGTTTCCTCCAGTTCGGCGACTATATGCGGGAGGTGAGTTGCACGAATTCGCGTCCCGTTGGATATTATTCTTGGCTATATTTGTAACTTGCTTGTAACCTGAACATGTGCTTGTGCAGGAAATGTGTCTCGACTCCGACACCGACATGCCCACGACACCAAACATGGTCGAATCAGTGCACTCTTCCTGGCGTGCCTCCTCTGCGGCGCATCTGGTGGACATCCTCACTGCCACAACGGAGGACATTGTGAGGTCAATTATGCAGCAATGCAGGTACAACGAGTTCTTGAAAGGGAAACAGTGGGGCTTGGGCCGGACAGGCAGGAAATGCTGATGCGGACTGCCTCCAGATCGAAGAATCCTCGGAAGTGGGCGGCGGCCTTGCGAGAGGGCCTTCGGGGACACGCCATTGCTGCGAAGAGGCCAACATTTGGAAAGAGATGTTCATACCCGTCCAGTGAGACGAAGACTTGACGAGGCACCTGGCGGAGAAGAGGATTCATGGCGAGCTGACAAGAATATTCGCACGCTCCCTCGTGGTCCGGTGATGTTGTCCGAGGAGGTCTCGTCGAGCACCGCAAGTCCTGCACGTTCAAGATCGCCATCTCCTTTGAGCACAGGGCACGTGCCCCGGCAACATAACGAGCCATCTGTAGTAAAGCAATACAACATTCCCATTGTGGAGACAAGAGTGTCGGAGTCACAGTGGAGAATTGCGAGGACATTGCCGGCATTTCGAGGGAAGTGTTGCGCCATCCGGGTGGATACGAGAGCACGCTGTGGTGAGATGATTCGGAGGAACCCACACGGTGCTGTACCTGCACCTTGTTTCAGCGGCAAATTTTTGACTCCCACATTTGCTCACGCCACAACGCAGACATTTTGGTTCTGTAGGCACGACATAATGACCTGTGTATTTGGCAAGCCCAAGTACGGGATTCAGGGAATGCCGGAGCCTCCGGGCGTCTGGCCTGTTGCACCGGGTTGCAGCCTCTCTCAGAATGAGGCGGATGCTCTATCTGCAGCAAGATTTCGAATGGTGCAACGCACAGACATCCCGGCCCATGCATTTCCGGTTCCTCAGACCCAGCCATTGCAGACTGCTCGGTCCAGTAGAGACGGATTGGACAATTCTGCACATCCCACAATGCGATTCGGAAGAGTGAAGAGACGACACCCTCCCAACAGTTGAATGAGACTCGGATTGCCAATGCTCTTGGGATGGCTTGCACTATTTAGAGCTCCGTGGACGTACCCCCACCCGCCTTGGGCGTGTGTATCGGATGGCAACGGCCGGCTCGGCTGTACGCGACGATGTATACACAATTATGATTGGAGTGGAGCCGACTTGCAACTGTACGGACTTCTCGTTGATGGAAGCAAAGAAGGGTTCGAAGTATTATCCGTGCAAACATCTGTATTACATTTACCTGAAGAGGTTGAGGATGAACGTGACTATTGATGACTTTATTCATGCACCGGCGTTGAGCGTGAACGAGCTGCACAAACTCCTCCTTAGGGATTCCAGAAATCATTGATGGGGCAAACGGAATCCTCCATATGGATATTTTCAAATGCATTTTGCTGTATCAGACTTTTTTTTTGCAGTGTAATGAAATGCACCCCAAAACTCCTGGAATGAGGCAATATTCCATTCAAACTGAGATCCAACAGAAGCAGTTGTGGGGCCATTTCTGGAAAAATGGCGCCGAATTTCTCTTTTTGGGGCCGAAACTCGCTAAGTCCCAACATGCACTGGTACCTGTGTTTGGGAAAATGGCGCCGAATTTCTCTTTTTGGGGCCGAAAACTGGCTAAGTCCCAACATGCACTGGTACGGTGTCTAGAAAAATGGCGCCGAATTTCTCTTTTTTGGGCCGAAAACTGGCTAAGTCCGAACATGCACTGGAAAAATGGCGCCGAATTACCTGTCATGAGGGGACCTATAGCCGCGGAATTCGGCACCATTTTTCGCCAGAGAGACCTATTGCCGCGAAATACGTCGCCGTTTTTTCAGGTTACGGACCCTATTACCGCGAAATTCGGCGCCATATTTGCACATGTCACTGGAATTGGCATGAGCGGAAGACGAAATATCATGAGCACAACTGTCAAAAGTGCAATTTTCCCTTCAAGGGGCCGAATATATATTTGTTTTTTCTTTTTCTGACACATTGCATTAAATTATTGTTTTTTATTGTTTTTTTTTATTTTCGAAATTTGTACTTCTGCTCATGAAAACCGATTGTGTTACTACTCTGCTCATGCCGCTCATGCTCATGAAATAGCAAACCTCCCAGTGCATGTTGGGACTTGGCCAGTTTTCGGCCCCAAAAGAGAAATTCGGCGCCATTTTTCCAGAAATGGCCCCACAACTGCTTCTGTTGGATCTCAGTTTGAATGGAATATTGCCTCATTCCAGGAGTTTTGGGGCATTTCATTACACTGCAAAAAAAAAGTCTGATACAGCAAAATGCAATTGAAAATATCCATATGGAGGATTCCCTTGCCCATCAATGATTTCTGGAATCCCTAGGAGGAGTTTGTGCAGCTCGTTCACGCTCAATGCCGGTGCATGAATAAAGTCATCATAGTCACGTTCATCCTCAACCTCTTCAGGTAAATGTAATACAGATGTTTGCACGGATAATACTTCGAACCCTTCTTTGCTTCCATCAACGAGAAGTTCGTACAATTGCAAGTCGGCTCCACTCCAATCGTAATTGTGTATACATCGTCGCGTACAGCCGAGCCGGCCGTTGCCATCCGATACACACGCCCAAGGCCGGGTGGGGTACGTCCACGGAGCTCTGAATAGTGCAAGCCATCCCAAGAGCATTGGCAATCCGAGTCTCATTCAACTTGTTGGAGGGGTTCGTCTCTTCACTCTTCCGAATCGCATTGTGGGATGTGCAGAATTGTTCCAATCCGTCTCTACTGGACCGAGCAGTCTGCAATGGCTGGGTCTGAGGAACCGGAAATGCGTGGGCCAGGATGTCTGTGCGTTGCACCATTCGAAAATCTGCTGCAGATAGCATCCGCCTCATTCTGAGAGAGGCTGCAACCCGGTGCAACAGGCCAGACGCCCGGAGGCTCCGGCATTCCCTGAATCCCGTACTTGGCTTGCCAAATACACAGGTCATTATGTCGTGCCTACAGAACCAAAATGTCTGCGTTGTGGCATGAGCAAATGTGGGGTCAAAAATCTGCCGCTGAAACAAGGTGCAGGTACAGCACTGTGTGGGTTCCTCCGAATCATCTCACCACAGCGTGCTCTCGTTCCACGGATGGCGCAGCACTCCCTCGAGATGCCGGCAATGTCCTCACAATTCTCCACTATGACTCCGACACTCTTGTCTCCACAATGGGAATGTTGTACTGCTTTACTACAGATGGCTGTTATGTTGCCGGGGCACGCGCCCTGTGCTCAAAGGAGATGACGATCTTGAACGTGCAGGACTTGCGGTGCTCGACGAGACCTCCTTGGGCAACATCACCGGACCACGAGGGAGCGTGCGAATATTCTTGTCAGCTTGCCATGAATCCTCTTCTCCGCCAGGTGCCTCGTCAAGTCTTCGTCTCACTGGACGGGTATGAACATCTCTTTCCAAATGTTGGCCTCTTCGCAGCAATGGGGTGTCCCGAAGGCCCTCTCGCAAGGCCGCCGCCCACTTCCGAGGATTCTTCGATCTAGAGGCAGTCCGCATCAGCATTTCCTGCCTGTCCGGCCCCAAGCCCCACTGTTTCCTTTAAGAACTCGTTGTACCTGGATTGCTGCATAATTGACCTCACAATGTCCTCCGTTTGTGGCAGTGAGGATGTCCACCAGATGCGCCGCAGAGGAGGCACGCCAGGAAGAGTGCACTGATTCGGCCATGTTTGTCGTGGGCATGTCCGGTGTCTGAGTCGAGACACATTTCCTGCACAAGCAACATGTTGAGGTTACAAGCAAGTACAAATATGGCCAAGAATAATATTCAACGGGACACGAATTCGTGCAACTCACCTCCCGCATATAGTCGCCGAACTGGAGGAAACGATAATGCCACCATGCTAGCCAACTGACCATTGCTCCCTCGTGTGATTTCCTTACAGCACCTGACGATGTCCACCAAGCCCGTATACATGCAAACTGTGTCTCTGCATCATCCAAGGTGGGAGCGCGCTTCCACGCAAGGCACATGGAACGGTGCTCCTCTCTGAAATCTGGCGCCACGAGCCTGGTTGTGTACTGCAAAAGGCTCTGCAGAAAATGGAACCCACAAGATCTCTCCTTGCCTTCCATGGGAACATTGGGGTCTTGCCCGTACACCCTTCGGATGGCAGCCAATTTGCTTGTGCGTTGTCCGCCATGAAACCACGGAAATTGGGAGGGGGCAATCCCGCCTTGGCCATCTGTTCGTTTATTCCCTGCCAAAGAAGCATCTCCGATTGTGTGTCCTCTCCTTCATCTCACAAATAACAATTGTCATTAGCATCCTGCAGTGGGTGTCGTAGACATGTGCACCCATTGTCACCCACTGGTGATTTGTAATTCGCTTGATATGGTCGAACATGACCCAACTGTTTGACAAGTCCCCACTCGTCATCCTGTCGACCAGTTCGACGCCGCTGGCAAGTCCACACGTGGACATTTTGAATACGAAACAACGATCTGCCTCAGTCCCTTGTCCTGGAAACCTACTTCCATGAATGTAGTCATATCCACATCGTCGCTTCACCTCCAGAATGGAGTGCATATCCGAGCCACGCCCAATTTTCTGTTTGCTTGAGACAATGTGGTTTCGGACATTCGGTGAACATACGTGGGACACCGACTCCAGCAATGCCTCCATTTCCTTCTCATCGAGAGGAACTCTATCGGAGCCGTCTTCCGACATAATTCTGGCCAATGCCATCTTATGGGCGGCTTGGAGCTGTATCTGTTTGGGTTTGGCACCCGGTCTCAACTTAACCTCCTCCTGAATGAGCTGCTCTGCCTCGTGGGCAGCCTCCCGCGAGTTCCCCCTCGCCAATTTGTGACAATGGGAACCAACGTGTATGCAAGCTCGGGTGAGGTCAGGGAAACGGTGCAACACATAGAACTGCTTAGCATTACAAACAGACATGCAGTGTGGTGGTTCTTTGCAATGCGCACACTTAAATGTGGAGTTCGGAACCTTCTCCTGACCTCGAAATGGTTGATGAGCTGTGCCTGTCCAATCGTCTCGTTCTTGTGACCTCTGGATTAAAAGTGGAAGCAAGTTGGGGAGAAACACCGCAACGCGCCCGCACAAACAACGTAGCGCACCCGCACACCATCGAGCATCTTCATGCTGGTGGTTTGGTAACGCACCAAGGATGACCGTCATGTTTCTATCCATATCTGTCAACATTCCGGACGCCCTCGAGTAGTCCGCCCGAGGAGGGAACTCAAGAAGAATTATACCGTCGACGTCGGCGGGAAGGCATGTAACCGATTTTAATTGCGAACTTGCTGTAGTCCAGCCCAGCCAGCTCCGACCGGTGTCCCTCCAGGTGAAGCCCTCGCAGAATTTCAAGAATAGATCGAACTGCGGTGCTCGTGCTGGGAATATGACTCCCTCCTCCACTGACGTCCATTGAGGACTTGCCTGATCTCCAGGACGACCTCGGAACTTCCATGACCTCGTCTGAGTCGGACAGGTTGTGAACAACCCGGTTCTCGCTCGTCTTCATGGATGGGTTCGGCTCTGGATTTACTTCGTTGTGGACTTCTCTCTTTGAGGTAGCCACTCTCTGATTCGCGGATTGTTTCGTGGAAGGCGCCAGGATAGAAGGTGCATTTGGCGGGCAAATGAAGTCCCCAACATCCCTGTATATGACGTTGTCCGATGGTGGAACTCGCCATTCCCTGCCATCGCCGAAATCATCGTGGAGCACAACAATACTCTCGACAACAAGGCCGTTTGAGTCCTTCCTTTCCTCCTCCAAAAAAAACCGACCCCGGTTTCAGGTGGTATCGAACGCACAGATATTTCTCCATCACCCGGCAGATGTCCCCTCTGCACGGAATGAAGCTCTATGCTCGTGAGGAGGGCAGTACACTGTAGCGCTCGGGTTTTCCGCCATGGGAGATGTGCACACAAGACTGCCAGGATGGCGTGCGGGGAAGCTCCCTGGTAGAAGGGGGATGCAGCGATGGGAAGGAATGCGGTGCCGATTTGTCCGAGCAACGAAGCCTGATCCAAATCCAGGGAGCCAACTATCTCAAAAATCCACAGTCAGAGTGTTAATGAACCTTGTCTCCGGAATGCGGCCCCTGGTCTTTGCGCAATAACTGCCAACGGTATGCAGTCAGAAAGTGGGGGGCCGTCCGGATGATGACGGCTGAAGGGGAGAAGCCGGCACCGTGCCGTCACATTACTACCTACCCCCCGAATGGAAATTCGGCACCCAATATCCAACAGGGGCCGCACGGATGAAGTCGTCTATGGCAGAGATGCCGGCACCTGTCCGACAGAGAACATCCCCTGGACGGAAATTCAACGCCAAATTTCCATTCGGATCCCCCCAAAGGAAGTCCTGTCGGGGGGTCAGGCCGAAAACTGGCCGACATAAAAACCTACGCGGATGGAAAAACGGCGCCGAATTTCCATCCGAGGCGTTTCGGATGCAGTCGGCTCGGGGGAAAGGCCGCCATCCTCTGGCCCTCACATTACAACCCCCCGGACGGAAATTCGGCACCGAATATACACAGGGAAGCCCGGATGAAGTCGCCTCGGGCGCAGAGGCCGGCGATTGTGCGACAGAGAACATCCCCTGGATGGAGATTCGGCGCCGAATTTCCATCCGGGCCCCCCCCAAAGGAAGTCGTTCCGGGGGGTCAGGCGAAAACTGGCCGGCATAAAAACATCCCCAATGGAAAAACGGCGCGGAATTTCCATCCGGGGCGGTTCGGATGCAGTCGGGGAGGGGGGAGAGGCCGGCACCTGGCCATCACATTTCAACCCCCGGACGGAAATTCGGCACCGAATATCCAACAGGGGACGCCCGAATGAAGTCGCCTCGGCGTAGAGGCCGCACGTGTTCGACAGAGAGCATCCCCCTAGATTGAGATTCGGCGCCGAATTTCCATCCATCCGGGAGTCAAATTACCTGTGTCAGGGAAATTTGGCGCGCCGCCCTACCTGCGTGGATGGAAATCCGGCGCCGGATTTCCATCCATCCGCTTCTGAATTACCTACGTGAGGGAAATTTTGCGCGCCCGCCCTACCTTCGCGGATGGAAATCCGGCGGCGGATTTGCATCCATCCGCTTCCGAATTACCTGCGTGAGGGAAATTTCGCGTGCCGCCCTACCTTGCAGGATGGAAATTTGGCGCTGAATTTCCATCCTGCTGCGCTCCGAATTACCTGCAGGATGGAAATCCGGCGCCGGATTTCCATCCTGCAAGCGCTCCCGAATTACCTCTACGTTGGAAATTCCGGGCCGAGTTCCGTCGATTTTCATCCGACATGGAGGGCTTCATCCGACATTTAATTGCGCAGTTGGGCAATAAATGTCCACCGCCATCCGTTTTCATTCGGGCTGGCGACACATGGCTTCCTGGATACGTACCCTAAATCTGATGCTAATCTTGGCTTAACATGCTATTCGAGGCATGTACCCCAAAAACGGAGATTTTTTCCATTTTGCTGGGACTTATGCCGCCTAAAGGGCGTGGCTCTCCTGAGAGAGACCTCACATCCAGACCGCGGCGGAAGTTGAAAGCTCTGTACTACGGACGACGGCCAATCTCTCGCATGGCCAAACTGAAGCTCCAGCAGGAGATTCCAGTGTCTTGCTCACAACCCGCGCCAACTAAAGCCGAGTACTCTCAGGCAAGCCACTTCTGCTTTCGCTTTGTTCGATTTCTTTTTTGCTTTCGCTTTGTTGCCTCGCTTTGTTTTGCATCTTCATCCTGGCTTCGCTGGATGAGTGAACTTTAGATAGTTGAGTGAACCTTAGATTGTTTGCAATGCGTGTGCAAATCCGGCAGCTCTGGAGAAGGCTGCTTGTGCATGTCATTCTCAGGCAATGGTTGCATTTGTTTTCATTGTTGTTGCATGGCTCTCCATACTTCCTAAACTTGTTATGTTTTCATTTTTGTTACACGATTGTTGCTATGGTGGTTGCGCTGCTCATTGCGATGCTGGTTTTTGCACCGATGTTGGTTTTCACGATTTTTGGGAATGACAGAGTGACGACGAGCCTGGCACGCTGGTGGTATCATCGACAGCTCCAAGTCATCGCATGTTTGAATCGCCCAACTTGGGGCGAGAGGGCAAACTTAAACCTTTTGTTGGTGGACGGGAGGACTTGCAACGACAGTACGACAGAATAGGCATTGGGGAGGTTGGTGCCAGGCGGCACGGCAGGTGAAGGGCGTGAGGACATGAGGACAGCAGATCCGGCAATGGAGGTTGTTCATGCACATGCAGTAGGGCCCGCCCACGCAAAGAAAAAGAAGAAGCTAAGCACATGCAATCCCCGGCGAAAGAGCCGTCACGGGTTGCGGAGGGGGGAGTGAGCAGTGCGCGCGAGGGTGTCAGTTCGCCTCAATCAAAGGTGGTCGTCCTGGAGGGCTCCCCTGCTGCTAGCCCTAGTAAGAAACAGAAAGCCCGTGAGAGGGCAAAAGAGAGGGCAAAAGAAACAGACGAGACAGAATGCTAGCCAGGAGGAAAGAGAAAAGGCCACTGAAGAGGCCAGGGGTGCCCAAATGACAGATGCCAATGTAAGCGAGGGACGCACAGAGACGGTGGATCCCTCTAAGACACCACAGAGAGGCAGTAACACAACCGGTTAGACCATCGCGGGCAAGAGCAGCCCCTGCAATTACCCATACGGTGGAGAGTGGAGGAGAGGAAAGAACACCAGAAAGAGCACGGATTGTGCAAGTTCGAGGTGAAGCCAGGGAGAGGGCAGTAGAGACGGGGAGAGTGCTGGAGGTGGTTTCGCAGGTGGCTGACCCTGTTGAGGAGGACGACAGGGAGCTTTCTGACCAGGATGACATCCTCCCGGACATCCCCAGGCCCCAAACCCGGAGCATACAGGCTGGATTTGGCGGTCCTGGTGGGCTGCCGGAAAATCCCTCTGCAGCAGACGTCATGTCCGAGGCGGATATGAAGTTGGCCGCTGCCAAGATGTTGGAGGCAACCCACAGCAACATTGGCAGGGTGCTGGGGGCATGGTGTACCCGACCAAGCTTCGAACTCCCCTTTGCCGCTTGGTGTCATTGCAGGTGGTGAGACCTGCCCTCCCAGGCGATATCGACAAGCTGAAATTCTCTTTCCGGGATGGATATCGAATGGGATCTGCCGCGTTTTACGTTTCCATTGAGAACGACCACGGAGCTTCCCGTGCCCACACTTCCGATGAGGTGGACAAATGGGGTCCCCATTGGCAAACGCGAAATGAGGAGTTCGAGAGATCGATTGCTAGTGATCCTCTTTTCCAGCACTTGTCCGGTAAGATGTTCTACGTGTGGGACGGCAATCATCGCCTCCTGGCATGGATGGAGCACATTGCCCAAGCCCACCCCAACGACCTCGATTGGCATTTCGCCGTGGATTGTGTTGTGCTGAAGGTTGCGGGGCCCAAAGATCGCAGTCTTCTCGAAGCTGCAATGGCCGACATCAACTCGTAAGCTACAACGCCCTCTCGCTTTTGGACTTTGAATTTGGAAGTCATTTCATTGCGAATCCTCATATATGATGAAAATTCCCATTTCAGTATTGTTTGATGGAAATGTGGCACTGCAGGGTGACTGAGAATGCCTTCATTGCCACCAACTTGTCCCATATGCTCTTTCGAGTGAAGGATGTCGGGAAGCAGGGGGTGCAAGAGTTTGCCAATTCCCTCAGTGCCGACCTCATGCGCAAGTCGGAGGCAAAGGCAGACAGAACCTGGTATAGGCTGAGCGTCGACGCCATGGTGGACTACATATTTCGGGTAAAGCTCCTGACAGTTTTGTTGAGCTAATATGTCTCTCCTCCCCCAATAGAAGAAATTGTGTTGAGCAGGATCTCTAATCTTATGTGCGCATTCTTGACAGACAAAAATACAGCAGGATTTGGCACATGCGCGGAGGTTCTACATGGAGTCAGAGGAGAAGAATCCAACCCTCCCGGAACTTGAATCGTATGTCAAAGCTGCGGAGGTGAGGGCCCGCATAAAGTACAAGTCGCGGATGGTAAAGTACGTGGCCATAGCTGATCCCGCCCTTGGTGCCGACTTTCTGGTGGAGGTGGGGAAGCACTATTCTCGCGCTCTGAAGCCCACGATGACATTGGAGAAGCTCCATCGTCTAGCCACATCCTGTGTGGATGCAACAGAAAAGGTGATACATTCTTAACCAAATTGTGGTGGCAACAACTCCTTTTTGTGGTGTTTGGCGCTTACGAATATGCTGGGTGGTTGGACAAACCCGGTGGCTCCAAATCTGGAATGGTTCCCAAAGTACCAGGGACACGTGGAGCTTCCCAAACCGGACAAACTCTCTGACCCCACATTCGACATGTGGATGAACCGCATGACATGGTGGTTTCAGGTACTTCCCCACGCTTCGTTTGGGGCTTCTACTCTAGTAGGGGGTGGATTCATTGTATTTTTCAGGAAAGCGATCTGATGGAGAATCTCCACAGGTGACGACGAATGCGCAAGAGCAGCTGGACACACAAGCACATCAGTTCAAGATGGAGATATCTCCTGCAGCAGAGAGCCTACGTGACTATGTGACGAGGTACTTTCTGCTCTACAAAACCAACCTATTCTTTCGGGAGATAGCAGATGCTCGCCGGAGCCACGAGTTCACCGACCAGCCGAACGCGGACAAAGCAGCAATGCGCCTTCTGTACAGGTACATACGTGCTGCCTTTCTTTCAAGTCCTTGCATTTCAGGATGTTAGAAGCCTCATTTGGTGTTAGGGAAAATGGCGCCGAATTTCCAGTCAGGGCTCCGAAAATGGCTAAGTCCGTAGACTGGCTGGCCCTGAACTGGAAATTCGGCGCCATTTTCCAGTTCTAGGCCCTATTGCCGTTCAGGGACTTAGCCATTTTCGGGCTAAGTCCCTAGGGTGGCTGGCCCCGAAGTGGAAATTCGGCGCCATTTTCCAGTTGTAGGCCCTATTGCCGTTCAGGGACTTAGCCATTTTGGGGCTAAGTCCCTAGGGTGGCTGGCCCTGAACTGGAAATTCGCGCCATTTTCCAGTTCTAGGCCCTATTGCCGTTCAGGGACTTAGCCATTTTCGGGCTAAGTCCCTAGGGTGGCTGGCCCTGAACTGGAAATTCGGCGCCATTTTCCAGTTCTAGGCCCTATTGCCGTTCAGGGACTTAGCCATTTTCGGGCTAAGTCCCTAGGGTGGCTGGCCCTGAACTGGAAATTCGGCGCCATTTTTCCAGTTCTAGGCCCTATTGCGGTTCTGGGACTTAGCCATCTTCGGGCCAAACCGGGAAAAATGGCGCCGAATTTCCAGTTCAGGGCTCCCAAGATGGCTAAGTCCCTAAGGTGGCAGTCACCGAAAACCGAAATTCGGCGCCATTTTTCTATTTCTAGGCCCACTCACATCCGCCCCAACCTGGGAAAATGGTTCCGAATATGCATTTCAGGGACCTCATTGTGTTTTTCATGAATGCAGGTACTGCAAGTTCTCCTTTTTGGAGAAAGGTCATCTGTCTTTCGAGCCACCATTCTTCCTGGCATGGAGGAACCCTGGGGCTGACTCCATGTACACTGACGATATTGTGAAGGAGTGGCATCTGGAACATTTGCGTGATTGCCCTTGGTATGTGGACCTTCCGCCCGGCTCGCTCGACCCATCCGAGTTTCAATTGAAGCTGGATGCTGAATTCCGACGAAACCGGGCTCCGATGCCTCCGTTGGGTGCAAAAGAGGCAAAAGCGCTTGCGAACTCCAGGAAAGCGGTAGAGCTTGCTCAGACAGGAATTCAGGAGAAGTTGCATGAGAAGAGTAAAGGCCAAAGCAAAAGGACAAAGAAACAGGTGAGTGCAGTAACACCCAAAAAGAAGAAAACCATCGGGGCATCGGAGGAGGCGCAGGAGGGGACCCAAGAGAGTGACTCGGACGACAACTTTGTTCAAGGTCCTGCAACTACTGTTGCTCCTACCCAGTCACCGGTCGTCCGGGTTCCCAAGTCAGTTCGGAGTGGGACTGGCTCTGCCAAGAAGTTGGCATTTGAGGGCGAGCCTACACGGCGGTATTCGGCGGTGACGTTTACGCACAGGCCAAAGCTAGAACCTCCAACCATCATCCAATGCGTCAATGAGAGCTTCCTTGACGCTCTCGCTGCCAGGGCGAAGAAGGTGGCACACAGCAAGTCTCTGGCGGAGCAGAAGGGGAAAGCCAAGAAGAGGGCTGCCGGTACAGAGCCTAAAGACACCCCTGGTTTTGAAGCCATGATGGAATTCTTCACGGCTGTGAGCACGAATTGCAAGAGCACTCGAGGGGGGGGGGGGGTTGAGGTGGAGAGAGCTTGCGACATGATTCTCCTCGACATTCCAGATGGGGAGCTGCTGGAGGGCCTGGATGGTGTGCCCACCTGGAACAGGTTTACTGAGGACTACTGGAAAGCCGGGTTTGGGCTGGCGGGGATGTTTCTGGATGACGGTGGATGTGTGGTTGTCCTTGCCACGAGAGGGAAGACCACAGAGAATGCGGTGGCAAGGTGGACACCGAAAAGTGTCACCCCGGTCCTCCTCAGAAATGGTTCTGCATCAGTACACAGGGGTTGCAAACAGAGGGCCAAAGTGTAAGTTATCAATCTATTGCATTCACTTCATATTGTGGTGTATGTTAAGTAGACCCTGGAGTTGATCCCTTCTTTGTTGGATGTGCAGACATTGGTGTTTGAGGCATATTGCTTTGTGAAGAGAGGGTCTACGTTCAAATTCCGCAACGACGGTCGTCTTGTTGATGCCGCTGTGGACCCTGTAACCTACGATGTCCTCTATAACTATGTGCCCCACTCCAGTATGCCAAAGGACACAAAGACAGGCAAACCGTGGCGGTACAGCCGGACCCGGAGCCCTGCTTTCATCCAAACCCTCATGGAGACGTGCTCGGATGTCCAAGGGCGGATTCTGGACCTCACATGCGGCACGGGTAAGCCTTCACGTGCTCAATTTGTCCCCTGGCCCGATTGCAATTGCATGCCGCAAGCTATTAACCGCCCGCTTTGTTCCTCAGGTGCTTCAATGTGGGCAGGGACGTTGTCCGACAGGCATGTGTTCGCCTTCGAGCCAGATACTGCCCTCCACACTCGGAACTTGCAGCGGCTGAACGTCTGCCAAAAGAGGAAGAGGCATCCTCGGAGGATGAGGAAAAATCCGAGAAGGAGCAGGGGAGGAAGTTGGGATCGAGGCCGAGGAGCCCCCGGTTTACGAGTGAGTGGTGGCATTGTAAGTTGCCTCCAGATTTCGTGAGGCACCTCCCTCCGCTCTCTTATTTCATTGAAAACCCTTTCTGGTTGTGCTGGTATTGACATTCTTGAAGTGGATTTGTTCTTACTGTAGGATGCCAAGTACTGCCGGAGGGACGTCTACACCGGAGTTCATGGGCAGGAGGAACGTGCCTTTTTTTGCCAGGGGGGGATTTCATGCCTAGTCCAGAAAGGGAGTACATCCTTCCTACTTATGCTGCCCGGCTTGCTTCGGTGTCCATTAGGAGGTGTTCCGAACGTAGTCGTGTACAGCAGATTTTAGACGAGGCAAGCCTCAAGAAAATGAAGATGAGGGAGGAGGCAGCAGCTATTAGAGCCCGTCGGGCTCGTAGATTTGTGTTGGATTCTGCTGAGGAAAGTGGGGGAGAAGAGGCAGAAGATTCCCAGGAGGTGAGGTGGACAGTCCCCCAAGGAGAGGACGGGATTTTTGAGAGGCATAGTGGAACTGATGCATCACAAAGCTCGGAGGATGAGGGGGATGAGGGGGATGAGGAAGAAGGTGGGGCGAGTTCCTCGGAGGGTGTAGGAGAGTAGTGCCCATTCCGGCTATGACAGTTAGAACACACTTGTATAGACGTGGCTTGCAACAAAATTTGCAATAAAATGTTGCATTTCAAGTCCACTGGTGCCACATTCCAACTTCACATGACCCTAATTCCGTGGACTCACAATGGTCTGCTCATGTTTTTTTTTTTTTCCGCTCATGCTCATGCCGCTCATGAAATAGCAGCCCCCCATAGGGGCTGGTTTAACTTATCAAACTAGCCTTTTGGAATACCCTTTGAGCTGGTGTTGTCTATAAAGTTCTGATTATGCTCATTGTAGCACTCCACTCTGATTGAGTTTTGGAGATCGATGATTGGAAAACCAGATCCAGACCTTTGTGCATTCATGGAACATAGACATAGCATGCTGGCTGGTCTACATTATCAGGCTGGGCTCTTGGAATTGCAACACCTGCAACTCATTCTCAAAGGCTCGAGTGTTTATGTTGATCTGGTATGTACCAAAGGTGGTGTTTGTCCCGATTGTTTTATAAGAAAAACAAAACTCCTTCAATGATGAATGACATCTGAATCTAGGGCGATGGTTGTCTTGGAAATCCCACCCTCCCACCCTAATTTTTTTTTTCATGTGTTTTCAAGAAGATGACACAAGTTTTTATCAGGTAAGATACTGCCTATGGAAGGTGAAGTTAGATAGTGCCTTGTTATGAGGCTGATTTGTCGTTGATTTGACAAAGACCTTGTTTGGTCTTCTCCATGTCCCGACAAGACATAGTATCTTCCCTCTCTATTCTTGACCAGTGTACGGGGGCTGCTATTTCATGATCGGCATGAGCATGAGCGGAAAAAAAAAAAAGCATGAGCAGACCATTGTGAGTCCACGGAAATAGGGTTAGGAGGCACGGAAATAGGGTCATGTGAAGTTGGAATGTGGCACCAGTGGACTTGAAATGCAACATTTTATTGCAAATTTTGTGGCAAGCCACGTCTATACAAGTGTGTTCTAACTGTCATAGCCGGAATGGCCACTACTCTCCTACACCCTCCGAGGAACTCGCCCCACCTTCTTCCTCATCCCCCTCATCCCCCTCATCCTCCGAGCTCTGTGATGCATCAGTTCCACTATGACTCTCAAAAATCCCGTCCTCTCCTTGGGGGACTGTCCACCTCACCTCCTGGGAATCTTCTACCTCTTCTCCCCCACTTTCCTCAGCAGAATCCAACACAAATCTACGAGCCCGACGGGCTCTAATAGCTGCTGCCTCCTCCCTCATCTTCATTTTCTTGAGGCTTGCCTCGTCTAAAATCTGCTGTACACGACTACGTTCGGAACACCTCCTAATGGACACCGAAGCAAGCCGGGCAGCATAAGTAGGAAGGATGTACTCCCTTTCTGGACTAGGCATGAAATCCCCCCTGGCAAAAAAAGGCACGTTCCTCCTGCCCATGAACTCCGGTGTAGACGTCCCTCCGGCAGTACTTGGCATCCTACAGTAAGAACAAATCCACTTCAAGAATGTCAATACCAGCACAACCAGAAAGGGTTTTCAATGAAATAAGAGAGCGGAGGGAGGTGCCTCACGAAATCTGGAGGCAACTTACAATGCCACCACTCACTCGTAAACCGGGGGCTCCTCGGCCTCGATCCCAACTTCCTCCCCCTGCTCCTTCTCGGATTTTTCCTCATCCTCCGAGGATGCATCTTCCTCTTTTGGCAGACGTTCAGCCGCTGCAAGTTCCGAGTTGTGGAGGGCAGTATCTGGCTCGAAGGCGAACACATGCCTGTCGGACAACGTCCCTGCCCACATTGAAGCACCTGAGGAACAAAGCGGGCGGTTAATAGCTTGCGGCATGCAATTGCAATCGGCCAGGGGACAAACTGAGCACGTGAAGGCTTACCCGTGCCGCATGTGAGGTCCAAAATCCGCCCTTGGACATCCGAGCACGTCTCCATGAGGGTTTGGATGAAAGCAGGGCTCCGGGTCCGGCTGTACCGCCACGGTTTGCCTGACTTTGTGTCCTTTGGCATACTGGAGTGGGGCACATAGTTGTAGAGGACATCGTAGGTTACAGGGTCCACAGCGGCATCAACAAGACGACCGTTGTTGCGGAATTTGAACGTAGACCCTCTCTTCACAAAGCAATATGCCTCAAACACCAATGTCTGCACATCCAACAAAGAAGGGATCAACTCCAGGGTCTACTTAACATACACCACAATATGAAGTGAATGCAATAGATTGATAACTTACACTTTGGCCCTCTGTTTGCAACCCCTGTGTACTGATGCAGAACCATATTCTGAGGAGGACCGGGGTGACACTTTTCGGTGTCCACCTTGCCACCGCATTCTCTGTGGTCTTCCCTCTCGTGGCAAGGACAACCACACATCCACCGTCATCCAGAAGCATCCCCGCCAGCCCAAACCCGGCTTTCCAGTAGTCCTCAGTAAACCTGTTCCAGGTGGGCACACCATCCAGGCCCTCCAGCAGCTCCCCATCTGGAATGTCGAGGAGAATCATGTCGCAAGCTCTCTCCACCTCAACCCCCCCCCCCCCCCGAGTGCTCTTGCAATTCGTGCTCACAGCCGTGAAGAATTCCATCATGGCTTCAAAACCAGGGGTGTCTTTAGGCTCTGTACCGGCAGCCCTCTTCTTGGCTTTCCCCTTCTGCTCCGCCAGAGACTTGCTGTGTGCCACCTTCTTCGCCCTGGCAGCAAGAGCGTCAAGGAAGCTCTCATTGACGCATTGGATGATGGTTGGAGGTTCTAGCTTTGGCCTGTGCGTAAACGTCACCGCCGAATACCGCCGTGTAGGCTCGCCCTCAAATGCCAACTTCTTGGCAGAGCCAATCCCACTCCGAACTGACTTGGGAACCCGGACGACCGGTGACTGGGTAGGAGCAACAGTAGTTGCAGGACCTTGAACAAAGTCGTCGTCCGAGTCACTCTCTTGTGTCCCCTCCTGCGCCTCCTCCGATGCCCCGATGGTTTTCTTCTTTTTGGGTGTTACTGCACTCACCTGTTTCCTTGTCCTTTTGCTTTGGCCTTTACTCTTCTCATGCAACTTCTCCTGAATTCCTGTCTGAGCAAGCTCTGCCGCTTTCCTGGAGTTCGCAAGCGCTTTTGCCTCTTTTGCACCCAACGGAGGCATCGGAGCCCGGTTTCGTCGGAATTCAGCATCCAGCTTCAATTGAAACTCGGATGGGTCGAGCGAGCCGGGCGGAAGGTCCACATACCAAGGGCAATCACGCAAATGTTCCAGATGCCACTCCTTCACAATATCGTCAGTGTACATGGAGTCAGCCCCAGGGTTCCTCCATGCCAGGAAGAATGGTGGCTCGAAAGACAGATGACCTTTCTCCAAAAAGGAGAACTTGCAGTACCTGCATTCATGAAAAACACAATGAGGTCCCTGAAATGCATATTCGGAACCATTTTCCCAGGTTGGGGCGGATGTGAGTGGGCCTAGAAATAGAAAAATGGCGCCGAATTTCGGTTTTCGGTGACTGCCACCTTAGGGACTTAGCCATCTTGGGAGCCCTGAACTGGAAATTCGGCGCCATTTTTCCCGGTTTGGCCCGAAGATGGCTAAGTCCCAGAACCGCAATAGGGCCTAGAACTGGAAAAATGGCGCCGAATTTCCAGTTCAGGGCCAGCCACCCTAGGGACTTAGCCCGAAAATGGCTAAGTCCCTGAACGGCAATAGGGCCTAGAACTGGAAAATGGCGCCGAATTTCCAGTTCAGGGCCAGCCACCCTAGGGACTTAGCCCGAAAATGGCTAAGTCCCTGAACGGCAATAGGGCCTAGAACTGGAAAATGGCGCCGAATTTCCAGTTCAGGGCCAGCCACCCTAGGGACTTAGCCCCAAAATGGCTAAGTCCCTGAACGGCAATAGGGCCTACAACTGGAAAATGGCGCCGAATTTCCACTTCGGGGCCAGCCACCCTAGGGACTTAGCCCGAAAATGGCTAAGTCCCTGAACGGCAATAGGGCCTAGAACTGGAAAATGGCGCCGAATTTCCAGTTCAGGGCCAGCCAGTCTACGGACTTAGCCATTTTCGGAGCCCTGACTGGAAATTCGGCGCCATTTTCCCTAACACCAAATGAGGCTTCTAACATCCTGAAATGCAAGGACTTGAAAGAAAGGCAGCACGTATGTACCTGTACAGAAGGCGCATTGCTGCTTTGTCCGCGTTCGGCTGGTCGGTGAACTCGTGGCTCCGGCGAGCATCTGCTATCTCCCGAAAGAATAGGTTGGTTTTGTAGAGCAGAAAGTACCTCGTCACATAGTCACGTAGGCTCTCTGCTGCAGGAGATATCTCCATCTTGAACTGATGTGCTTGTGTGTCCAGCTGCTCTTGCGCATTCGTCGTCACCTGTGGAGATTCTCCATCAGATCGCTTTCCTGAAAAAATACAATGAATCCACCCCCTACTAGAGTAGAAGCCCCAAACGAAGCGTGGGGAAGTACCTGAAACCACCATGTCATGCGGTTCATCCACATGTCGAATGTGGGGTCAGAGAGTTTGTCCGGTTTGGGAAGCTCCACGTGTCCCTGGTACTTTGGGAACCATTCCAGATTTGGAGCCACCGGGTTTGTCCAACCACCCAGCATATTCGTAAGCGCCAAACACCACAAAAAGGAGTTGTTGCCACCACAATTTGGTTAAGAATGTATCACCTTTTCTGTTGCATCCACACAGGATGTGGCTAGACGATGGAGCTTCTCCAATGTCATCGTGGGCTTCAGAGCGCGAGAATAGTGCTTCCCCACCTCCACCAGAAAGTCGGCACCAAGGGCGGGATCAGCTATGGCCACGTACTTTACCATCCGCGACTTGTACTTTATGCGGGCCCTCACCTCCGCAGCTTTGACATACGATTCAAGTTCCGGGAGGGTTGGATTCTTCTCCTCTGACTCCATGTAGAACCTCCGCGCATGTGCCAAATCCTGCTGTATTTTTGTCTGTCAAGAATGCGCACATAAGATTAGAGATCCTGCTCAACACAATTTCTTCTATTGGGGGAGGAGAGACATATTAGCTCAACAAAACTGTCAGGAGCTTTACCCGAAATATGTAGTCCACCATGGCGTCGACGCTCAGCCTATACCAGGTTCTGTCTGCCTTTGCCTCCGACTTGCGCATGAGGTCGGCACTGAGGGAATTGGCAAACTCTTGCACCCCCTGCTTCCCGACATCCTTCACTCGAAAGAGCATATGGGACAAGTTGGTGGCAATGAAGGCATTCTCAGTCACCCTGCAGTGCCACATTTCCATCAAACAATACTGAAATGGGAATTTTCATCATATATGAGGATTCGCAATGAAATGACTTCCAAATTCAAAGTCCAAAAGCGAGAGGCGTTGTAGCTTACGAGTTGATGTCGGCCATTGCAGCTTCGAGAAGACTGCGATCTTTGGGCCCCGCAACCTTCAGCACAACACAATCCACGGCGAAATGCCAATCGAGGTCGTTGGGGTGGGCTTGGGCAATGTGCTCCATCCATGCCAGGAGGCGATGATTGCCGTCCCACACGTAGAACATCTTACCGGACAAGTGCTGGAAAAGAGGATCACTAGCAATCGATCTCTCGAACTCCTCATTTTGCGTTTGCCAATGGGGACCCCATTTGTCCACCTCATCGGAAGTGTGGGCACGGGAAGCTCCGTGGTCGTTCTCAATGGAAACGTAAAACGCGGCCCACCTGCAATGACACCAAGCGGCAAAGGGGAATTCGAAGCTTGGCCGGGTACACCATGCCCCCCAGCACCCTGCCAATGTTGTTGTGGGTTGCCTCCAACATCTTGGCAGCGGCCAACTTCATATCCGCCTCGGACATGACGTCTGCTGCAGAGGGGTTTTCCGGCAGCCCACCAGGACCGCCAAATCCAGCCTGTATGCTCCGGGTTTGGGGCCTTGGGATGTCCGGGAGGATGTCATCCTGGTCAGAAAGCTCCCTGTCGTCCTCCTCAACAGGGTCAGCCACCTGCGAAACCACCTCCAGCACTCTCCCCGTCTCTACTGCCCTCTCCCTGGCTTCACCTCGAACTTGCACAATCCGTGCTCTTTCTGGTGTTCTTTCCTCTCCTCCACTCTCCACCGTATGGGTAATTGCAGGGGCTGCTCTTGCCCGCGATGGTCTAACCGGTGTGTTACTGCCTCTCTGTGGTGTCTTAGAGGGATCCACCGTCTCTGTGCGTCCCTCGTTTACATTGGCATCTGTCATTTGGGCACCCCTGGCCTCTTCAGTGGCCTTTTCTCTTTCTTCCTGGCTAGCAATTTGTCTCGTCTGTTCTTTTGCCCTCTCTTTTGCCCTCTCACGGGCTTTCTGTTTCTTACTAGGGCTAGCAGCAGGGGAACCCTCCAGGACGACCACCTTTGATTGAGGCGAACTGACACCCTCGCGCGCACTGCTCACTCCCCCCTCCGCAGCCCGTGACGGCTCTCTCGCCGGGGATTGCATGTGCTTAGTTTTCTTCTTTTTCTTTGCGTGGGCGGGCCCTACTGCATGTGCATGAACAACCTCCATTGCCGGATCTGCTGTCCTCATGTCCTCACGCCCTTCACCTGCCATGCCGCCTGCACCAACCTCCCCAATGCCTATTCTGTCGTACTGTCGTTGCAAGTCCTCCCGTCCACCAACAAAAGGTTTAAGTTTGCCCTCTCGCCCCAAGTTGGGCGATTCAAACATGCGATGACTTGGAGCTGTCGATGATACCACTAGCGTGTCGGGCTCGTCGTCACTCTGTCATTGACAAAAATCGTGAAAACCAACATCGGTGCAAAAAGCAGCATCGCAACGAGCAGCGCAACCTCCATAGCAACAATCGTGTAACAAAAATGAAAACATAACAAGTTTAGGAAGTATGGAGAGCCATGCAACAACAATGAAAACAAATGCAACCATTGCCTGAGAATGACATGCACAAGCAGCCTTCTCCAGAGCTGCCGGATTTGCACACGCATTGCAAACAATCTAAGGTTCACTCAACTATCTAAAGTTCACGCATCCAGCGAAGCCAGGATGAAGATGCAAAACAAAGCGAGGCAACAAAGCGAAAGCAAAAAAGAAATCGAACAAAGCGAAAGCAGAAGTGGCTTGCCTGAGAGTACTCGGCTTCAGTTGGCGCGGGTTGTGAGCAAGACACTGGAATCTCCTGCTGGAGCTTCAGTTTGGCCATGCGAGAGATTGGCCGTCGTCCGTAGTACAGAGCTTTCAACTTCCGCCGCGGTCTGGATGTGAGGTCTCTCTCAGGAGAGCCACGCCCTTTAGGCGGCATAAGTCCCAGCCAAATGGAAAAAGATCTCCGTTTTTGGGGTACATGCCTCGAATAGCATGTTAAGCCAAGATTAGCATCAGATTTAGGGTACGTATCCAGGAAGCCATGTGTCGCCAGCCCGAATGAAAACGGATGGCGGTGGACATTTATTGCCCAACTGCGCAATTAAATGTCGGATGAAGCCCTCCATGTCGGATGAAAATCGACGGAACTCGGCCCGGAATTTCCAACGTAGAGGTAATTCGGAGCGCTGCAGGATGGAAATCCGGCGCCGGATTTCCATCCTGCAGGTAATTCGGAGCGCAGCAGGATGGAAATTCAGCGCCGAATTTCCATCCTGCAAGGTAGGGCGGCGCGCGAAATTTCCCTCACGCAGGTAATTCGGAAGCGGATGGATGCAAATCCGCCGCCGGATTTCCATCCGCGAAGGTAGGGTGGCGCACCAAATTTCCCTCACGCAGGTAATTCAGAAGCGGATGGATGGAAATTCGGCGCCGGATTTCCATCCGCGCAGGTAGGGCGGCGCGCCAAATTTCCCTGACACAGGTAATTTGACTCCGGATTTCCATCCAGCAGGTAAGTGGAACCCCGGATGGATGGAAATCCGGCGCCAAATTTCCATCCCGCAGGTAAGTGGAACCCCGGATGGATGGAAATCCGGCGCCGAATTTCCATCCAGCAGGTAAGTGGAGTCCCGGATGGATGGAAATTTGCCGCCGGATTTCCATCCAGCAGGTAAGTGGAATCGCTGGCTTATGGATATTCGCTGAATTACCTTCCTGCAGGTAATTCTGAGCGCTGAATTACCTGCAGGAAGGTAATTCGCGATCAGAATTACCTGCACGAAGGTAATTCAGCGCTTCGAAATTCCTGGCGAATGGAAATTCGGCGCCGAATATCCATACGCCAGTGATCCGACTTACCTGCTGGATGGAAATTCGGCGCCGGATTTCCATCCATCCGGGACTCCACTTACCTGCTGGATGGAAATTCGGCGCCGAATCTCAATCCAGGGTCTCTGTCGAACACGTGCCGGCCTTTACGCCCGAGGCGACTTCATTCGGGCGTCCCCTGTTGGATATTCGGTGCTGAATTTCCGTCCGGGGGTTGAAATGTGACGGCCAGGTGCCGGCCTCTCCCCCCTCCCCGACTGCATCCGAACCGCCCCGGATGGAAATTCCGCGCCGTTTTTCCATCTGGGGATGTTTTTATGCCGGCCAGTTTTCGGCCTGGCCCCCGACACGACTTCCTTTGGGGGGGCCCGGATGGAAATTCGGCGCCGAATCTCCATCCAGGGGATGTTCTCTGTCGCACACTCGCCGGCCTCTGCGCCCGAGGCGACTTCATCCGGGCTTCCCCTGTTGTATATTCGGTGCCGAATTTCCGTCCGGGGGTTGTAATGTGAGGGCCAGATGGCGGCCTTTCCCCTGAGCCGACTGCATCCGAAAGGCCTCGGATGGAAATTCGGCGCCGTTTTTCCATCCGCGTAGGTTTTTATGTCGGCTAGTTTTCGGCCTGACCCCCCGACAGGACTTCCTTTGGGGGGATCCGAATGGAAATTCGGCGCTGAATTTCCGTCCGGGGGATGTTCTCTGTCGGACACGTGCCGGCATCTCTGCCCCAGACGACTTCATCCGTGCGGCCCCTGTTGGATATTGGGTGCCGAATTTCCATTCGGGGGTAGTAATGTGACGGCACGGTGCCGGCTTCTCCCCTTCAGCCGTCATCATCCGGACGGCCCCCCACTTTCTGACTGCATACCGTTGGCAGTTATTGCGCAAAGACCAGGGGCCGCATTCCGGAGACAAGGTTCATTAACACTCTGACTGTGGATTTTTGAGATAGTTGGCTCCCTAGATTTGGATCAGGATTCGTCGCTCGGACAAATCGGCACCGCATTCCTTCCCATCGCTGCATCCCCCTTCTACCAAGGAGCTTCCCCGCACGCCATCCTGGCAGTCTTGTGTGCACATCTCCCATGGCGGAAAACCCGAGTGCTACAGTGTACTGCCCTCCTCACGAGCATAGAGCTTCATTTCCGTGCAGAGGGGACATCTGCCGGGTGATGGAGAAATATCTGTGAGTTCGATACCATCTGAAACCGGGGTCGGTTTTTTTGGAGGAGGAAAGGAAGGACTCAAACGGCCTTGTTGTCGAGAGTATTGTTGTGCTCCACGATGATTTCGGCGATGGCAGGGAATGGCGAGTTCCACCATCGAACAACGTCATATACAGGGCTGTTGGGGACTTCATTTGCCCGCCAAATGCACCTTCTATCCTGGCGCCTTCCACGAAACAATCCGCGAATCAGAGAGTGGCTACCTCAAAGAGAGAAGTCCGCAACGAAGTAAATCCAGAGCCGAACCCATCCATGAAGACGACCGAGAACCGGGTTGTTCACAACCTGTCCGACTCAGACGAGGTCATGGAAGTTCCGAGGTCGTCCTGGAGATCAGGCAAGTCCTCAATGGACGTCAGAGGAGGAGGGAGTCATATTCCCAGCACGAGCACCGCAGTTCGATCTATTCTTGAAATTCTGCGAGGGCTTCACCTGGAGGGACACCGGTCGGAGCTGGCTGGGCTGGACTACAGCAAGTTTACAATTAAATCGGTTACATGCCTTCCCGCCGACGTCGACGGTAATATCTTCTTTGAGTTCCCTCCTCGGGCGGACTACTCGAGGGCGTCCGGAATGTTGACAGATATGGATAGAAAACATGACGGTCATCCTTGGTGCGTTACCAAAACCACCAGCATGAAGATGCTCGATGGTGTGCGGGTGTGCTACGTTGTTTGTGCGGGCGCGTTGCGGTGTTTCTCCCCAACTTGCTTCCACTTTAAATCCAGAGGTCACAGGAACGAGACCGATTGGACAGGCTCGGCTATTCAAAACTCAGACACCAAAAAATCATGAATCGGTGATGATCGGTGTCGATAATAACACATTCTACTAGAGTGGAGCTGCAGAGAAAATTGAAACTCATGATCAAAGCACAAGCAGAAGGGAGACGGCATACCAGCTGACCAGGGAAACCCCCTTTCACAAGGTAGAGGCTGTTCACACAATTCCATGTGCGCAAAACTTCAAACCCTGAAGACTTGAGGTATGATGCCAATGCCCGACGACTATCATTGTCACATGACTGAAAAAGCAGAAGTGTCCCTGCATCAGAGAGGAAGTTGTTACAGAACCCGAACACCCAACTCCAGTAGTTGTCCTCGAATTTGTTCCAGCCTGGCGTCTTGCCCTTTGGAAGAACTTCTGGCACAGCCTGGCCATCCGGGATGTCGAGAATGACAATGTCGGCCGCATAAGTTTTCTGCACACCGCACACGAAGGTGGGACCTGTGCTCACCTGCAACAGACATGTTTTTTATAAGAACGATGGCAAGATTGTTTTCAAAGAACGAGACTGAAATACTGCCAACGAAACTTTCAGAGAAAAAGGAAAGAAACTGGAATTCTCACCAGATTGAGGAATGAGATTATATTGTCCCAGGTAGGGGATGGCACCCCAGTGTATCCTCTCTTTCAACTCTGCATCATCGAAAGCCAACCCTCATTAACAATTTTCATCTCTCCTGCTGAATCAGAACGGGAAGGGTGTGGCTTGGCATCGAACACGCACTGAAGAGTGCGGGTATATCTTCCAGCAGTAAAGTCCTGCCCACTCTCCATCTCCTTTTCATTCTCCTTCCCCTTGTCATTTTCCTTCTCTTTGGACTTGTCTTTGTCCTTTGGCTTTGCTGGTGAGATGGCTATGACATCAACAGCCTTGTCTGTTGGTTTGCGGCCCGCCTTCTTTCCCTTCTGCGGCGTTCCCTGAGCATCAGGCTCCTTGGCAGCCAATGTTGCTATGTTTCGTTGATACTCTTCGTCAGTCAAAGGCGCCAGCATCTCAGCGTTATTGTTCAAGTATTTCATATGCTGTTCTTGAAAGGTCGTGTGCTCAGGTGGGCAGTCAAGGTACCACCCACAGTCTCTGAAGTGAGAAGGACTCCAGTCCTTCAATATCCCTGCAGTATACATGGTTGGATCGTTTGCAGGGTCCGACCACATGTCAAGATAGTCGGGAATTCCGCTCAGGTGATTTCCTTCCATAAGCACATATTTCGTGTACCTGAAAAAAGGAGATAAATCCCAACCCACAAAAGCGCTCAGTGAGTAAGATGCAAGTAGAACAGAATGAAAAAAACATAGATTGAAATGGCTCTGAGAACTGCTCCAAGGACCTTTCAGGACCACACTACTGCTCCAGATATGAATGTCGTCAACGCCATTCAGAACATTCCATTCAATGATACTGTAAATACACCCTAATCCAGGTGAATGCAAATTATCGTTTAGGAATGACACAGACATAGAAGTGAATGTCGTCAACGACATTCACTAATGAAGCCAAATTATTACTTAAATGAAGCAAAATCACAGGATGGAAATCAAAAAATCGAGTAAGGAACCCTCCAGGAAAACTCAATGCACATTCATAACGAACATATCACTGAGGACCTCACAACATCACTGTATGTGAATGGCGTCAACGCCATTCAGAAAAATACCAAAAAGAAACCAATTACTTAGCTCCCAATCCATGTAAATTCAATTTGTCGCTGTTGAATAATACAGACACAGCAGTGAATGTCGTCAACGACATTCACTTTGGATTTCTCATAACAGAGCTTATCAAGCCTCCAGATTCCTCGCAAGAGGCAAAAACAATGCAGAACAACTGAATGTCTGCATTGACATTCAGCAAAATGAAGTGAGGAACCCTCACTGTAACCTCTATGGACATTACAAAAATTTACATAACTCTGAGGACCTCTCAACAACTCCGTATGTGAATGTCGTCAACGCCATTCAAGGACATTATCAATTCTAATCAGGGACAATATAATTGCACCCTTAGATCCTAACTAGGTGAATTCATATACTCGCTTAAGAATGACTCAGACAAAGAAGTGAATGTCGTCAACGACATTCAATCTGGATCTAAGATTGCAATCCATATGAAGCCACATTTTTTCCCAAAAAAAATAGTAGAGTTTCAAGTATGACATTGCACTTGTACACAACTCGCATCATGGCCCACTCTCCTCCAACCTGACTGTCAAAGTCGTTGGACCGTAAAATGTTACCATCTTTGGAGAACTCCCGGAAAAAACAGTATCTCCAGGTGAGACCTCTCCACTTCCTTATGTATGCCTCCAATGACATTTGGGGAGGGGAAACAATCGAAATGTTCAGGTCCTTCAAAGTCTGATCTAGCACAATGACGGCGCGCTTTTTGAGCTGCAAATAGTATATTTGTCAGAATTGCAAATAAGATACTCATCACATACTTGAAGAGAAGAAAACAGCATGTTTGAATACACACCTGACTCCAAAATGTAGCCTTGTGGAGCCAGTTATCAAACACCAAATCACTGATTCCTTCCACCTTTGTGCCAGGTTGTATGGTGCTCTTTGGGAACTGATTCAAGTCCTTTACTGTTTGATCTGAGTTCCATATCTCCAGCCACCTTATTTTTGTTTGTGGGTCGACCATCGATATGGCCAGCCGGTGCAGTTTCTCCTGCTGCATCTCCGGATGCACATGCTTGTCATAGTGTGTTTTGATCTGCTGAAGGAACTCAAGACCAAGTCCAGGATCTACTATTCTAAGCTGCTTTCCGAAGGCGGACATCAATTTGGTTCTTCGCATTTCAAACTCCTTCTTTATTGCAGCTTCCACACCCTTTGATGTCCTTAGTTCTTCTGGTGTAGTGCGGTAATATTCGGATTTTCCCTTCTCAGCTGCCTCTGACAGTTCTTGCTGCATTGATTCAAGTAGTGATTAGCTCCGAAGGGACTACAAACATGTATTCAAAAAGTAAACAGAGTACAGACTCGGGCTTACCGCATACATGTACTCCAGAAACGCCTCTTGTGTCAAAGAATACCAAGTGCCTGCAGCTCTTCCTGATTCGCACTTCTTGATGATATTGGGTGGTAGTACTGTCCGAAAATCATCCAGCTTCATTAGACCAATCCTCTGAATTCGGAATAGTGTGTGAACCAAGCTTGTTGTCACATGCGATTTCTCTGTCGGTCTGCAAAAACATTGGAAACATTGCATTCCTTAACACTGTTTTTTGAGGATTAATAAGACACTACAGACGGAATGAAATCTCCTGGATGACTTACTTGTTCACGTCGTGCATAGCTGTAAGAAGCCTAGCGATGTCGTTTCCAGGATCCAAAACCATTGCCTCCACAGCAACATGCTTGTCTTTGTCTTTCGAATGGTGTTTCTGAATGTATCCCATCCATGCCAGCAATCGGTGGTTGCCGTCCCAGACGTAGAACATGTGGTTGCAGAATTGCTGGGTGTTCTTTCCCATCATGAGGCCCAGCTCGAACTCCTCATTGGCATCTTTCCAGCACTCATCCCAGTTATCACTGATCTCTAGAGACACTAATGTGCTTTTCCCATTTATATCCGTCAGTGACACATAAAAAACTTGTGCACCAAGTCTATATCCATGCACAAAATCACTCTCCAATTTTGTTATGTCATGGGAAAGAGGTGGACGCACAACAGGCATTGATATCATCCGGCACAGAGGTATGTCCAGACGCCCTCCAGATACAAGCATGTCCCTTATAACCTCTTGAGAGTTTACCTTCTAGAATGACATGAGTTCTTTCACCTTGTCAAGGTAGTGCACTTCGGATTCATATGCTTCATCTGTATTCTCTGAGCTTTTGCGGACTCGTCCCCATCTCCAGATCCTTTCCCCTCTGATCCTGTAGGCTTCGACCTCACAGTTTTCTGCACGATGCCATTCAGTTCTGACTGAGTGATTTGCAAATAGTGAATGGCGGTAACGACCATCACTCTGTCTCAAGGAAACTCACCATGAATGGTGTGAAAGAATTCAGCACAATCTACACAAGCAAAGCTGAGACTGCCGTATTCAAAACAAAAGCGAGAGCGATAGCGAACGGCGTTAACGACAATCACAAAAGATAACGACCTGCCGGATCGGTGTTGTGTAATGACATACATGTGCAACTGATTGGCGGCAACGACATTCAGTGTAGTTTAGGACGGATAGTAAGTGCAGACTCTCTCTTCAAACACATAGGTACATAAATCTCATGAGGAGAATCGAATGGCGTTAACGACGCTCGCAATTCAGTAGTTCCTGCTAAAGAAGGGAAGAGGAAGGACTCCTTGAAAGGCAATCAGACAGACTGTATGATCTGAACACCAGTGAATGACTGTACCGATAGTCACCAACTCATTGTGCTGTAAACCCTTCGCAGAGAAGTAGAAAGCAAATCACCTTTGTGATGGTCGGTAGCGACAATCCCTGTCTGGGACATTCCACTCAATCTCTACGCATATCTTCAACAATGAAATGTAAGTTAGATAAAACTTACTGGCACCTTCTTAGGTTTTGAAATTTGATCCCCTTCTGCAGCTTTCCTCTTCCCTCTCACATCTACTGGAATTTCTGTCTGCGCTAGGGTTTCTTGACCTTCTCCCGGTTCGGCGTTCCGCGTGCTTCCACCTCCTTCAGTGTCCCTGCGAATCATCTCTGCCTCCACAGGCTGGCGCACTCTTATCGCCGACTGTGTCACAGCCGCTGCCTCAGTCTCCGTCTGCTCTTGTGAATCAGTCTCCGCGTTCACCTGCTGCCTTGGCCCTGTGTTCTCCAACAAACGACGCCTCGTCATTTTCTCTCTTGCTCTGCGTCTCTCTCTAAGGGAAGTAAAATAAATCAACGACAAATCAGCCTCATAACAAGGCACTATCTAACTTCACCTTCCATAGGCAGTATCTTACCTGATAAAAACTCGTGTCATCTTCCTGAAAACACATGAAAAAAAAATTAGGGTGGGAGGGTGGGATTTCCAAGACAACCATCGCCCTAGATTCAGATGTCATTCATCATTGAAGGAGTCTTGTTTTTCTTATAAAACAATCGGGACAAACACCACCTTTGGTACATACCAGATCAACATAAACACTTGAGCCTTTGAGAATGAGTTGCAGGTGTTGCAATTCCAAGAGCCCAGCCTGATAATGTAGACCAGCCAACATGCTATGTCTATGTTCCATGAATGCACAAAGGTCTGGATCTGGTTTTCCAATCATCGATCTCCAAAACTCAATCAGAGTGGAGTGCTACAATGAGCATAATCAGAACTTTATAGACAACACCAGCTCAAAGGGTATTCCAAAAGGCTAGTTTGATAAGTTAAACCAGCCCCTATGTATTTTGAAAAAGCCCAACAAGACCACTGCTTGGTATTCTTCCAAGTCAAGTACAGCTTCGTACTTTCCAAGTTAACATAGTAAAACTGAACTTGTTTCAAATTCAAAGGATGGTTCGCAACCTTAAAACAGGTGTTATGTAATCTGAAAAGCCCATCACGCTAGCTGCTTGGTAATCTCCAAGTTAGAACAGTGTAACCAGGGCTGTTTTAAATTTAGAACTCTGACCTCAATGTTCAAAAAGTATTGCTTGGTACTTACCGTGTTAAATCAGCATAAGAAGGCCTATCTCAAGCATCATTGGATAGCCTTATAAGGTCTGGAGATGGTACTCCAGCACCATATCAAAATGCACCCGAAGCTCAGACTGGTATCATGCCAGAAAACTGATTTACAATCAGGTTGAAAACCCCACTAATATGGTGCCAAAGTTCAGACTGGTATCATACCAGAAAACTGACTTATAATCAGGTCACAACCCATAAAAACCAAAAAGGATTAAGGTTGAGAGGCCGAATCGTATCAGATGCCCCACTGAAGCAGTATGTAGCGTCAATCGTCACCATCGCCAAGTCCTTTGATCATCTGCAAACTGAAAAAATACACATCCAGTGAAGACCCTCACCTGTGCCCGTCCCAAAAACCACCACATCAAGATGTGTGTCAGTGAGGATGCACGAGGTGAGTAGCAGGTCTTCACAGTTGCTATCCATGTCCAACATGCATTCTACAGTGAGCAAATTGATCAAAAGTAAAACATAGATGCGACACCACAAAGAACTTTAATCGTTTGTGGAGTGGGACGCTGCGGCATTCAACACCTGAATCTCAAGAGATCACAGCAGAATGCAACAAATTGGGATACTTGAGGACAAATTGCATATTTTACAAAGTGCATGATACTTCCCCCATCACCTTATGAGCGCCGCTGCTTCACGAATAAGAAAGATTGCAGGCAAACACAGCAATAGGTCATTTGCCAGTGCGGGAAATGGAAGAGTCTGCCGCCATCGCGCAAGAAAAAACAAAATGCACGCGCATCGTGATGCTGGAGCACTCAGCTCAGCCGCCATCGCCATCCTCCAGAGAAAACAAGCACGAGTATCGTGCCGTGCTTAGGGCAGAGAGGCGGTTAGCAAACCATCCCGCGATTTCATCCACTGGGATGAAATGTTGCACTTCATTAGAGTTACATCCTCTTAGGTTTACATCCGTCAGGGTAGCATCCAGGATGGATGTAATCCGTCATGGATGAAAAATTGCAGGCTACATCCTTAGTGGTAAGGCTCGAGACAATAATTCATCCAGTCAGGGATTATACCTGGCATATTTTTCATCCGGTATGGATGAAATTCAAAACATATTCCATTAGGGATTAGAAAGAAGGTATTTCCAAACCAGGTAGGCTTAGGAAAATAATTGTTAATCCCAAACAGATAATTGGAGAGAGGGGGCGCCCACCATCCAACCCCTGGTATGGCAGTCCCTTATGGAGTGAGTGTGGTATGCACTCACCCCATAAGGGAGTGCATACCGGACCCATTCTCATAAGGCTCTCCCTCTACAATGTAGTTCTGTCCTTGGACTTGAATACCAAAAAGATAAAAGGTCTACATTCTCTCTGCCCTCAGATCACGAGTGAACATTGGCATAGCATAAATCAAACTTGGCGAGAATATAGAGTCATGCGTTTTCCGTCTTACCTCTTATCTTGTCAACAAGCTCTTGTTAAGAAGTAGAGAGGTTTGCTATTTCATGAGCATGAGCGGCATGAGCGGCATGAGCAGAGTAGTAACACAATCGGTTTTCATGAGCAGAAGTACAAATTTCGAAAATAAAAAACAATAAAAAACAATAATTTAATGCAATGTGTCAGGAAAAACAAATATATTATTCGGCCCCTTGAAGGGAAAATTGCAGTTTTGACAGTTGTGCTCATGATATTTCGTCTTCCGCTCATGCCAATTCCCAGCGACATGTGCAAATATGGCGCCGAATTTCGCGGTAATAGGGTCCGTAACCTAAAAAAACTGCGACGTATTTCACGGTAATAGGTCTCTCTGGCGAAAAATGGTGCCGAATTCCGCGGCTATAGGTCCCCTCATGACAGGTAATTCGGCGCCATTTTTCCAGTGCATGTTCGAACTTAGCCAGTTTTCGGCGCAAAATAGGGAAATTCGGCGCCATTTTTCCAGACACTGTACCAGTGCATGTTGGGACTTAGCCAGGTTTCGGCCCAAAAAAGAGAAATTCGGCGCCATTTTTCCAGACACGGTACCAGTGCATGTTGGGACTTAGCCAGTTTTCGGCCCCAAAAAGAGAAATTCGGCGCCATTTTTCCAGAAATGGCCCCACAACTGCTTCTGTTGGATCTCAGTTTGAATGGAATATTGCCTCATTCCAGGAGTTTTGGGGTGCATTTCATTACACTGCAAAAAAAAAGTCTGATACAGCAAAATGCATTTAAAAATATCCATATGGAGGATTCCGTTTGCCCCATCAATGATTTCTGGAATCCCTAAGGAGGAGTTTGTGCAGCTCGTTCACGCTCAACGCCGGTGCATGAATAAAGTCATCAATAGTCACGTTCATCCTCAACCTCTTCAGGTAAATGTAATACAGATGTTTGCACGGATAATACTTCGAACCCTTCTTTGCTTCCATCAACGAGAAGTTCGTACAATTGCAAGTCGGCTCCACTCCAATCGTAATTGTGTATACATCGTCGCGTACAGCCGAGCCGGCCGTTGCCATCCGATACACACGCCCAAGGCCGGGTGGGGGTACGTCCACGGAGCTCTGAATAGTGCAAGCCATCCCAAGAGCATTGGCAATCCGAGTCTCATTCAACTTGTTGGGAGGGTGTCGTCTCTTCACTCTTCCGAATCGCATTGTGGGATGTGCAGAATTGTCCAATCCGTCTCTACTGGACCGAGCAGTCTGCAATGGCTGGGTCTAAGGAACCGGAAATGCGTGGGCCAGGATGTCTGTGCGTTGCACCATTCAAAATCCTGCTGCAGATAGAGCATCCGCCTCATTCTGAGAGAGGCTGCAACCCGGTGCAACAGGCCAGACGCCCAGAGGCTCCGGCATTCCCTGAATCCCGTACTTGGGCTTGCCAAATACACAGGTCATTATGTCGTGCCTACAGAACCAAAATGTCTGCGTTGTGGCATGAGCAAATGTGGGAGTCAAAAATCTGCCGCTGAAACAAGGTGCAGGTACAGCACTGTGTGGGTTCCTCCGAATCATCTCACCACAGCGTGCTCTCGTATCCACCCGGATGGCGCAGCACCTCCCTCGAGATGCCGACAATGTCCTCACAATTCTCCACTATGACTCCGACACTCTTGTCTCCACAATGGGAATGTTGTACTGCTTTACTACAGATGGCTCGTTATGTTGCCGGGGCACGCGCCCTGTGCTCAAAGGAGATGGCGATCTTGAACGTGCAGGACTTGCGGTGCTCGACGAGACCTCCTCGGGCAACATCACGGGACCACGAGGGAGCGTGCAAATATTCTTGTCAGCTCGCCATGAATCCTCTTCTCCACCAGGTGCCTCGTCAAGTCTTCGTCTCACTGGACGGGTATGAACATCTCCTTCCAAATGTTGGCCTCTTCGCAGCAATGGCGTGTCCCGAAGGCCCTCTCGCAAGGCCGCCGCCCACTTCCGAGGATTCTTCGATCTAGAGGCAGTCCGCATCAGCATTTCATGCCTGTCTGGCCCCAAGCCCCACTGTTTCCCTTTCAAGAACTCGTTGTACATGCATTGCTGCATAATTGACCTCACAATGTCCTCCGTTGTGGCAGTGAGGATGTCCACCAGATGCGCCGCAGAGGAGGCACACCAGGAAGAGTGCACTGATTCGGCCATGTTTGTCGTGGGCATGTCGGTGTCGGAGTCGAGACACATTTCCTGCACAAGCACATGTTCAGGTTACAAGCAAGTTACAAATATGGCCAAGAATAATATTCAACGGGACGCGAATTCGTGCAACTCACCTCCCGCATATAGTCGCCGAACTGGAGGAAACGATAATGCCACCATGCTAGCCAACTGACCATTGCTCCCTCGTCTGATTTCCTTACAACACCTGACGATGTCCACCAAGCCCGTATGCATGCAAACTGTGTCTCTGCATCATCCAAGGTGGGAGCGCGCTTCCACGCAAGGCACATGGAATGGTGCTCCTCTCTGAAATCTGGCGCCACGAGCCTGGTTGTGTACTGCGAAAGGCTCTGCAGAAAATGGAACCCACAAGATCTCTCCTTGCCTTCCATGGGTTCATTGGGGTCTTGCCCGTACACCCTTCGGATGGCAGCCCAATTTGCTTGTGCGTTGTCCGCCATGAAACCACGGAAATTGGGAGGGGGCGATCCCGCCTTGGCCATCTGTTGGTTTATTCCCTGCCAAAGAAGCATCTCCGATTGTGTGTCCTCTCCTTTCATCTCACAAATAGCAATTGTCATTAGCATCCTGCAGTGGGTGTCGTAGACATGTGCACCCATTGTCACCCACTGGTGATTTGTAATTCGCTTGATATGGTCGAACATGACCCAACTGTTTGACAAGTTCCCACTCGTCATCCTGTCGACCAGTTCGACGCCGCTGCCAGGTCCACACGTGGACATTTTGAATACGAAACAACGATCTGCCTCAATCCCTTGTCCTGGAAACCCTCCTTCCATGAATGTAGTCATATCCACATCGTCGCTTCACCTCCAGAATGGAGTGCATATCCGAGCCACGCCCAATTTTCTGTTTGCATGAGACAATGTGGTTTCGGACATTCGGTGAACATACATGGGACACCGACTCCAGCAATGCCTCCATTTCCTTCTCGTCGAGAGGAACTCTATCGGAGCCGTCTTCCGACATAATTCTGGCCAATGCCATCTTATGGGCGGCTTGGAGCTGTATCTGTTTGGATTTGGCACCCGATCTCAACTTAACCTCCTCCTGAACGAGCTGCTCTGCTTCGTGGGCAGCCTCCCACGAGTTCCCCCTCGCCAATTTGTGACAATGGGAACCAACGTGTATGCAAGCTCGGGTGAGGTCAGGGAAACGGTGCAACACATAGAACTGCTTGGCATTACAAACAGACATGCAGTGTGGTGGTTCTTTGCAATGCGCACACTTAAATGTGGAGTTTGGAACCTTCTCCTGAGCTCGAAATGGTTGGTGAGCTGTGCCTGTCCAATCGGTCTCGTTCCTGTGACCTCTGGATTTAAAGTGGAAGCAAGTTGGGGAGAAACACCGCAACGCGCCCGCACAAACAACGTAGCGCACCCGCACACCATCGAGCATCTTCATGCTGGTGGTTTTGGTAACGCACCAAGGATGACCGTCAGGTTTTCTATCCATATCTGTCAACATTCCGGACGCCCTCGAGTAGTCCGCCCGAGGAGGGAACTCAAAGAAGATATTACCGTCGACGTCGGCGGGAAAGCATAACCGATTTAATTGCGAACTTGCTGTAGTCCAGCCCGGCCAGCTCCGACCGGTGTCCTTCCAGGTGAAGCCCTCGCAGAACTGCGGTGCTCGTGCTGGGAATATGACTCCCTCCTCCACTGACGTCCATTGAGGACTTGCCTGATCTCCAGGACGACCTCGGAACTTCCATGACCTCGTCTGAGTCGGACAGGTTGTGAACAACCCGGTTCTCGCTCGTCTTCATGGATGGGTTCGGCTCTGGATTTACTTCATTGCGGACTTCTCTCTTTGAGGTAGCCACTCTCTGATTCGCGGATTGTTTCATGGAAGGCGCCAGGATAGAAGGTGCATTTGGCGGGCAAATGAAGTCCCCAACAGCCCTGTATATGACGTTGTCCGATGGTGGAACTCGCCATTCCCTGCCATCGCCGAAATCATCGTGGAGCACAACAATACTCTCAACAACAAGGCCGTTAGAGTCCTTCCTTTCCTCCTCCAAAAAAACCGACCCCGGTTTCAGGTGGTATCGAACGCACAAATATTTCTCCATCACCCGGCAGGTGTCCCCTCTGCACGGAAATGAAGCTCTATGCTCGTGAGGAGGGCAGTACACTGTAGCGCTCGGGTTTTCCGCCATGGGAGATGTGCACACAAGACTGCCAGGATGGCGTGCTGGGAAGCTCCCTGGTAGAAGGGGGTGCAGCGATGGGAATGAATGCGATGCCGATTTGTCCGAGCGACGAAGCCTGATCCAAATCCAGGGAGCCAACTATCTCAAAAATACACAGTCAGAGTGTTAATGAACCTTGTCTCCGGAATGCGGCCCCTGGTCTTTGCGCAATAACTGCCAACGGTATGCAGTCAGAAAGTGGGGGCCGTCCGGATGATGACGGCTGAAGGGAGAAGTCGGCACCGTGCCGTCACATTACTACCCCCGAATGGAAATTCGGCACCCAATATCCAACAGGGGAAGCCCGGATGAAGTCGCCTCGGGCTCAGAGGCCGGCGCGTGTGCGACAGAGAACATCCCTGGATGAGATTCGGCGCCGAATTTCCATCCGGGCCCCCCAAAGGGAGTCGTGTCGGGGGGTCAGGCCGAAAACTGGACAGCATAAAAACATCCCCAGATGGAAAAACGGCGCCGAATTTCCATCCGGGGCGGTTCAGATGCAGTCGGGGAGGGGGGAGTCGCCGGCACTTGGCCGTCACATTTCAACCCCCGGACGGAAATTCGGCACCGAATATCGAACAGGGGACGCCCGGATGAAGTCGCCTCGGGCGTAGAGGTCGGCACGTGTTCGACAGAGAGCATCCCCTGGATGGAGATTCGGCGCCGAATTTCCATCCGGTCCCCCCCAAAGGAAGTCTTTTCGGGGGGTCAGACCGAAAACTGGCCGACATAAAAACCTCCCCACATGGGAAAACGGCGCCGAATTTCAATCCGGGGCCGTTCCAATGCAGTCGGGGAGGGGGGAGAGGTCGGCACCTGGCCGTCATATTTCAACCCCGACGGAAATTCGGCACCGAATATCCAACAGAGCGGCGGAGAGGCGGCACCTCTCCGACAGAGACCATCCCCCGGATGGAAATTCGGCGCCGAATTTCCATCCTACAGGTAAGTGGAATCCCGGATGGATGGAAATTCGGCGCCGAATTTCCATCCGGCAGGTAAGTGGAATCCCGGATGGATGGAAATTCGGCGCCGAATTTCCATCCGGAAGGTAAGTGGAATCCCGGATGGATGGAAATTCGGCGCCGAATTTCCATCCGGCAGGTAAGTGGAATCCCGGATGAAACGAAATTCGGCGCCGAATTTCCATCCTGGAGGTAAGTGGAATCCCGGATGGATGGAAATTCGGCGCCGAATTTCCATCCGGCAGTAAGTGGAATCCCGGATGGATCCAAATTCGGCGCCGAATTTCCATCCAGCAGGTAAGTGGAATCCCGGATGGAACGAAATTATCCATGTAAGTCGGATCTGGCGTATGGATATTCGGCGCCGAATTTCCATTCGCCATGAATTTCATCGCTCAGAATTACCTTCCTGCAGGTAATTCCCAGATGAGAATTACCTTCGTGCAGGTAATTCGCAGATGAAATTACCTTCCTGCAGGTAATTCCTATCGATGCCGGTAATTCTGAAGAATTACCTTCAGAAGGTAATTCTGAATTACCTGCAGGAAGGTAATTCTTAGCGATGAAATACATGGCGAATGGAAATTCGGCGCCGAATATCCATACGCCAGCGATCCGACTTACCTGCAGGATGGAAATTCGGCGCCGAATTTCCATCCATCGGGATTCCACTTACCTGCGGATGGAAATTCGGCGCCGAATTTCCATCCATCCGGGATTCCACTTACCTGCCGGATGGAAATTCGGCGCCGATTTCCATTCATCCGGTATTCCACTTACCTGCCGGATGGAAATTCGGCGCGGATTTCCATTTCCGAATTACCTGCGTGAGGGAAATTTGGCGCGACGCCCTACCTGCGCGGATGGAAATTAGGCGCCGGATTCCATCCGCGCGCTTCGAATTACCTGCGTGAGGGAAATTTGGCGCGATGCCCTACCTGCGCGGATGGAAATCCGGCGCCGGATTTCCATCTGCGCGCTTCGGAATTACCTGCGTGAAGGAAATTTGGCGCGACGCCCTACCTGTGCGGATGGAAATTCGGCGCCGGATTTCCATCCGCGCGATTCCGAATTACCTGCGTGAGGGAAATTTCCAGCGCCGCCTACCTGGATGGAAATTCGGCGCTCCGAATTACCTGCCCGGCGCCGGAATTCCATCGTGCAGCGCCGAATTACCTCTACGTTGGAAATTCCGGGACTGTTACGTCGATTTTCATCGATGGAGGGCTTCATCCGACATTTAATTGCGCAGTTGGGCAATAAATGTCGACCGCCGTCGGTTATCATTCGGGCTGGCGACGCATGGCTTCCTGGACACGTACCCTAAATCTCATGCTATCTTGGCTTAACATGCTATTCGAGGCATGTACCCCAAAAAAGGAGATCTTTTGGCTGGGACTTTATGCCGCCTGAAGGGCGTGGCTCTCCTGAGAGAGACCTCACATCCAGACCGCGGCGGAAGTTGAAAGCTCTGTACTACGGACGACGGCCAATCTCTCGCATGGCCAAACTGAAGCTCCAGCAGGAGATTCCAGTGTCTTGCTCACAACCTGCGCCAACTGAAGCCGAGTACTCTCAGGCAAGCCACTTCTGCTTTCGGTTTGTTCGATTTATTTTTTGCTTTCGCTTTGTTACCTCGCTTTGTTTTTGCATCTTCATCCTGGTTTCGCTGTATGAGTGAACTTAGATAGTTGAGTGAACCTTAGATTGTTTGCAATGCGTGTGCAAATCCGGCAGCTCTGGAGAAGGCTGCTTGTGCATGTCATTCTCAGGCAATGGTTGCATTTGTTTTCATTGTTGTTGCATGGCTCTCCATACTTCCTAAACTTGTTATGTTTTCATTTTTGCTACACGATTGTTGCTATGGTGGTTGCGTGCTCGTTGCGATGCTGCTTTTTGCACCGATGTTGGTTTTCACGATTTTTGTCAATGACAGAGTGACGACGAGCCCGGCACGCTGGTGGTATCATCGACAGCTCCAACTCATCGCATTTGAATCGCCCAACTTGGGGCGAGAGGGCAAACTTAAACCTTTTGTTGGTGGACGGGAGGACTTGCAACGAGAGTACGACAGAGTAGGCATTGGGGAGGTTGGTGCAGGGCATGGCAGGTGAAGGGCGTGAGGACATGAGGACAGCAGATCCGGCAATGGAGGTTGTTCATGCACATGCAGTAGGGCCCGCCCACGCAAAGAAAAAGAAGAAAGCTAAGCACATGCAATCCCCGGCGAGAGAGCAGTCACGGGCTGCGGAGGGGGAGTGAGCAGTGCGCGCGAGGGTGTCAGTTCGCCTCAATCAAAGGTGGTCGTCCTGGAGGGCTCCCCTGCTGCTAGCCCTAGTAAGAAACAGAAAGCCCGTGAGAGGGCAAAAGAGAGGGCAAAAGACAGACGAGACAGAATGCTAGCCAGGAGGAAAGAGAAAAGGCAGCTGAAGAGGCCAGGGGTGCCCAAATGACAGATGCCAATGTAAGCGAGGGACGCACAGAGACGGTGGATCCTCCAAGACACCACAGAGAGGCAGTAACACACCGGTTAGACCATCGCGGGCAAGAGCAGCCCCCGCAATTACCCATACGGTGGAGAGTGGAGGAGAGGAAAGAACACCTGAAAGAGCACGGATTGTGCAAGTTCGAGGTGAAGCCAGGGAGAGGGCAGTAGAGACGGGGAGAGTGCTGGAGGTGGTTTCGCAGGTGGCTGACCCTGTTGAGGAGGACGACAAGGAGCTTTCTGACCAGGATGACATCCTCCCGGACATCCCCAGGCCCCAAACCCGGAGCATACAGGCTGGATTTGGCGGTCCTGGTGGGCTGCCGGAAAACCCCTCTGCAGCAGACGTCATGTCTGAGGCGGATATGAAGTTGGCCGCTGCCAAGATGTTGGAGGCAACCCACAGCAACATTGGCAGGGTGCTGGGGGGCATGGTGTACCCGGCCAAGCTTCGAATTCCCCTTTGCCGCTTGGTGTCATTGCAGGTGGTGAGACCTGCCCTCCCAGGCGATATCGACAAGCTGAAATTCTCTTTCCGGGATGGATATCGAATGGGGTCTGCCGCCTTTTACGTTTCCATTGAGAACGACCACGGAGCTTCCCGTGCCCACACTTCCGATGAGGTGGACAAATGGGGTCCCCATTGGCAAACGCGAAATGAGGAGTTCGAGAGATCGATTGCTAGTGATCGATTGCTAGTGATCCTCTTTTCCAGCACTTGTCCGGTAAGATGTTCTACGTGTGGGACGGCAATCATCGCCTCCTGGCATGGATGGAGCACATTGCCCAAGCCCACCCCAACGACCTCGATTGGCATTTCGCCGTGGATTGTGTTGTGCTGAAGGTTGCGGGGCCCAAAGATCGCAGTCTTCTCAAAGCTGCATGGCCGACATCAACTCGTAAGCTACAACCCCTCTCGCTTTTGGACTTTGAATTTGGAAGTCATTTCATTGCGAATCCTCATATATGATGAAAATTCCCATTTCAGTATTGTTTGATGGAAATGTGGCACTGCAGGGTGACTGAGAATGCCTTCATTGCCACCAACTTGTCCCATATGCTCTTCCGAGTGAAGGATGTCGGGAAGCAGGGGGTGCAAGAGTTTGCCAATTCCCTCAGTGCCGACCTCCTGCGCAAGTCGGAGGCAAAGGCAGACAGAACCTGGTATAGGCTGAGCGTCGACGCCATGGTGGACTACATATTTCGGGTAAAGCTCCTGACAGTTTTGTTGAGCTAATCTGTCTCTCCTCCCCCAATAGAAGAAATTGTGTTGAGCAGGATCTCTAATCTTATGTGCGCATTCTTGACAGACGAAAATACAGCAGGATTTGGCACATGCGCGGAGGTTCTACATGGAGTCAGAGGAGAAGAATCCAACCCTCCCGGAACTCGAATCGTATGTCAAAGCTGCGGAGGTGAGGGCCCGCATAAAGTACAAGTCGCGGATGGTAAAGTACGTGGCCATAGCTGATCCCGCCCTTGGTGCCGACTTTCTGGTGGAGGTGGGGAAGCACTACTCTCGCGCTCTGAAGCCCACGATGACATTGGAGAAGCTCCATCGTCTAGCCACATCCTGTGTGGATGCAACAGAAAAGGTGATACATTCTTAACAAAATTGTGGTGGCAACAACTCCTTTTTGTGGTGTTTGGCGCTTACGAATATGCTGGGTGGTTGGACAGACCCGGTGGCTCCAAATCTGGAATGGTTCCCAAAGTACCAGGGACATGTGGAGCTTCCCCAAACCGGACAAACTCTCTGACCCCACATTCGACATGTGATGAACCGCATGACATGGTGGTTTCAGGTACTTCCCCACGCTTCGTTTGGGGCTTCTACTCTAGTAGGGGGTGGATTCATTGTATTTTTTGAGGAAAGCGATCTGATGGACAATCTCCACAGGTGACGACGAATGCGCAAGAGCAGCTGGACACACAAGCACATCAGTTCAAGATGGAGATATCTCCTGCAGCAGAGAGCCTACGTGACTATGTGACGAGGTACTTTCTGCTCTACAAAACCAACCTATTCTTTCGGGAGATAGCAGATGCTCGCCGGAGCCACGAGTTCACCGACCAGCCGAACGCGGACAAAGCAGCAATGCGCCTTCTGTACAGGTACATACGCGCTGCCTTTCTTTCAAGTCCTGGCATTTCAGGATGTTAGAGGCCTCAAGTGGTGTTAGGGAAAATGGCGCCGAATTTCCAGTCAGGGCTCCGAAAATGGCTAAGTCCCTAGACTGGCTTGCCCGGAACTGGAAATTCGGCGCCATTTTCCAGTTCCAGGCCCTATTGCCGTCCAGGGACTTAGCCATTTTCGGGCTAAGTCCCTAGGTGGCTGGCCCGGAACTGGAAATTCGGCGCCGTTTTCCAGTTCTAGGCCCTATTGCCGTCCAGGGACTTAGCCATTTTCGGCTAAGTCCCTAGGGTGGCTGGCCCGGAACTGGAAATTCGGCGACCGTTTTCCAGTTCTAGGCCCTATTGCCGTCCAGGGACTTAGCCATTTTCGGGCTAAGTCCCTCGACTGGTTGGCCCTGAACTGGAAATTCGGCGCCATTTTCCAGTTCCAGGCCCTATTGCCGTTCAGGGACTTAGCCATTTTCGGCTAAGTCCCTAGACTGGCTGGCCCTGAAGTGGAAATTCGGCGCCATTTTCCAGTTGTAGGCCCTATTGCCGTTCAGGGACTTAGCCATTTCGGACCTCATTGTGTTTTTCATGAATGCAGGTATTTGTAAGTTCTCCCTTTTGGAGAAAGGTCATCTGTCTTTTCGAGCCAATTCTTCCTGGCATGGAGGAACCCTGGGCTGACTCCATGTACACTGACGATATTGTGAAGGGTGGCATTTGGAACATTTGCGTGATTGCCCTTGGTATGTGGACCTTCCGCCCGGCTCGCTCGACCCATCCGAGTTTCAATTGAAGCTGGATGCTGAATCCGACGAAACCGGGCTCCGCTACCTCCATTGGGTGCAAAAGAGGCAAAAGCGCTTGCGAACTCCAGGAAAGCGGCAGAGCTTGCTCAGGCAGGAATTCAGGAGAAATTGCATGAGAAGAGTAAAGGTCAAAGGAAAGGACAAGGAAACAGGTGACTGCAGTAAACACCCAAAAGAAGAAAACCATCGGGGCATCGGAGGAGGCGCAGGAGGGGACCCAAGAGAGTGACTCGGACGACGACTTCGTTCAAGGTCCTTCGACGCTGTTGCTCCTACCCAGTCACCGGTCGTCCGGGTTCCCAAGTCAGTTCGGAGTGGGGGACTGGCTCTGCCAAGAAGTGGCATTTGAGGGCGAGCCTACCACGCCGGTATTCGGCGGTGACGTTTACGCACAGGCCAAAGCTAGAACCTCCAACCATCATCCAATGCGTCAATGAGAGCTTCCTTGACGCTCTCGCTGCCAGGGCGAAGAAGGTGGCACACAACAAGTCTCTGGCGCCGAATTTCCATCCGCGGAGGTAGGGCGGCGCTGGAAATTTCCCTCACGCAGGTAATTCGGAAGCGCGCGGATGGAAATCCGGCGCCGAATTTCCATCCGGAGGTAGGGCGCGCTGGAAATTCCCTCAGGCAGGTAATTCGGAAGCGCGCGGATGGAAATCCGGCGCCGAATTTCCATCCGCGCAGGTAGGGCGGTGCGCCAAATTTCCCTCACGCAGGTAATTCGGAAGCCCGCGGATGGAAATCCGGCGCCGAATTTCCATCCGCGGAGGTAGGGCGGCGCTGGAAATTTCCCTCACGCAGGTAATTCGGAAGCGCGCGGATGGAAATCCGGCGCCGAATTTCCATCCGCGGAGGTAGGGCGGCGCTGGAAATTTCCCTCACGCAGGTAATTCGGAAGCGCATGGAAATCCGGCGCCGAAATTTCCATCCGCGGAGGTAGGCGGTGGAAATTTCCCTCACGCAGGTAATTCGGAAGCGCGCGGATGGAAATCCGGCGCCGAATTTCCATCCGCGCAGGTAGGGCGGTGCGCCAAAATTTCCCTCACAGTAAATTTCGGCGCCGAATTTCCATCCTGCAGATATTCGAATCCCGGATGAATGGAAATTCGGCGCCGAATTTCCATCCAGCAGGTAAGTGGAATCTCGGATGGATGGAGATTCGGCGCCGAATTTCCATCCAGCAGGTAAGTCGATCGGTGCCGTATGGATATTCGGCGCCGAATTTCCATTCGCCATGTATTTCTGCGCGAGGAATTACCTTCGTGCAGGTAATTTCCATATAAGAATTACCTTCGTGCAGGTAATTCCCAGATGAGAATTACCTTCATTCCCATCGCTGCACCCCCTTCTACCAGGGAGCTTCCCCGCACGCCATCCTGGCAGTCTTGTGTGCACATCCCATGGCGGAAAACCCGAGCGCTACAGTGTACTGCCTTCCTCACGAGCATAGAGCTTCATTTCCGTGCAGAGGGGACACCTGCCGGGTGATGGAGAAATATCTGTGCGTTCGATACCACCTGAAACCGGGGTCGGTTTTTTTTTGGAGGAGGAAAGGAAGGACTCAAACGGCCTTGTTGTCGAGAGTATTGTTGTGCTCCACGATGATTTCGGCGATGGCAGGGAATGGCGAGTTCCACCATCGGACAGCGTCATATACAGGGCTGTTGGGGACTTCATTTGCCCGCCAAATGCACCGTCTATCCTGGCGCCTTCCACGAAACAATCCGCGAATCAGAGAGTGGGTACCTCAAAGATAGAAGTCCGCAACGAAGTAAATCCAGAGCCGAACCCATCCATGAAGACGACCGAGAACCGGGTTGTTCACAACCTGTCCGACTCAGACGAGGTCATGGAAGTTCCGAGGTCGTCCTGGAGATCAGGCAAGTCCTCAATGGACGTCAGTGGAGGAGGGAGTCATATTCCAGCACGAGCACCGCAGTTCGATCTATTCTAGAAATTTTGCGAGGGCTTCACCTGGAGGGACACCGGTCGGAGCTGGCAGGGCTGGACTACAGCATCCATCCTGCTGCGCTCCGAATTACCTGCAGGATGGAAATCCGTCGACGGAATTCCATCGTGCAACGCTCCGAATTACCTCTACGTTGGAAATTCCGGGACTGTTTACGTCGATTTTCATCCGACATGGAGGGCTTCATCCGACATTTAATTGCGCAGTTGGGCAATAAATGTCGACGGCCGTCGGTTATTATTCGGGCTGGCGACGCATGGCTTCCTGGACACGTACCCTAAATCTCATGCTAAACTTGGCTTAACATGGTATTCCAGGCATGTACCCCAAAAAAGAGATCTTTTTGGCTGGGACTTATGCCGCCTGAAGGGCGTGGCTCTCCTGAGAGAGACCTCACATCCAGACCGCGGCGGAAGTTGAAAGCTCTGTACTACGGACGACGGCCAATCTCTCGCATGGCCAAACTGAAGCTCCAGCAGGAGATTCCAGTGTCTTGCTCACAACCTGCGCCAACTGAAGCCGAGTACTCTCAGGCAAGCCACTTCTGCTTTCGGTTTGTTCGATTTATTTTTTGCTTTCGCTTTGTTACCTCGCTTTGTTTTTGCATCTTCATCCTGGCTTTGCTGTATGAGTGAACTTTAGATAGTTGAGTGAACCTTAGATTGTTTGCAATGCGTGTGCAAATCCGGCAGCTCTGGAGAAGGCTGCTTGTGCATGTCATTCTTAGGCAATGGTTGCATTTGTTTTCATTGTTGTTGCATGGCTCTCCATACTTCCTAAACTTGTTATGTTTTCATTTTTGCTACATGATTGTTGCTATGGTGGTTGCGCTGCTCGTTGCGATGCTGCTTTTTGCACCGATGTTGGTTTTCACGATTTTTGTCAATGACAGAGTGACGACGAGCCCGGCACGCTGGTGGTATCATCGACAGCTCCAACTCATCGCATGTTTGAATCGCCCAACTTGGGGCGAGAGGGCAAACTTAAACCTTTTGTTGGTGGACGGGAGGACTTGCAACGAGATTACGACAGAGTAGGCATTGGGGAGGTTGGTGCAGGCGGCATGGCAGGTGAAGGGCGTGAGGACATGAGGACAGCAGATCCGGCAATGGAGGTTGTTCATGCACATGCAGTAGGGCCCGCCCACGCAAGAAAAAGAAGAAAGCTAAGCACATGCAATCCCCGGCGAGAGAGCAGTCACGGGCTGCGGAGGGGGGAGTGAGCAGTGCGCGCGAGGGTGTCAGTTCGCCTCAATCAAAGGTGGTCGTCCTGGAGGGCTCCCCTGCTGCTAGCCCTAGTAAGAAACAGAAAGCCCGTGAGAGGGCAAAAGAGAGGGCAAAAGAACAGACGAGACAGAATGCTAGCCAGGAGGAAAGACAAAAGGCAGCTGAAGAGGCCAGGGGTGCCCAAATGACAGATGCCAATGTAAGCGAGGGACCCACAGAGACGGTGGATCCCTACAAGACACCACAGAGAGGCAGTAGCACACCGGTTAGACCATCGCGGGCAAGAGCAGCCCCCGCAATTACCCATACGGTGGAGAGTGGAGGAGAGGAAAGAACACCTGAAAGAGCACGGATTGTGCAAGTTCGAGGTGAAGCCAGGGAGAGGGCAGTAGAGACGACGAGAGTGCTGGAGGTGGTTTTGCAGGTGGCTGACCCTGTTGAGGAGGACGACATGGAGGTTTCTGACCAGGATGACATCCTCCCGGACATCCCCAGGCCCCAAACCCGGAGCATACAGGCTGGATTTGGCGGTCCTGGTGGGCTGCCGGAAAACCCCTCTGCAGCAGACGTCATGTCTGAGGCGGATATGAAGTTGGCCGCTGCCAAGATGTTGGAGGCAACCCACAGCAACATTGGCAGGGTGCTGGGGGGCATGGTGTACCCGGCCAAGCTTCGAATTCCCCTTTGCCGCTTGGTGTCATTGCAGGTGGTGAGACCTGCCCTCCAGGCGATATCGACAAGCTGAAATTCTCTTTCCGGGATGGATATCGAATGGGGTCTGCCGCCTTTTACGTTTCCATTGAGAACGACCACGGAGCTTCCCGTGCCCACACTTCCGATGAGGTGGACAAATGGGGTCCCCATTGGCAAACGCGAAATGAGGAGTTCGAGAGATCGATTGCTAGTGATCCTCTTTTCCAGCACATGTCCGGTAAGATGTTCTACGTGTGGGACGGCAATCATCGCCTCCTGGCATGGATGGAGCACATTGCCCAAGCCCACCCAACGATCTCGATTGGCATTTCGCCGTCGATTGTGTTGCGGGGCCCAAAGATCGCAGTCTTCTCAAAGCTGCAATGGCCGACATCAACTCGTAAGCTACAACCCCTCTCGCTTTTGGACTTTGAATTTGGAAGTCATTTCATTGCGAATCCTCATATATGATGAAAATTCCCATTTCAGTATTGTTTGATGGAAATGTGGCACTGCAGGGTGACTGAGAATGCCTTCATTGCCACCTTGTCCCATATGCTCTTCCGAGTGAAGGATGTCGGGAAGCAGGGGGTGCAAGAGTTTGCCAATTCCCTCAGTGCCGACCTCCTGCGCAAGTCGGAGGCAAAGGCAGACAGAATAGGCTGAGCGTCGACGCCATGGTGGACTACATATTTCGGTAAAGCTCCTGACAGTTTTGTTGAGCTAATCTGTCTCTCCTCCCCCAATAGAAGAAATTGTGTTGAGCAGGATCTCTAATCTTATGTGCGCATTCTTGACAGACGAAAATACAGCAGGATTTGGCACATGCGCGGAGGTTCTACATGGAGTCAGAGGAGAAAGAATCCAACCCTCCCGGAACTCGAATCGTATGTCAAAGCTGCGGAGGTGAGGGCCCGCATAAAGTACAAGTCGCGGATGGTAAAGTACGTGGCCATAGCTGATCCCGCCCTTGGTGCCGACTTTCTGGTGGAGGAAGCACTACTCTCGCGCTCTGAAGCCCACGATGACATTGGAGAAGCTCCATCGTCTAGCCACATCCTGTGTGGATGCAACAGAAAAGGTGATACATTCTTAACAAAATTGTGGTGGCAACAACTCCTTTTTGTGGTGTTTGGCGCTTACGAATATGCTGGGTGGTTGGACAGACCCGGTGGCTCCAAATCTGGAATGGTTCCCAAAGTACCAGGGACATGTGGAGCTTCCCCAAACCGGACAAACTCTCTGACCCCCCCACATTCGACATGTGGATATGAACCGCATGACATGGTGGGTTTCAGGGTACTTCCCCACGCTTCGTTTGGGGCTTCTACTCTAGTAGGGGGGGGTGGATTCATTGTATTTTGAGGAAAGCGATCTGATGGACAATCTCCACAGGTGACGACGAACGAAAAGAGCAGCTGGAGCACACAAGCACATCAGTTCAAGATGGAGAATCCCTGCAGCAGAGCCTACGTGACTATGTGACGAGAGGTACTTTCTGCTCTACAAAACAACCTATTCTTTCGGGAGATAGCAGATGCTCGCCGGAGCCACGAGTTCACCGACCAGCGAACGCGGACAAGCCAGCAATGCGCCTTCTGTACAGGTACATACGCGCTGCTTTCTTCAGTCCTGGCATTCGGGATGGTTAGGCCTCAAGTGGTGTTAGGGAAAATGGCGCCGAATTTCCAGTCAGGGCTCCGAAAATGGCTAAGTCCCTAGACTGGCTGGCCGGAACTGGAAATTCGGCCGCCATTTCCAGTTCCAGGCCCTATTGCCGTTCAGGGACTTAGCCATTTTTTTGGCCTAAGTCCCTAGACTGGCTGGCCCTGAAGTGAAATTCGGCCATATTCCAGTTTTAGGCCCTATTGCCGTTCAGGACTTAGCCATTTTCGGCCTAAGTCCTAGTGTGGCTGGCCCGCAACTGGAAATTCGGCGCCGTTTTCCAGTTCTAGGCCCTATTGCCGTCCAGGGACTTAGCCATTTTCGGGCTAAGTCCCTAGACTGGCTGCCCTGAACTGGAAATTCGGCGCCCTTCCAGTTCCAGGCCGTATTGCGTTCAGGACTTAGCCATTTTCGGGCTAAGTCCCTAGACTGGCTGGCCCTGAAGTGGAAATTCGCGCCATTCCAGTTCCAGGCCCTATTGCCGTCCAGGGACTTAGCCATTTTCGGTCTAAGTCCCTACGGTGGCTGGCCAGGAACTGGAAATTCGGCGCCGTTTTCCAGTTCTAGGCCCTATTGCCGTCCAAGGACTTAGCCATTTCGGGCTAAGTCCCTAGTGTGGCTGGCCCGGAACTGGAAATTCGGCGCCGTTTCCAGTTCTAGGCCCTATTGCCCGTCCAGGGACTTAGCCATTTCGGGCTAAGTCCCTAGGTGGGCTGGCCCGGAACTGGAAACCGGCGCGTTTTCCAGTTTAGGGCCTATTGCCGTCCAGGGGACTTAGCCATTTTTGGGCTAAGTCCCTAGACTGGCTGGCCTAACTGGAAATTCGGCGCCATTTTCCAGTTCCAGGCCGTATTGCCGTTCAGGGACTTAGCCTTTTCGGGCTAAGTCCTAGACGGGTGGCCTGAAGTGGAAAATTCGGCGCCATATTCCAATTGTAGGCCCTATTGCCGTTCAGGGACTTAGCCATTTTCGGACCTCATTGTGTTTTTCATGAATGCAGGTACTGTAAGTTCTCCCTTTTGGAGAAAGGTCATCTGTCTTTCGAGCCACCATTCTTCCTGGCATGGAGGAACCCTGGGGCTGACCATGTACACTGACGATATTGTGAAGGAGTGGCATCTGGAACATTTGCGTGATTGCCCTTGGTATGTGGACCTTCCGCCCGGCTCGCTCGACCCATCCGAGTTTCAATTGAAGCTGGATGCTGAATTCCGACGAAACCGGGCTCCGCTGCCCGTTGGGTGCAAAAGAGGCAAAAGCGCTTGCGAACTCCAGGAAAGCGGCAGAGCTTGCTCAGGCAGGAATTCAGGAGAAATTGCATGAGAAGAGTAAAGGTCAAAGGAAAAGGACAAGGAAACAGGTGACTGCAGTAACCCCAAAAAGAAGAAAAACCATCGGGGCATCGGAGGAGGCGCAGGAGGGGAACCAAGAGAGTGACTCCGACGCCGATTTTGTTCAAGGTCCTGTGACTGCTGTTGCTCCTACCCAGTCACCGGTCGTCCGGGTTCCCAAGTCAGTTCGGAGTGGGACTGGCTCCCAAGAAGTTGGCATTTGAGGGCGAGCCTACACGGCGGTATTCGGCGGTGACGTTTACGCACAGGCCAAAGCTAGAACCTCCAACCATCATCCAATGCGTCAATGAGAGCTTCCTTGACGCTCTCGCTGCCAGGGCGAAGAAGGTGGCACACAACAAGTCTCTGGCGGAGCAGAAGGGGAAAGCCAAGAAGAGGCTGCCGGTACAGAGCCTAAAGACACCCTGGTTTGAAGCCATGATGGAATTCTTCACGGCTGTGAGCACGAATTGCAAGAGCACTCGGGGGGGGTTTGAGGTGGAGAGAGCTTGCGACATGATTCTCCTCGACATTCCAGATGGGGAGCTGCTGGAGGGCCTGGATGGTGTGCCACCTGGAACGGGTTTACTGAGGACTACTGGAAAGCCGGGTTTGGGCTGGCGGGGATGCTTCTGGATGACGGTGGATGTGTGGTTGTCCTTGCCACGAGAGGGAAGACCACAGAGAATGCGGTGGCAAGGTGGACACCGAAAAGTGTCACCCGGTCCTCTCAGAAAATGGTTCTGCATCAGTACGCAGGGTTGCGAACAGAGGGCCAAAGTGTAAGTTATCAATCTATTGCATTCACTTCATATTGTGGTGTATGTTAAGTAGACCCTGGAATTGATCCCTTCTTTGTTGGATGTGCAGACATTGGTGTTTGAGGCATATTGCTTTGTGAAAAGAGGGTCTACGTTCAAATTCCGCAACGACGGTCGTCTTGTTGATGCCGCTATGGACCTTGTAACCTACGATGTCCTCTACAACTATGTGCCCCACTCTAGTATGCCGAAGGACACAAAGACAGGCAAACCGTGGCGGTACAGCCGGACCCGGAGCCCTGCTTTCATCCAAACCCTCATGGAGACGTGCTCGGATGTCCAAGGGCGGATTCTGGACCTCACATGCGGCACGGGTAAGCCTTCACGTGCTCAGTTTGTCCCCTGGCCCCATTGCAATTGCATGCCGCAAGCTATTAACCGCCCGCTTTGTTCCTCAGGTGCTTCAATGTGGGCAGGACGTTGTCCGACAGGCATGTGTTCGCCTTCGAGCCAGATACTACCCTCCACAACTCGGAACTTGCAGCGGCTGAACGTCTGCCGAAAGAGGAAGAGGCATCCTCGGAGGATGAGGAAAAATCCGAGAAGGAGCAGGGGGAGGAAGTTGGGATCGAGGCCGAGGAGCCCCGGTTTACGAGTGAGTGGTGGCATTGTAAGTTGCCTCCAGATTTTGTGAGGAGGCACTCCCTCGCTCTCTTATTTCATTGAAAACCCTTTCTGGTTGTGCTGGTATTGACATTCTTCAAGTGGATTTGTTCTTACTGTAGGATGCCAAGTACTGCCGAAGGGACGTCTACACCGGAGTTCATGGGCAGGATGAACGTGCCTTTTTTTGCCAGGGGGGATTTCATGCCTAGTCCAGAAAGGGAGTACATCCTTCCTACTTATGCTGCCCGGCTTGCTTCGGTGTCCATTAGGAGGTGTTCCGAACGTAGTCGTGTACAGCAGATTTTAGACGAGGCAAGCCTCAAGAAAATGAAGATGAGGGAGAAGGCAGCAGCTATTAGAGCCCGTCGGGCTCGTAGATTTGTGTTGGATTCTGCTGAGGAAAGTGGGGGAGAAGACGCAGAAGATTCCCAGGAGGTGAGGTGGACAGTCCCCCAAGGAGAGGACGGGATTTTTGAGAGGCATAGTGGAAACTGATGATGCATCACAGAGCTCGGAGGATGAGGGGGATGAGGGGGATGAGGAAGAAGGTGGGGCAAGTTCCTCGGAGGGTGTAGGAGAGTAGTGCCCATTCCGGCTATGACAGTTAGAACACACTTGTATAGACGTGGCTTGCCACAAAATTTGCAATAAAATGTTGCATTTCAAGTCCACTGGTGCCACATTCCAACTTCACATGACCCTATTTCCGTGCCTACTAACCCCATTTCCGTGGACTCACAATGGTCTGCTCATGCTTTTTTTTTTTCCGCTCATGCTCATGCCGCTCATGCTCATGCCGCTCATGCTCATGCCGCTCATGAAATAGCAGCCCCCTGCACTGGTACCTGTGTCTGGGAAAATGGCGCCGAATTTCTCTTTTTTGGGCCGAAAACTGGCTAAGTCCCAACATGCACTGGTACCGTGTCTGGAAAAATGGCGCCGAATCTCTTTTTTTTGGGCCGAAAACTGGCCAAGTCCCAACATACACTGGTATAGTGTCTGGAAAAATGGAGCCGAATTTCCCTATTTTGCGCCGAAAACTGGCTAAGTCCGAACATGCACTGGAAAAATGGCGCCGAATTACCTGTCATGAGGGGACCTATAGCCGCGGAATTCGGCACCATTTTTCGCCAGAGAGACCTATTACCACGAAATACGTCGTCGTTTTTTCAGGTTACGGACCCTATTACCGTGAAATTCGGCGCAAAATTTGCACATGTCACTGGGAATTGGCATGAGCGGAAGACGAAATATCATGAGCACAACTGTCAAAACTGCAATTAAAGCTGGTTGATATGGTGAAAAAGATGGGCAGCAGATTGCTGCCAATGTTTTTATTCACATGTTCATGTTGTGAATCACGGGCAGTAGACTACTGCCACTGGCTGAAGAACACAAGTTCTTATTCATACCTTTGGAAAAAAGGTTCTAACCATAAAGTTGGCTGATATGGTGGAAAAATGTGCAGTAATTTACTGGCATCAGTTGAAGAACACCTGTAATTTATGAACTCTTGCGTGCCCAGCTATATGAATGTTTTGTCCATATAATTTTCTCTTGACTTGGGAAGCAGAGACTGTAGCTTCTTAACCAAAGATAAAACTACATCGCACGGAGATTCTTCCTTGGTCTCTACTTCTTTACAAGAGCTTGTTGACAAGATAAGAGGTAAGACGGAAAACGCATGACTCTATATTCTTGCCCAAGTTTGATTTATGCTATGCCAATGTTCACTCGTGATCTGAGGGCAGAGAGAATGTAGACCTTTTATCTTTTTGGTATTCAAGTCCAAGGACAGAACTACATTGTAGAGGGAGAGCCTTATGAGAATGGGTCCGGTATGCACTCCCTTACGGGGTGAGTGCATACCACACTCACTCCATAAGGGACTGCCATGCCAGGGGTTGGATGGTGGGCGCCCCCTCTCTCCCTCTCTCCAATTATCTGTTTGGGATTAACAAATTATTTTCCTAAGCCTACCTGGTTTGGAAATACCTTCTTTATAATCCCTAATGGAATATGTTTTGAATTTCATCCATACCGGATGAAAAATATGCCAGGTATAATCCCTAACTGGATGAATTATTGTCTCGAGCCTTACCACTAAGGATGTAGCCTGCAATTTTTCATCCATGACGGATTACATCCATCCTGGATGTTACCCTGACGGATGTAAACCTAAGAGGATGTAACTCTAATGAAGTGCAAAATTTCATCCCAGTGGATGAAATCGCGGGATGGTTTGCTAACCGCCTCTCTGCCCTAAGCACGGCACGATACTCGTGCTTGTTTTCTCTGGAGGATGGCGATGGCGGCTGAGCTGAGCTGAGTGCTCCAGCATCACGATGCGCATGAATTTGTTTTTTCTTGCGCGATGGCGGCAGACTCTTCCATTTCCGCACTGGCAAATGACCTACTGCTGTGTTGCCTGCAATCTTTCTTATTTGTGAAGCAGCGGCGCTCATAAGGTGATGGGGGAAGTATCATGCACTTTGTAAAATATGCAATTTGTCCTCAAGTATCCCAATTTGTTGCATTCTGCTGTGTGATCTCTTGAGATTCAGGTGTTGAATGCCGCAGCGTCCCACTCCACAAACGATTAAAGTTCTTGTGGTGTCGCATCTATGTTTTACTTTTGATCAATTTGCTCACTGTAGAATGCATGTTGGACATGGATAGCAACTGTGAAGACCTGCTACTCGCCTCGTGCATCCTCACTGACACACATCTTGATGTGGTGGTTTTTGGGACGGGCACAGGTGAGGGTCTTCACTGGATGTGTATTTTTTCAGTTTGCAGATGATCAAAGGACTTGGCGATGGTGACGATTGACGCTACATACTGCTTCAGTGGGGCATCTGATACGATTCGGCCTCTCAACCTTAATCCTTTTTGGTTTTTATGGGTTGTAACCTGATTATAAGTCAGTTTTCTGGTATGATACCAGTCTGAACTTTGGCACCATATTAGTGGGGTTTTCAACCTGATTGTAAATCAGTTTTCTGGCATGATACCAGTCTGAGCTTCGGGTGCATTTGATTATATGGTGCTGGAGTACCATCTCCAGACCTTATAAGGCTATCCAATGATGCTTGAGATAGGCCTTCTTATGCTGATTTAACACGGTAAGTACCAAGCGATACTTTTTGAACATTGAGGTCAGAGTTCTAAATTTAAAACAGCCCTGGTTACACTGTTCTAACTTGGAGATTACCAAGCAGCTGGCGTGATGGGCTTTTCAGATTACATAACACCTGTTTTAAGGTTGCGAACCATCCTTTGAAATTTGAAACAGGTTCAGTTTTACTATTAACTGGAAAGTACCAAGCTGTACTTGACTTGGAAGAATACCAAGCAGTGGTCTTGTTGGGCTTTTTCAAAATACATAGGGGCTGGTTTAACTTATCAAACTAGCCTTTTGGAATACCCTTTGAGCTGGTGTTGTCTATAAAGTTCTGATTATGCTCATTGTAGCACTCCACTCTGATTGAGTTTTGGAGATCGATGATTGGAAAACCAGATCCAGACCTTTGTGCATTCATGGAACATAGACATAGCATGCTGGCTGGTCTACATTATCAGGCTGGGCTCTTGGAATTGCAACACCTGCAACTCATTCTCAAAGGCTCGAGTGTTTATGTTGATCTGGTATGTACCAAAGGTGGTGTTTGTCCCGATTGTTTTATAAGAAAAACAAGACTCCTTCAATGATGAATGACATCTGAATCTAGGGCGATGGTTGTCTTGGAAATCCCACCCTCCCACCCTAATTTTTTTTTTCATGTGTTTTCAGGAAGATGACACGAGTTTTTAACAGGTAAGATACTGCCTATGGAAGGTGAAGTTAGATAGTGCCTTGTTATGAGGCTGATTTGTCGTTGATTTGACAAAGACCTTGTTTGGTCTTCTCCATGTCCCGACAAGACATAGTATCTTCCCTCTCTATTCTTGACCAGTGTACTCAGTGGTTTCTGTACACTCTCTCTCTCTCTCTCACCTGCCATTTTCCAGTTTTCTTACTATGATGTACTAACACCTTTAATGGAAAGCCATGGGTATCAGCCCCCTATACCTCCACAACAATAGTGTGGAGCAACAATCCCTCATAAGGTATGATGATCCCTCTCGAAAAAAAATTGTTGGCGGATTGGACAACGAGAGAAAGGCATTGCTGATATTACTTGAAGAACATCTAAGGGTTTCTTGCATACTGATATTATGAGCTAGGCCCGGGTAAAACAGCCTGTTAGAGTATGTGTGTACACCTTCTACATGATCCGGTCAATGCACATTACTCCTGTTAACTGGTAACTTGTAGTTGATGCCTTATGTCAGCATCAGATCCCTTATGATGAAAAGCCTTCCCTACTCGTGGGCTTTAATACTTCTCTTGGATGTGGGTTTGCTCTTTATAGCACCACTAAAAAAATGCCCAGGTGTAACGTGATATGTCCTTTTTCATACCTTAAGGAAATCTGGTTTTAAAACCATAAAGCTGGCTGATATGGTGAAAAAGATGGGCAGCAGATTGCTGCCAATGTTTTTATTCACATGTTCATGTTGTGAATCACGGGCAGTAGACTACTGCCACTGGCTGAAGAACACAAGTTCTTATTCATACCTTTGGAAAAACGGTTCTAACCATAAAGTTGGCTGATATGGTGGAAAAATGTGCAGTAATTTACTGGCATTGGTTGAAGAACACCTGTAATTTATGAACTCTTGCGTGCCCAGCTATATGAATGTTTTGTCCATATAATTTTCTCTTGACTTGGGAAGCAGAGGCCATGGCGTCCAACAGATCGTCTCCAACATAACACAATCATAGTAGAAGGGTTCACAGATAGAGAAGAACTCATACAAAGTGAAAGAGCCATATGTAATCTGTAGATAAATAGGAGTAGAGTACTTCCCAACGAGGAGTAACGCTGCAATTAAAAAGAACCACGAGGGTCTGAGCAAAGCAATCATCGTTTTGTCACCTGCCAGAGAAGAATCTGCATAACCGCCAATGCGCATCCCAAGAGCCAGCCATCACGGGTACCATGCAGCAGTTGGGGAGCAGATTTACACGGCGCATCATCAAGGATCCCTGAAGCACGAGCTCTGTGCTGTGAAAGGTGTCGACCTGCTTTCCAATGCTTGTACATTCAAGGACACTGTCTGGTCATGAAAACAGGTCTGCCCTACATTGTAGCATGTTACCAGATCTCTTTAAAGCCAGCAGCTTGTCATATCATTGCTCCATTGTCACTATGCCATAGGGAACAAGAGATAGTCGCCGTAATGATTGATTGTCCACCATACTAGGTTAAACATAGGAGCCATCAAGATCAAAGGAAAGAGGAAGAAAGGATTGTTCTCCCCCAAAGATACAGATGGCGTCGCTTCTTCAACTCGATTCCAATCTACTTCAAGCTTTAAAATCCATGTTGAGTGAGGACCCTCACCTGGTCCCATCACATGCAATCAGAAACAGTTAAGTTAGAGACGATGGAACCCCAGGTGAATCGCAGGTCTCACGCTTGTTATCGCTGTACAACATGCAATACAAAGCAGGGGCAGAAAGGAAACAGAGCATATGCAAGCCAATACCTTGATGGCTTGTGGAAGAGAGGCCTGCGCCATAGCTCTCAAGACCAACAAACAAGAATGCACAACAAAATGTACAAAGCATGCACAAAGAAAGTGAATCGCCCAAACTTAAAGAGTTCAGACACTTCCCCGAGGCCTTAAGATTGCCGCTTGTACCTTAATGATCAATGAAGGTCACAGCAAGCAACCACAACACAGGTAGATCGCCCGCCAAGCATTAGAGACAACCGCCACAGGGAAATTGCAGGTACTGCCGCCATTGCGCACCCGAGAGGGGAAGAAGGTACTGAATCTTGCCAGAACACCTAAATGCCTTAATGGCGCAGCTCCATGGCATTCAAGGGCGCCTGAATCGAGGTCCATGCGCCCCCCGCACCATCTCTCAGCTCCAGCCATCCCTTAAGCACGATCGTCGTGCAGAGGGTTAGGGCAGGGAAGAGATGAAGCGCGATTTCCCGCAATTTCATCCACGTGATTTCTCACGATTTCATCCATTCGGGATGAAAATCCATCACACGGGATGAACTCTACCGCGCAGGATGAAATCTATCGTGATTTCATCGCGTTGGATGAAATTGTCTATCGATTTTTCATCCGTGTCATCCTCTGAGGATGACATCCATTTATGGATGAAAAATTTAAATAATATGATGGCTCCATTAGGATCCCGACCTTATACCAAAAATCCGGGTAATGTAAATAACCGAAATTAACCAAATTCCAAGAAGGTTAATTAGGGGTACGTAAACATACCACCGGTCTAAACTATCAAGTTTTAAGAGAACCAGCCAGATCCATGGAGGGAGGGAGAGAGAGGGAGAGAGATGGAACCCACCAACCATCCCCTGGATGGCAGCTCCTTATGGATGAGTGTGGTATGCACTCACCCCGTAAGGGAGTGCATACCAGACCCCATCACATAAATGACCTCCCTCTTCTTTGTAGCTTTTACTTCTGGTTACAAAGGAACCATAGAAATAAACATGCACCCAATCCTGCTGGAGTAGACGTGTACACCTCATACATGATCCGGTCAGTGCACATTACTCTTGTTTGCCGGTCCCATGTAGCCGATGCCTTATGTCAGATTTAGATACCTTATGATACGAATGAGTTCCTTTTCTTTGGCCAAATGTTTCTATGTTTTCTCCTGGTTTATGGCTTTGCTCTTTATAGCACCATAAAAAATACCCAATTCTGATATGCTGCTGGTAGATGTTTTGTCTGAATACCAGGTGGTAAACCCCTGCCAGACTTCATTACCTAAGTCCCCAATACCTGCCCCCTTGGTTTTGTACACATGTTTTACCCAAAACAAGGGGTGGGTAAACACTAAAAGTTTGATATAAGATTCTTTCCTGATTGTTACTTTATGACCTCGGGAATTGAGGGTTCCTTCACTGGCCTCTTCTTCCGGTCACCAGAGCTTATATATAAACTAAAAGGTAAAACTCTACATTTTGATGTATGTGTTGATGTACCTTCGTTTGTGTCACAACTTGCCAACTTGGAACATGCCAATGCAGAAAAATTCATTGCCTAAACCTACCCCCATTGGTTTTGTAACATGTGGTACCCAAAAAATATGGGCTAGTCCAATGATACAAAGAACCCAAAACTATACTAGTTTTTGGGCCAACAATAAATGAGGATGGTTGGTTATGCCTTGGTATGTAAGCTGACCAAAAAATACAGACTGAATGACATGGCATGTCATGAAATGGCACTTTTTAGCATGCTGAACAATGGTTTCCTACTATGAACAGTGGTAATCGAGTCTCTAATTTTTCCCACCCCCCCCACCCAGAGACTTCATTGACTTTGAAGTCTGGGATTTGTCATAAATCTGACTTGTGAATGAAGAATGGTTGATAATGCCTTGTTATGAGGCTGATTTGTCGTTAATTTTACAATGACCTTGTCAGGTCTTTGTCCATGTCTCGACAAGACATAAGTATCTTCCCTCTCTGATTTAGACCGGTGTACTTGGTGGTTCTTGTACACATCATCAACCAATCTCCTTCTGTTTTCAGTTTTATGTTTGATTTACTACACACCTTGGTCTGAGCATGACAAAAGGTTATCAATATGTTCCTGATTGAAGTGATGAACCCAAGGCAATGGGAAGGCCAAAGCCATGAGATATCAGCCTCCTCTACCGCCAGACCATGGTGGTGTGGAGCAAGCAAGTCCTTCATAAGGTAAGATCTTCTCCAGCAAAAATATGTTGGCTAATGGGCATGGAGAGTAAGGCATCCTTGAAGGTACCTGAGATAAGCATAGAACATATAGGGCTTCTGAATGCTGAATTTGGAGCTAGCCTTGGTACGACAGCCTGCTGGAGTAGACGTGTACACCTCATACATGATCCGGTCAGTGCACATTACTCTTGTTTGCCGTCCCATGTAGCCGATGCTTATGTCAGATTAGATACCTTATGATACGAATGAGTTCCTTTTCTTTGGCTCAATGTTTCTATTGTCTCCTGGTTTATGGCTTTGCTCTTTATAGCACCATAAAAAATACCCCATTCTGATATGCTGCTGGTAGATGTTTTGTCTGAATACCAGGTGGTAAACCCCTGCCAGACTTCATTACCTAAGTCCCCAATACCTGCCCCCTTTGGTTTTGTACACATGTTTACCCAAAACAAGGGGTGGGTAAACACTAAAAGTTTGATATAAGATTCTTTCCTGATTGTACTTTATGACCTCGGGAATTGAGGGTTCCTTCATGGCCTCTTCTTCCGGTCACCAGAGCTTATATATAAACTAAAAGGTAAAACTCTACATTTGATGTATGTGTGATGTCCGTTTGTGTCACAACTTGCCAACTTGGAACATGCCAATGCAGAAAAATTCATTGCCTAAACCTACCCCCATTGGTTTTTACACATGTGGTACCCAAAAAAATGGGCTAGGTCCAATGATACAAGACCCCAAACTATACTAGTTTTGGGCCAACAATAAATGAGGATGGTTGGTTATGCCTTGGTATGTAAGCTGACCAAAAAATACAGACTGAATGACATTGCATGTCATGAATGGCACTTTTTAGCATGCTGAACAATGGTTCCTACTATGAACAGTGGTAATCGAGTCTCTAATTTTTCCCACCCCCCCCCACCCAGAGACTTCATTGACTTTGAAGTCTGGGATTTGTCATAAATCTGACTTGTGAATGAAGAATGGTGATAATGCCTTGTTATGAGGCTGATTTGTCGTTAATTTTACAATGACCTTGTCAGGTCTTTGTCCATGTCTCGACAAGACATAAGTATCTTCCCTCTCTGATTTAGACCGTGTGTACTTGGTGGTTCTTGTACACATCATCAACCAATCTCCTTCTGTTTTCAGTTTTATGTTTGATTTACTAACACCTTGGTCTGAGCATGACAAAAAGGTTATCAAATATGTTCCTGATTGAAGTGATGAACCCAAGGCAATGGGAAGGCCAAAGCCATGAGATATCAGCCTCCTCTACCGCCATGACCATGGTGTGGAGCAGCAAGTCCTTCATAAGGTAAGATCTTCTCCAGCAAAAATATGTTGGCTAATTGGGCATGGAGAGTAAGGCATCCTTGAAGGTACCTGAGATAAGCATAGAACATCTATAGGGCTTCTGAATGCTGAAATTTGGAGCTAGGCCTTGGTACGACAGCCTGCTGGAGTAGAGGTGTACACCTCATACATGATCCGGTCAGTGCACATTACTCTTGTTTGCCGGTCCCATGTAGCCGATGCCTTATGTCAGATTTAGATACCTTATGATACGAATGAGTTCCTTTTCTTTGGCTCAAATGTTTCTATGTTTCTCCTGGTTATGGCTTTGCTCTTTATAGCACCATAAAAAATACCCAATTCTGATATGCTGCTGGTAGATGTTTTGTCTGAATACCAGGTGGTAAACCCCTGCAGACTTCATTACCTAAGTCCCAATACCTGCCCCCTTTGGTTTGTACACATGTTTTACCCAAAACAAGGGTGGGTAAACACTAAAAGTTTGATATAAGATTCTTTCCTGATTGTTACTTTATGACCTCGGGAATTGAGGGTTCCTTCACTGGCCTCTTCTTCCGGTCACCAGAGCTTATATAAAACTAAAAGGTAAAACTCTACATTTTGATGTATGTGTTGATGTACCTTCGTTTGTGTCACAACTTGCCAACTTGGAACATGCCAATGGCAGAAAAATTCATTGCCTAAACCTACCCCCATTGGTTTTGTACACATGTGGTACCCAAAAATATGGGCTAGGTCCAATGATACAAAGAACCCAAAAACTATACTAGTTTTTGGGCCAACAATAAATGAGGATGGTTGGTTATGCCTTGGTATGTAAGCTGACCAAAAAATACAGACTGAATGACATGGCATGTCATGAATGGCACTTTTTAGCATGCTGAACAATGGTTTCCTACTATGAACAGTGGTAATCGAGTCTCTAATTTTCCCACCCCCCCCCACCCAGAGACTTCATTGACTTTGAAGTCTGGGATTTGTCATAAATCTGACTTGTGAATGAAGAATGGTTGATAATGCCTTGTTATGAGGCTGATTTGTCGTTAATTTTACAATGACCTTGTCAGGTCTTGTCCATGTCTCGACAAGACATAAGTATCTTCCCTCTCTGATTTTAGACCGGGTGTACTTGGTGGTTCTTGTACACATCATCAACCAATCTCCCTTCTGTTTTCAGTTTTATGTTTGATTTAAACACCTTGGTCTGAGCATGACAAAAGGTTATCAAATATGTTCCTGATTGAAGTGATGAACCCAAGGCAATGGGAAGGCCAAAGCCATGAGATATCAGCCTCCTCTACCGCCATGACCATGGTGTGGAGCAAGCAAGTCCTTCATAAGGTAAGATCTTCTCCAGCAAAAAATATGTTGGCTAATTGGGCATGGAGAGTAAGGCATCCTTGAAGGTACCTGAGATAAGCATAGAACATCTATAGGGCTTCTGAATGCTGAAATTTGGAGCTAGGCCTTGGTACGACAGCCTGCTGGAGTAGACGTGTGTACCTCATACATGATCCGGTCAGTGCACATTACTCTTGTTTGCCGGTCCCATGTAGCCGATGCCTTATGTCAGATTTAGATACCTTATGATACGAATGAGTTCCTTTTTCTTTGGCTCAAATGTTTCTATGTTTCTCCTGGTTATGGCTTTGCTCTTTATAGCACCATAAAAAATACCCAATTCTGATATGCTGCTGGTAGATGTTTTGTCTGAATACCAGGTGGTAAACCCCTGCCAGACTTCATTACCTAAGTCCCAATACCTGCCCCCTTTGGTTTTGTACATTTTTACCCAAAACAAGGGGTGGGTAACACTAAAAGTTTGATATAAGATTCTTTCCTGATTGTTACTTTATGACCTCGGGAATTGAGGGTTCCTTCACTGGCCTCTTCTTCCGGTCACCAGAGCTTATATATAACTAAAAGGTAAAACTCTACATTTTGATGTATGTGTTGATGTACCTTCGTTTGTGTCACAACTTGCCAACTTGGAACATGCCAAGGCAGAAAAAAAATTCATTGCCTAAAACCTAACCCCATTGGTTTTGTACACATGTGGTACCCAAAAAATATGGGCTAGGTCCAATGATACAAAACCCAAAAACTATACTAGTTTTGGGCCACAATAAATGAGGATGGTTGGTTATGCCTTGGTATGTAAGCTGACCAAAAAATACAGACTGAATGACATGGCATGTCATGAATGGCACTTTTTAGCATGCTGAACAATGGTTCCTACTATGAACAGTGGTAATCGAGTCTCTAATTTTCCCACCCCCCCACCCAGAGACTCATGACTTTGAAGTCTGGGATTTGTCATAAATCTGACTTGTGAATGAAGAATGGTTGATAATGCCTTGTATTGAGGCTGATTTGTCGTTAATTTTACAATGACCTTGTCAGGTCTTTGTCCATGTCTCGACAAGACATAAGTATCTTCCCTCTCTGATTTAGACCGGTGTACTTGGTGGTCTTGTACACATCATCAACCAATCTCCCTTCTGTTTTCAGTTTTATGTTTTGATTTACTAACACCTTGGTCTGAGCATGACAAAAGGTTATCAAATATGTTCCTGATTGAAGTGATGAACCACAGGCAATGGGAAGGCCCAAAGCCATGAGATATCAGCCTCCTCTACCGCCAGACCATGGTGTGGAGCAAGCAAGTCCTTCATAAGGTAAGATCTTCTCCAGCAAAAATATGTTGGCTAATTGGGCATGGAGAGTAAGGCATCCTTGAAGGTACCTGAGATAAGCATAGAACATCTATAGGGCTTTCTGAATGCTGAATTTGGAGCTAGGCCTTGGTACGACAGCCTGCTGGAGGTAGACGTGTACACCTCATACATGATCCGGTCAGTGCACATTACTCTTGTTTGCCCGGTCCCATGTAGCCGATGCCTTATGTCAGATTTAGATACCTTATGATACGAATGAGTTCCTTTTCTTTGGCTCAAATGTTTCTATGTTTCTCTTGTATGGCTTTGCTCTTTATAGCACCATAAAAAATACCCAATTCTGATATGCTGCTGGTAGATGTTTTGTCTGAATACCAGGTGGTAAACCCCTTGCCAGACTTCATTACCTAAGTCCCAATACCTGCCCCCTGGTTTTGTCCACTGTTTTACCCAAAACAAGGTGGTGGGTAAACACTAAAGTTTGATATAAGATTCTTTCCTGATTGTTACTTTGCTGACAGCCGGGAATTGCGGGTCCTTCACTGGCCTCTTCTTCCGGTCACCAGAGTTTATATATAAACCTAAAGGTAAAAACTCTACATTTTGAGGTATGTGTTGATGTACCTTCGTTTGTGTCAAAATGCCAATGGACACAGTGCCATGGCAGAAAATTTCATGCCCAAAACCTACCCCATTGGTTTTGTACAAATGTGGTACCCAAAATATGGGCTAGGTTCCAATGATACAAAGAAAACCCAAACTATATAGTTTTTTGGGCCAACAAAAATGAGGATGGTTGGTTATGCCTTGGTATGTAAGCTGACCCAAAAACTAGGACTAATGACAGGCATGTCATTGAATGGCACTTTTTAGCATGTGAACAATGGTTTCCTACTATGAACAGTGGTAATCGAGTCTCTAATTTTTCCCACCCCCCCCCCACCCAGAGACTTCATTGACTTTGAAGTCTGGGATTTGTCATAAATCTGACTTGTGAATGAAGAATGGTTGATAATGCCTTGTTATGAGGCTGATTTGTCGTTAATTTTACAATGACCTTGTCAGGTCTTTGTCCATGTCTCGACAAGACATAAGTATCTTCCCTCTGAAGGTACCTGAGATAAGCAGATAGAACATCTATAGGGCTTCTGAATGCTGAAATTTGGAGCTAGGCCTTGGTACGACAGCCTGCTGGAGTAGACGTGTACACCTCATACATGATCCGGTCAGTGCACATTACTCTTGTTTGCCGGTCCCATGTAGCCGATGCCTTATGTCAGATTTAGATACCTTATGATACGAATGAGTTCCTTTTCTTTGGCTCAAATGTTTCTATGTTTCTCCTGGTTATGGCTTTGCTCTTTATAGCACCATAAAAAATACCCAATTCTGATATGCTGCTGGTAGATGTTTTGTCTGAATACCAGGTGGTAACCCCTGCCAGACTTCATTACCTAAGTCCCAATACCTGCCCCCTTTGGTTTTGTACACATGTTTTACCCAAAACAAGGGTGGGTAAACACTAAAAGTTTGATATAAGATTCTTTCCTGATTGTTACTTTATGACCTCGGGAATTGAGGGTTCCTTCACTGGCCTCTTCTTCCGGTCACCAGAGCTTATATATAAACTAAAAGGTAAAACTCTACATTTTGATGTATGTGTTGATGTACCTTCGTTTGTGTCACAACTTGCCAACTTGGAACATGCCAATGGCAGAAAAATTCATTGCCTAAACCTACCCCCATTGGTTTTGTACACATGTGGTACCCAAAAATATGGGCTAGGTCCAATGATACAAAGAACCCAAAACTATACTAGTTTTTGGGCCAACAATAAATGAGGATGGTTGGTTATGCCTTGGTATGTAAGCTGACCAAAAAATACAGACTGAATGACATGGCATGTCATGAATGGCACTTTTTAGCATGCTGAACAATGGTTTCCTACTATGAACAGTGGTAATCGAGTCTCTAATTTTTCCCACCCCCCCCCACCCAGAGACTTCATTGACTTTGAAGTCTGGGATTTGTCATAAATCTGACTTGTGAATGAAGAATGGTTGATAATGCCTTGTTATGAGGCTGATTTGTCGTTAATTTTACAATGACCTTGTCAGGTCTTTGTCCATGTCTCGACAAGACATAAGTATCTTCCCTCTCTGATTTAGACCGGTGTACTTGGTGGTTCTTGTACACATCATCAACCAATCTCCCTTCTGTTTTCAGTTTTATGTTTGATTTACTAACACCTTGGTCTGAGCATGACAAAAGGTTATCAAATATGTTCCTGATTGAAGTGATGAACCCAAGGCAATGGGAAGGCCAAAGCCATGAGATATCAGCCTCCTCTACCGCCATGACCATGGTGTGGAGCAAGCAAGTCCTTCATAAGGTAAGATCTTCTCCAGCAAAAAATATGTTGGCTAATTGGGCATGGAGAGTAAGGCATCCTTGAAGGTACCTGAGATAAGCATTAGAACATCTATAGGGCTTCTGAATGCTGAAATTTGGAGCTAGGCCTTGGTACGACAGCCTGCTGGAGTAGACGTGTACACCTCATACATGATCCGGTCAGTGCACATTACTCTTGTTTGCCGGTCCCATGTAGCCGATGCCTTATGTCAGATTTAGATACCTTATGATACGAATGAGTTCCTTTTCTTTGGCTCAAATGTTTCTATGTTTCTCCTGGTTATGGCTTTGCTCTTTATAGCACCATAAAAAATACCCAATTCTGATATGCTGCTGGTAGATGTTTTGTCTGAATACCAGGTGGTAAACCCCTGCCAGACTTCATTACCTAAGTCCCAATACCTGCCCCTTTGGTTTTGTACACATGTTTATACCAAAACAAGGGGTGGGTAAACACTAAAAGTTTGATATAAGATTCTTTCCTGATTGTTACTTTATGACCTCGGGAATTGAGGGTTCCTTCACTGGCCTCTTCTTCCGGTCACCAGAGCTTATATATAAACTAAAAGGTAAAACTCTACATTTGATGTATGTGTTGATGTACCTTCGTTTGTGTCACAACTTGCCAACTTGGAACATGCCAATGGCAGAAAAATTCATTGCCTAAACCTACCCCCATTGGTTTTGTACACATGTGGTACCCAAAAATATGGGCTAGGTCCAATGATACAAAGAACCCAAAACTATACTAGTTTTTGGGCCAACAATAAATGAGGATGGTTTGGTTATGCCTTGGTATGTAAGCTGACCAAAAAAATACAGACTGAATGACATGGCATGTATGAATGGCACTTTTTAGCATGCTGAACAATGGTTTCCTACTATGAACAGTGGTAATCGAGTCTCTAATTTTTCCCCACCCCCCCCCACACCAGAGACTTCATTGACTTTGAAGTCTGGGATTTGTCATAAATCTGACTTGTGAATGAAGAATGGTTGATAATGCCTTGTTATGAGGCTGATTTGTCGTTAATTTTACAATGACCTTGTCAGGTCTTTGTCCATGTCTCGACAAGACATAAGTATCTTCCCTCTCTGATTTAGACCGGTGTACTTGGTGGTTCTTGTACACATCATCAACCAATCTCCCTTCTGTTTTCAGTTTTATGTTTGATTTACTAACACCTTGGTCTGAGCATGACAAAAGGTTATCAAATATGTTCCTGATTGAAGTGATGAACCCAAGGCAATGGGAAGGCCAAAGCCATGAGATATCAGCCTCCTCTACCGCCATGACCATGGTGTGGAGCAAGCAAGTCCTTCATAAGGTAAGATCTTCTCCAGCAAAAATATGTTGGCTAATTGGGCATGGAGAGTAAAGGCGCTCCTTGAAGGTACCTGAGATAAGCATAGAACATCTATAGGGCTTCTGAATGCTGAAATTTGGAGCTAGGCCTTGGTACGACAGCCTGCTGGAGTAGACGTGTACACCTCATACATGATCCGGTCAGTGCACATTACTCTTGTTTGCCGGTCCCATGTAGCCGATGCCTTATGTCAGATTAGATACCTTATGATACGAATGAGTTTCCTTTTCTTTGGCTCAAATGTTTCTATGTTTCTCCTGGTTATGGCTTTGCTCTTTATAGCACCATAAAAATACCCAATTCTGATATGCTGCTGGTAGATGTTTTGTCTGAATACCAGGTGGTAAACCCTGCCAGACTTCATTACCTAAGTCCCAATACCTCCCTTTGGTTTTGTACACATGTTTTACCAAAACAAGGGGTGGGTAAACACTAAAAGTTTGATATAAGATTCTTTCCTGATTGTTACTTTATGACCTCGGGAATTGAGGGTTCCTTCACTGGCCTCTTCTTCCTTCACTCAGATCTCTCTACACAGTGTGATTGTATCGTAAAAATATCCGATTATGATTTATCAGGTATCAGGCCGAAGCCATTGTGTCTCTAATTGCTCTACAATATCATCATCTCTCTATCTTCACTTCCGTTCCTCATCTCTGCCCGATCCCTCTCCTCTATCACCAAGAAGTCCTCCTCGAATGATGTCCCTCAATTCCCGTTTCTCCCTTATCTTCCTATCCGCGGTTCTAACCGTTTCCCTCACTAACCGTCGTCTGTGAACTAACATGTTCCCTTCGCAGGTGTTGTTCCCACGTCAGTTCCCTGTCCTACTCTTCGTTCCCTATGATCGTGACAGCTGTGTCAAGCTGTGACGGCTGTGTGAAACTGTGAAGGGCTGTGACTGGCTGTGCGACTGTTGGCTGTGTCGGGCTGTGACTGGCTGTGTGGCTGTGTCGGCTGTGTCTGCTGTGACGAATGTGTCGGGGCTGTGTGGCTGTGTCGGCTGTGACGACTGTGACGGGCTGTGTTGGCTGTGGGCTTGTGACGACTGTGAGGCTGTGTTGCTGTGTCGGCTGTGACGACTGTGACGGCTGTGTGGCTGTGGGCTGTGACGACTGTGACGACTGTGACGGGCTGTGACGACTGTGACGGGCTGTGTTGCTTGTGGGCTGTGACGACTGTGACGGCTGTGTAACCCCCTTCTACAGTGCGCTGCTGTCACCCCTAAGGCTCCTGTTGGTCTCAGTCTGTGCAAAAATTAAGGGTACCCTACAGATCCCTTATAAGTGTCTAAGTCCCCGACAATCCTCTAACATTACCCTTCCCCCTCCAAAAGCCGTGTCCTCACGGTTTATTGATTTCGACTAGCAAACCTTTGTGAGTGAGCACCTTCTTGACGTTGAGAGTTTCGTGGCGGACTGTGTGTACGAGCCGAGGTCTGTCTCTGGTTGACGGAGATGGTTGATCACTACCTGGATAAGTGAGGCCCTCTGGAGGCTGATATGGAGGTAACCTTTCGGCATAGGAGACCCCCTTCGCTTCTCTTCTGCCATCTGAACTGCATAGTCTTCTCCATGTCAAAAGAATTCGGTGAAGAAACAGTTGTATCAGAATCCTCATCGCCTCTCAGATGTTTTAATTTTCGAACTTTTTGTGGAATCATCTGGGGCATACAATGCTGTCCTACCATGTCTGGAAGTTGTATTTTACAACTGGTGTAACCGCTGAACAGCAAAATTGGTGTAGACACTGAGCCTTGTCTGTCCAGGTGAGTGGGGTACCATTACTGGTGCAGCGTGCAAGTACTTCCATGCACATGTCCCTTATAGAAAATGTCATCAATGCCGAATTTTTGGTTGACAAATGGTTCCAGGCCGCTTGAAACCATGACGAATTTGAGAATCCTTTTGCATCATAACCTTTGGGTCATATAGGTACATATGAGGTGGCACCGAAAGGTAATACCCAATGATCTCCACTGGAATAACTCAGAAAGAGTGTTTGCATCTTTTGTTGCTCAATGTGGTAACGTACCAGAAAACAAGCAGCGTAGTATAACCCGCACCCATGACAATACTTGCTATCTCCTTGGTCTTGGATAAATGAGTCCATGTACAACCTGGAAAGCAATCAATTCCCTCAACATGGTACCTGCTTCGTGCCAGTATTGTGCAAAGTGATGATCTTCAATATGTCGATTGTTCGGAAGAACTTTAGTCTAGTTGCCACTGGCAGCCAAATACGCATGATTTGGTAGTAATGTGCGAATGACTGCGGAGGACTAAATTCTTTCCAAGCCAAATCCAACATGATGGGAATTTGGTTGAAGGGCATAATCATAGCCCTACTGTACTCCTTGCAGCTGGAGTTTTAGGTGGGTTAAAAGCGGCATTGACCCATACCTCGGCTGTGGTGGCTGTGGTGGGTTGTAGTAACCACAGGTTCAGCTACTGGTACAGTGACTTGTTGTGGTGGTGGTGGTACTGGCTCTTGTATCATTGGCATCTCCTGCACCTCCTGTGAAGACTGAAAAGCCAAAGTTCTGGCTTGTAAATAGAAGCCATTAGCTGTTCCTGAGGGATACAGACTCTTGGTTGATGTTTGAAGTGAGGTCTTCCACTTGAGTCTGGAGTCCGTCTACATCCATTGTAACTCTGCTATCCTACTATAGAATTGTCTATAGTAGTTGTGGCAATGTCTGCACCTGCAGCCTGTGAGCTCATCATCTCGCTTTGGGTGAGCTTCCGTGGTGCTTTGCCATCTACTGGCCCTTGTGCTAACCAGACCTGCATAAGGCTGTTATCCACCAAGTTGCTTGTGGTTCCTCTGAGAGTTTGCTCCTCTCTTAGCTTGTACAATTCCAACTGCTGTTGTAAAGCCTCCATGCGCTTCGCCTGAGGTTCAACCAATGCGCAGAAGCAGCAAGTAGATTATTGGCTTCTTCAAGCCTTGTTTTGACCGCGATTTCATTTCTATTGGCCATGAGGTTTGTTGCAACTCCACGATGTGCTTCTCTTGATCAGCTTCAATCTGCTGTATTGCTTGAAAGTATCTTCATTGCGACAGATTGTATTCTTCATATCGACAATGAGCTTCATTTGCTCAACATTTCTTCTTCTTGCCTTCGTACATTTTTCGCTTGACTGTTTATTTCTTTTGTAGATTGGTCAAGCATAGTTGTAAATGTAGCACATTGTATCGCCATCCTGTTATGCACTGTTTGCAACTCCGTATGTAGTGCATTCAGTTCTTGCAAACTTGCTTTCATGCTGCACCTGCATTTGGTATAGCTGTTGCTATGTGCTTCGTGCAACTGGTCTTGCGCGAGGCCTGCCTCAATCAATGGTTCCTTGGCCAATTGCAAAGCCATTTCTGTATTTCAAGTCCTGCTTCATCTTGAGAGGACCTCTTCATCGACCTGTTTGCACACTCAGTGGCAAGTCGAGCCTCAAACTCCTCCTGAGTTCCTCTCTCAAGGCTGTCAATTGGGTAATTGGAACATGGGATTTGACATAAGTCCCCACAACTTAAGTGTCCTGCCTATGGAACTCATCAGCATTGCCTGTTGAGGGTCATCATGGGAGGTTGCTGGCTGTTCTCCTGATCTTCAATAGTGTGATGTTCACTAAACATTCAGGCCATTGTCCCACGGATTTTTCCTGAACTACTTCACTATCACGGTGCTACAGTGTCATGACCTTCCGCCTGTGGTACCTCCGAACAGTGTGTGTATTATTATGCACCTCAGGATTTCCCTGGCAACTGTTGCACCTCTGGGATTCTGTCTCTTGACAAGACCAGAATATCATAGAGAAGGTCCCCTTCTCTATTTCTGCACTATTGTTCTGTAGTTGGAATATCTAACCCTTCACTTTCCAAATCAATTATTTCTGGTTGAGCTGCATGGATAACTTGTGACCTTGTGACAAGTCGTTCAGGTGGCTGTGATGGTTGTGATGCAGAAGAACTTCCTCCCTCTCTGAAGGTCCTGCTTCCCGTAATAGCATTCTCTGTGCTGCTGTGCCCTTCTGGCCATGAGCTTGGGAAACATTATCATGCGGAATCCGTGAAGCAGTGATCCGCCCATACAGTCTTTCCCCGTCTCTGCCTCTTAGTCTCGGGTTGCCCTGCTAGTCCAACCTCACTGTGTGAAGAGCCTCGCTCTTCCATTGCAGTTGTTTTCTGCTCAAACACTCCCATTTTCTTCCTTTCTTGTGCATCAAGTATGCCAGAAATCAAGGATTATTTGAGCAATGATTGGGCCAGACACTATGATAGGAGACTTGCGTAGTACCTTGTAATCTTTTCATCTCCTTACCAGGCGTTTACATTATGTCCGCCCATTGTACCTCTTGTCCCTCAGGCCTTGAGTATTTCTACGTGAAGATCTGCTCAATACTGTTGGTTCTGTTCATGGCAATCAGAACGTCAATAACTGGCCGACCCTCAATACTGTTGGTTCTGTTCATGGCAATCAGAACGTCAATAACTGGCCGACCTGCAATCCTTGCAATCTCAGCTCCTCCAGTATCTGTATCGCCTGTGGGGTAGCAATCGTTTGTTTCTGCAGAATTGTGGTGCTCTTCACCCTGATTTCCTCCATTCCTCTCACTCTCTTCATTTTAGACTCACAGAACTGTTTTGGCTGTAACAACTGCAGGAATGCCTGTAGTGCACAAAGCATAAACGTATGGTTGCCGCAGAAAGCTATGGGTAATTTCTTGTAAGCCTGCGGGGCTTGCAAGCATCGCTCAAGAGAAAAGCTCCGCTCTGTCCTTTCGTGTCTATGCCACTGCGTAAGTAATATTGCGAGCGTATAGTCTGTTAGTTCCTCCATAGTTTCCAAGGTAGCATTGATGGTCTGTCCTGTCGAGACGCCCGTTACTCAGAACGACGCCGCCTCTTGCGCTCAATTTCCCTCCATTTTCTTGATCCTTTCTCTGGTTTTCTATTGGCTGTATCCGCTGTGACTGGATTTTAGATTTTATCTTCTTTAGTGGACTTTCCCTGTTGGATAGTCCACTAGGATCACACATGTGACAAGAATTCCGCTTTTCTGTACTTGCCGTTCGTTCCGTTTCCCTTTTTCCGTACTCATTAATGGGCCCGCCTTTCATCCCTTTTGACGGCCGTTCTTGTCCTCTTTCTTTTTGACACCTGTTCTTGCACTTCTCGGCTTCTTGCTGTGTGTCGCGCCCTGACCTCCACGTGTCTATTTTTAAAGTAATTTCCGTTTCCTCTTCCGTCAGCCATTTTCCTGAAGTTATTATGTGTCCACTTGTCACTGATTCTATGGATCGTGTAACTTTAGTAGGCTGTGTTGAGCTGTGACAGGCTGTGTCATACTGTGTTACGCTGTGATAGGCTGTGATGCACTGTGGTAAGCTGTGATAGGCTGTGACACGCTGTGGTAGGTTGTGATAGGCTGTGTTGCGCCGTGCTGGGCTGTGATAGGCTGTGTCACGTCGTGATGGGCTGTGATAGGCTGTGTTGCGCCGTGCTGGGCTGTGATAGGTGTGTCATGTTGTGATGGGCTGTGATAGGCTGTGTCACGTCGTGATGGGCTTGATAGGCTGTGTCACGTCGTGATGGGCTGTGATAGGCTGTGCTTTGCCTTGAGGGCTGTGATAGGATGTGTCACGTTTGTTTTGCCCACCCTGGTCATATATGCTGGGCCTAGCGACAAGTGTTCCATACTCCGTTCGTAACACTGGTGCAGCCCGTGACTGCTCTTGCGGTTCAACATGCAAATCATGCTTGCAGGGGTTTGTCATGGATACCACTGTACCCCTTCAACTTATTTGCATTGACTCTTCCCAGCATTTCTTTGTTAATGGTTTGTAACATGGCGGTGTTGTTATCATACATCTTTTGTATGACATAAGGTCCTTTCCATGGTGATTTAAGCTTAGAAGCTTGAATCTTTCTTTCTTCTTCTGCAACCATAGAACCAAATCCCCCGTCTTAAAAGTCTTTAACTTGCCTTCATCAAACTGTTCCTTTCGCTTCATCTGAATTCTGGTCATATTATCAGCTGCATCACAGCACGTACTTCTTCCACATGGTATAATTCATGTTTCCTGACCTTGATGGAGTCTTGCAATTCCATTCTTTTTCCCCACTCCGTTCTCATGGTAGGTAACAGGAATTCCACTGGAAGTAAGGCTTCCATACCATAAACTAATTGGAATGGTGTATACTTAGTGGTGACTTTATATGAAGTCCTGTATGACCACAAAGCTGTCAGCAGCTTTGTATCCCAATCCGTTCTGTTTGCATTGACTATCTTAGCCAAGATAGTACATAGTATTTTGTTGGTAGCCTCTGCCTGCCCATTACCCTGTGGGTAATATGTTGTACTCTTTCTATGCACAATCATAAACTCTTTAGTCAACAACTCAATGGTCTCATTCATGAAGTGACTTCCTTGATCACTGATAAATTCTAAGGGACAGCCAAATCGTGTAAGTATGTTCTCGTACAGGAACCTTGCTGTGGACTTGGCTGTGTTGTCCCTCAAAGCTTTAGCTTCCACCCACTTTGTAGTATAATCAGTGGCTGTAATTATGTACCTGTTTCGTGTATTCTTGGATGGTGGGTTAATTGGTCCAACAAAGTCTAGTCCCCATTTCTGAAATGGTTCCGTAGGCATTGTAGGATGCAAGGCCATCCTCCAGATCTCTGCAAAGGTCCTAGCCTCTGACATTCATCACACTTCTGACAATACTCGTGTACATCTTTGAACAAAGTAGGCCACCAGTATCCTGCGAGTAGTATCTTTCTACTGGTAGTCTCTTCTCCAAAATGACCTCCAGCCACTCCTTTATGAACTTCCGCCAAAACTTTATTTACTTCATGGTGGTACAAGCATCGTTTTAGTACTCCATCAGGTCCTAACTTATACATTCTGCTTCCTACCATAGTATAAGGTAAAGCTTTGATAGCGATTCTCTTCCTCTCTCCTTACCATAACTAGGTGGGCACTGACCATGAGCAAGGTAGTATCTGATTGGCCACTGCCAATCTAACCAGTCATCTGCACTTCCTGCACCTCCACTGCAAATAGACTCGCATCTGGTAATTGATCATCTATTCCTGTGGCTGGTTCTCCTGTTGACAATCGTGACAAATGATCCGCCACAAGATGCAGTCGGCCAGGCTTGTAACAACCTCGAACTCAAACTCGTGCAAGATTATCAACCATCTTGCTATTCTTCCGCTTATCAGAGGTTTGTTTACCAGGTATATCAGAGCCTGGTGATCCACATAGAACATAAACTTCTTGCCCAACAGGTAATGCCTGAATTTCTTCACTGCATAGATCATTGCCAATGCTTCTCTTTCCGTTGTGCTATAGTTCCTCTCAGCACTGTTCATCAACCGGCTAGCATAGTACACAGGTGAATCTATATTCCCTGTAACATTCTGGGCTAACACCGCTCCCAACGCTTCTCCTGATGCATCGCAGTGAACATGGAATACTACATGCCAGTGAGGGTTAATCAGCACAGGTGTAGTTGTTACTGACAGTGTAAGTTCCTCAAATGCCTGTTGACATTCAGCTGTCCAGGCAAACACTGCATCTTTCTTCAGTAGTTTGCTCAATGGTGCTGCTATTTGTGCATACCTTTTGACAAATCTCCTGTAATAACTGGTTTGCCCAAGGAATCTCCGTAGACTTTTAACATTCACTGGTGGTGGAGAGGCTTTAATGGACTCTGTCTTTCTGGGATCCACAAGGAGTCCCTTCTTACACACAATGTGTCCCAGAAGCACCCCTGAGTTCACACAGAAAGTACACTTCTCTGGATTCAGGCCCAGACCTCTCATCCTGCATCTGGCCAAACATAACTCCAATTTATGCAAGTGCTCACTCTTAGAGCTGTACACACTGAAATCATCCAAGAATACCTGCATGAAATCATCCAGATACTCATGAAAAGATTCACTTATCACTCTCTGAAAGGTCGCTGGTGCATTACAAAGTCCAAAGGGCATGACTTTGTATGCATAAGCCCCCCAGTCTGTGATGAAAGCTGTTTCCCTTGGTCTTCTTCTGCCACTTGCACTTGACAAATTTATGAACAAGTGCTCACTGATTAGAGCTGTAACACCTGACAATCAATCCAAGAAACCTGCATGACATTATCCGAACTCAGAAAAGATTCGCTTATCACTCTCTGAAAGTCGCTGGTCTGGGGGGGCATTACAAAGTCCAAAGGGCATGACTTTGTATGCATAAGCCCCCAGTCTGTGATGAAAGCTGTTTTCCCTTGGTCTTCTCGCCACTTGCACTTGATTATAACCACAGAAGCCATCCATGAATGAGTACATCTCATGGCCTGCACAGTGTCTAATTGCTTCTGTGAATGGCAAAGGGAAAGGATCTTTCTTCGTACAAGCATTCAGCTTCTTATAGTTCACACATACTCTTAGTTGCCATTCTTCTTGGGAACTATTACAATGGGTGACAACCAAGTTGTATACTCTATTGGGTATATAAACTTAGCCTCAGCCAACTTCTTTATCTCTTCTCCAATCTTCTGTGCGTAGTTGGGATTCATTCTATACCTCGCCTGCTTGATTGGTACTGACCCTGGTTCCAGTTCAATCTTATGCTGACAGACTTCAGGTGGTATCCCTTTTAGATCCTCATAGCTCCAAGCAAATACATCTCTGTATTTGATGAACAAGCTTTTAGCTTCTTCGAAGAATTCCGGCTCCAAATCAGCTCCTACTTTCACCATCCTCGGTTCCTCTTTAGTTCCCACATTTACTTCTCTCACCTGCTCATCAGCTGTGATTGTCCAACCAGTCACCACTTCATCCTGTAAGCTCACAGTGGCTGGTTCTTCTAGGATTTCTATTTCTCCTTCTCTTTCTTCATAGAAATGTGATGGGTAAATGCTGGTTTCCTCTTCAGTTGGTGTTGCTGTCACTACACCACAGCAGATACCTCTCAAACACTTAGGCTTTCCAGCCGCATCTCTGCAACCTGCTCCCACTCTGGGTGTGCAGCTAATAGGGTAGCTTCCTGTTCCTCATCCAGTCCTCCTCTCCAGTCATACTCTCTGACTCCTCGAGGTCTTCTTGTAGCAGGTAATCTACTAGATTTCTTTGTGGTAATTTGTATCTCGTGTATCCCATTATGCACGGTTAGTAACTGAGAATTCCAGTCATGGAATACCTGGCCTGTTTCAGCCACAGACGTCCCAATAATAAGGAGTAAGCTCCAAAACTTCATCCATTTTTAATACAGTTACTGTGATCATAAAGATCATTTTCTGTATCTGTATCTTAACTCCTCTTATTAATCCCAATGGCTGCACACTTCTTTGATCTGCCATTGTTACTGTAAATGGGGCTGGTTTCATGTTACTTAGACCAAGCTTCTTCCTTAATTGGTCTGTCATGATATTTACTCCAGAACCACCATCTATCAGTACATCAGTTAGTTCTGTGCTTCCAATTCTCAATTGGATTACTGGCATAGAATCATCAAAGTCCATGACTGGTTCTCGCCCTTCCGGCTTCACATTATAACTGGTCACCTTGCTGTTCAGGTCTGTGTTTCCTGTCTCTTGGGCATTCGAATTTGATTGATTGCTTGATACAGCCTGTGCCTACAATAAGGTGCCACAGCTAATAGCTGTCCAATGGTAATTTCTGCTTTGGTCTGACATATTACTTCAGCCAAAGTCTCTTCATTACTTTGCATGTCTGCATCTTCTTTTTTCCTTTCTTCCTCACCCTTCTTTTTCTCCATCCGAATCAGAGGAATCTGCCACAGGAATATCAGTACTCTTTTGCATCCCTTATAGTATCTGCCACTTCCTTGTGCAGTTCCTTCTCATATTTCCAAGTCTCTTCATCTTCAGGCATATCATTGCCACTTCCAGTCTCATCTTCTTCCTCTTCTACTGGGAGGTATTAGTTTGGCTTTACTTCTTATTACTATCATTGTACTTACTTCTGGTACAACACATGGCCTAACCATGTGAGCTGCCACCACTGGGCCCTCATTCACATGAGCTCTCATCTCATTCTGGTGTCTTATCCAGAATGAACAGGCTGCCTTGCGATGTCCTGGCTGATTACAATATAGTAACATAGCTCTTCACCATTGGGTCCTCGCCCTTGGTCTGTTCTTGGATTATTTCTATAATCCTGATTCCCGGGCTGGTAATCCCCCTTGGATTACCCTGATAGTTGCCTCTGGATTTCCTTGGTAATTCCCTCTTGAATTACCTCTCCCTTCCATGCCATTGTTATAACCACCAGACCTACCATAGTGGTCCTGATCATTGTTTCTTCTTGGCTGGGCTGCACCTGATGCACCCTTACTTGCCTAGGTTCTCTTGCAGCTGTCCTTCTGTTGTAGTAACAATTCTCAGTAGAATGGTTATCCCTTTACAGATAGTACAGTGTTTCTCCTTCATGTGGCATTCTGTGGTGGTATGGCCTTCATTCTGGCACTTTGCACACCATACACCCTTCCTCCAATGTGTTGCAGCCTCTGTGGCATATTCTTCAAGATTTCTTCCAATTTTTTTCATATATCCCTCTTCAACTTCTCCTTTCTCTTACTCTTTCTTTTAGTTCTTGCTCTTCTTCTTCATCTGACTCATCCTCAGAGTCCTCATCTTCTTTTTTTCTCTCCTGAGCATTCCCAATTGCTCAATTCTGTTCGCAGTTTCAAATGCCTCATCCACTGTATTATGGGTAGGTAACATATCACTTCTTTTGCAACTCTGGTCTTAATCCACTCACAAACCAAGTCTTCTGTAAACCGGGCGCTGGTACTGCAGCCAGCTTTTTTCATCATCAATTCCATCTTCTCCATATACTCTTAAACAGTTTCATGCTTCTTCTGCTTCAGCTGTTGTAAACTTCCATACACTTCATCCTCAGTTTTACTTGTCCTGAACTATTTCGAAATGTTGTATTCAAGCCATTCCAGGTTAGGAAATGATTATCAGGGAATCATCTGCATACCATTCACTTGCTTTCTGATAAGTGAACAAGGAAACAGTCTCATCTTGCATCATCGTCATTCTCATTGTTCACTTACACATGTGCTCAAATTGGCTAATGTGTACATCGGGATCCCCTTTTCCTGAATATATTGGAAAGGTGGTTTTGCCCTGTTGGTTTGTAACCCATCTTTGCGGGCCCTACCTTCCTTCTGCCCACTGACAGGTGCTGGCACCCTTGCTGGTGCTGGTCCTTCTGGACCTGTTGTTTTTGTGGTGGATCTTCCACCAAGTGGTGGCCCTTGAGCACTCCTTGCTTCTGGGCCCCACATATTCACAGTATTCCCAGCTTCAGTTGCACTACTACTTCCCACACTCCCTGTCCCCAGAGCCAGATCCAGGCAGCCCGCCTGATCCCCCTGAGCCGACACCTTCGTTGGCCTGTGATCCAAGTGCTCCACTTGATCCAGGTCCAACGGTTGGGATGTCCTGGTTGTAGTCTCAACCTCAGCTGTTGGGTCTACTTCTTCATATTCTTCCTCTTCTAATTTCTTCTCTCTGTTTTCATCCTCCAAGTTCTGCCTTGGGTTCTTCTTCACTCATGTAACTCAACTGTAATGGTGTTGGAGAGTCTGAACTCTCCGTTGGCTCTGCCACAATCCTCTTCTCCTTCTTCACCTTCTGCTTCAGAAACTGGAGTTCCTGCTTTTGGTGTTCCATGCCAACTCTTATCAAAGATTTCTGTCAAGTCTTTTATCCAAGGATGTACCTCAGATCTTTCACCTCGTGATTGATCTTCTTCCTGTACCAATTCCTTAAATCTTTCTTGCAAAGAACAGAAGGAGTGGCATCCAACTCTAGTTCTTCCGGTATAGTTGATGCAGCCTCTTTGATCTTAATGGTGTGAGAGGTCCAGATGATTCCCCTATGTCTATTCCTCTCTCCCAAAGATATGGATAATTAGCTTTCAGATAGCTTTCTCTTTTTGCTGAATATCTCTGTCGTCTACTTCTCTTTCATCACTCATGTCCCATGTCTTTCATTTCTTTTAATGTGGCAATAACCAAAACTCTCTTCTGTAATATCTCTCGTATATGCCTGGGTTTTCTTTCAAGCTCAATGCACCCTTGGCTATACTTGAAGTCTCCGTTACCATATAACCATATGGCAAACAAGTCTGAAAAGCTATTCTTGGTGTGAGTTTGATCCACAAAATATCCTTTGGAATCCAATTCTTTACCAGTACAAGCTCTCATGCATATGAGTATAAACATTCACCTTTCTTTCTTCCCAGCCTTCAAACTCACTCGTTTAATGGATAGCAATGCTATCACATAAACCAATGTTGGTAACCAACGTGCTCTTCCTCTACAGGCTACCTGATAAATCTTTATCACTCCTTTCTCCAGACCCCATTCTGGATCAGCATCATGCACTCGTTTAAGAATATTTTCTTTACAACCGTCTGGCAATTCCAAGAATCTTTGAAAGAATTGTTTGGACAATCTTTCTTCCTTCGTTCCACAGGGAATTTGATTCACTTCAAATTCTTTAATGGTCCAACCACCATGATCCCACCAGATGCCTGTCACATCTGGTTGTTCATGTCTCAGGTCCCCAGTATGGTCGCCAAATGTCGCGCGGCTTTTACTCACCCATCCCTTCGCTATTCGAGGCGGAAACTCCAAGATAGAAGAGTTGGAAATCTCTAAGTACTCAGCCCGCGCAGAACAATCAGTCATGACCTACAGCTAGTGTATCATGGGGGTGTTCCTATTTGTTTCCCTTTTGGTATTCATGTTAGCTATCTTACCATTGATAATTAAGTATCAGTTTGCTTTATCAATCTATTGGATTTCATCAGCTCATCCATTTCATTTCACAGCTTCACTCAGATCTCTCTACACAGTGTGATTGTATCGTAAAAGTATCCGATTATGATTTATCAGGTATCAGGCCGAAGCCATTGTGTCTCTAATCTGCTCTACAATATCATCATCTCTCTATCTTCACTTCCATTCCTCATCTCTGCCCGATCCCCTCTCCTCTATCACCAAGAAGTCCCTCCTCCGAATGATGTCCCTCAATTCCCCGTTTCTTCTCCCTTTATCTTCCTATCCGCGGTTCTAACCGTTTCCCTCACTAACCGTCGTCTGTGAACTAACATGTTCCCTTCGCAGGTGTTGTTCCCCACAGTCGTTCCCTGTCCTACTCTTCTTCCCTATGATCGTGACAGCTGTGTCAAGCTGTGACTGGCTGTGTGAAACTGTGACGGGCTTGACTGGCTGTGCGACTGTGTTTGGCTGTGTCGGGCTCTGACTGGCTGTGTGGCTGTGCCGGGCTGTATCGGCTGTGTCGGCTGTGACGACTGTGGACGGGCTGTGTTGGCTGTGTCGGTTGTGACGACTGTGACGGGCTGTGTTGGCTGTGTGGGCTGTGACGACTGTGACGGCTGTGTTGGCTGTGTGGGCTGTGACGACTGTGACGGCTGTGTTGGTTGTGTCGGCTGTGACGACTGTGACGGGCTGTGTTGGCTGTGTCGGCTGTGACGACTGTGACGGCTGTGTAACCCCCTTCTACAGTGCGCTGCTGTCATCCCTAAGGCTCCTGTTGGTCTCAGTCTGTGCAAAAATTAAGGGTACCCTACAGATCCCTTATAAGTGTCTAAGTCCCCGACAGTCCTCTAACAAACATCTATAGGGCTTTCTGAATGCTGAAATTTGGAGCTAGGCCTTGGTACGACAGCCTGCTGGAGTAGACGTGTACACCTCATACATGATCCGGTCAGTGCACATTACTCTTGTTTGCCGGTCCCATGTAGCCGATGCCTTATGTCAGATTTAGATACCTTATGATACGAATGAGTTCCTTTTCTTTGGCTCAAATGTTTCTATGTTTCTCCTGGTTATGGCTTTGCTCTTTATAGCACCATAAAAAATACCCAATTCTGATATGCTGCTGGTAGATGTTTTGTCTGAATACCAGGTGGTAAACCCCTGCCAGACTTCATTACCTAAGTCCCAATACCTGCCCCCTTTGGTTTTGTACACATGTTTTACCCAAAACAAGGGGTGGGTAAACACTAAAAGTTTGATATAAGATTCTTTCCTGATTGTTACTTTATGACCTCGGGAATTGAGGGTTCCTTCACTGGCCTCTTCTTCCGGTCACCAGAGCTTATATATAAACTAAAAGGTAAAACTCTACATTTTGATGTATGTGTTGATGTACCTTCGTTTGTGTCACAACTTGCCAACTTGGAACATGCCAATGGCAGAAAAATTCATTGCCTAAACCTACCCCCATTGGTTTTGTACACATGTGGTACCCAAAAATATGGGCTAGGTCCAATGATACAAAGAACCCAAAACTATACTAGTTTTTGGGCCAACAATAAATGAGGATGGTTGGTTATGCCTTGGTATGTAAGCTGACCAAAAAATACAGACTGAATGACATGGCATGTCATGAATGGCACTTTTTAGCATGCTGAACAATGGTTTCCTACTATGAACAGTGGTAATCGAGTCTCTAATTTTTCCCACCCCCCCCCCCCAGAGACTTCATTGACTTTGAAGTCTGGGATTTGTCATAAATCTGACTTGTGAATGAAGAATGGTTGATAATGCCTTGTTATGAGGCTGATTTGTCGTTAATTTTACAATGACCTTGTCAGGTCTTTGTCCATGTCTCGACAAGACATAAGTATCTTCCCTCTCTGATTTAGACCGGTGTACTTGGTGGTTCTTGTACACATCATCAACCAATCTCCCTTCTGTTTTCAGTTTTATGTTTGATTTACTAACACCTTGGTCTGAGCATGACAAAAGGTTATCAAATATGTTCCTGATTGAAGTGATGAACCCAAGGCAATGGGAAGGCCAAAGCCATGAGATATCAGCCTCCTCTACCGCCATGACCATGGTGTGGAGCAAGCAAGTCCTTCATAAGGTAAGATCTTCTCCAGCAAAAATATGTTGGCTAATTGGGCATGGAGAGTAAGGCATCCTTGAAGGTACCTGAGATAAGCATAGAACATCTATAGGGCTTCTGAATGCTGAAATTTGGAGCTAGGCCTTGGTACGACAGCCTGCTGGAGTAGACGTGTACACCTCATACATGATCCGGTCAGTGCACATTACTCTTGTTTGCCGGTCCCATGTAGCCGATGCCTTATGTCAGATTTAGATACCTTATGATACGAATGAGTTCCTTTTCTTTGGCTCAAATGTTTCTATGTTTCTCCTGGTTATGGCTTTGCTCTTTATAGCACCATAAAAAATACCCAATTCTGATATGCTGCTGGTAGATGTTTTGTCTGAATACCAGGTGGTAAACCCCTGCCAGACTTCATTACCTAAGTCCCAATACCTGCCCCCTTTGGTTTTGTACACATGTTTACCCAAAACAAGGGGTGGGTAAACACTAAAAGTTTGATATAAGATTTGATTATTCTTTCCTCTTTTGAGTTACTTCCTCGGGAATTTCTTCTTCACTGGCCTTATATTAAACTAAATAAACTCTACACATTTTGATGTATGTGTTGATGTACCTTCGTTTGTGTCACAACTTGCCAACTTGGAACATGCCAATGGCAGAAAAATTCATTGCCTAAACCTACCCCCATTGGTTTTGTACACATGTGGTACCCAAAAATATGGGCTAGGTCCAATGATACAAAGAACCCAAAACTATACTAGTTTTTGGGCCAACAATAAATGAGGATGGTTGGTTATGCCTTGGTATGTAAGCTGACCAAAAAATACAGACTGAATGACATGGCATGTCATGAATGGCACTTTTTAGCATGCTGAACAATGGTTTCCTACTATGAACAGTGGTAATCGAGTCTCTAATTTTTCCCACCCCCCCCCCCCAGAGACTTCATTGACTTTGAAGTCTGGGATTTGTCATAAATCTGACTTGTGAATGAAGAATGGTTGATAATGCCTTGTTATGAGGCTGATTTGTCGTTAATTTTACAATGACCTTGTCAGGTCTTTGTCCATGTCTCGACAAGACATAAGTATCTTCCCTCTCTGATTTAGACCGGTGTACTTGGTGGTTCTTGTACACATCATCAACCAATCTCCCTTCTGTTTTCAGTTTTATGTTTGATTTACTAACACCTTGGTCTGAGCATGACAAAAGGTTATCAAATATGTTCCTGATTGAAGTGATGAACCCAAGGCAATGGGAAGGCCAAAGCCATGAGATATCAGCCTCCTCTACCCCATGACCATGGTGTGGAGCAAGCAAGTCCTTCATAAGGTAAGATCTTCTCCAGCAAAAATATGTTGGCTAATTGGGCATGGAGAGTAAGGCATCCTTGAAGGTACCTGAGATAAGCATAGAACATCTATAGGGCTTCTGAATGCTGAAATTTGGAGCTAGGCCTTGGTACGACAGCCTGCTGGAGTAGACGTGTACACCTCATACATGATCCGGTCAGTGCACATTACTCTTGTTTGCCGGTCCCATGTAGCCGATGCCTTATGTCAGATTTAGATACCTTATGATACGAATGAGTTCCTTTTCTTTGGCTCAAATGTTTCTATGTTTCTCCTGGTTATGGCTTTGCTCTTTATAGCACCATAAAAAATACCCAATTCTGATATGCTGCTGGTAGATGTTTTGTCTGAATACCAGGTGGTAAACCCCTGCCAGACTTCATTACCTAAGTCCCAATACCTGCCCCCTTTGGTTTGTACACATGTTTTACCCAAAACAAGGGGTGGGTAAACACTAAAAGTTTGATATAAGATTCTTTCCTGATTGTTACTTTATGACCTCGGGAATTGAGGGTTCCTTCACTGGCCTCTTCTTCCGGTCACCAGAGCTTATATATAAACTAAAAGGTAAAACTCTACATTTTGATGTATGTGTTGATGTACCTTCGTTTGTGTCACAACTTGCCAACTTGGAACATGCCAATGGCAGAAAAATTCATTGCCTAAACCTACCCCCATTGGTTTTGTACACATGTGGTACCCAAAATATGGGCTAGGTCCAATGATACAAAGAACCCAAACTATACTAGTTTTTGGGCCAACAATAAATGAGGATGGTTGGTTATGCCTTGGTATGTAAGCTGACCAAAAAATACAGACTGAATGACATGGCATGTCATGAATGGCACTTTTTAGCATGCTGAACAATGGTTTCCTACTATGAACAGTGGTAATCGAGTCTCTAATTTTTCCCACCCCCCCCACCCAGAGACTTCATTGACTTTGAAGTCTGGGATTTGTCATAAATCTGACTTGTGAATGAAGAATGGTTGATAATGCCTTGTTATGAGGCTGATTTGTCGTTAATTTTACAATGACCTTGTCAGGTCTTTGTCCATGTCTCGACAAGACATAAGTATCTTCCCTCTCTGATTTAGACCGGTGTACTTGGTGGTTCTTGTACACATCATCAACCAATCTCCCTTCTGTTTTCAGTTTTATGTTTGATTTACTAACACCTTGGTCTGAGCATGACAAAAGGTTATCAAATATGTTCCTGATTGAAGTGATGAACCCAAGGCAATGGGAAGGCCAAAGCCATGAGATATCAGCCTCCTCTACCGCCATGACCATGGTGTGGAGCAAGCAAGTCCTTCATAAGGTAAGATCTTCTCCAGCAAAAATATGTTGGCTAATTGGGCATGGAGAGTAAGGCATCCTTGAAGGTACCTGAGATAAGCATAGAACATCTATAGGGCTTCTGAATGCTGAAATTTGGAGCTAGGCCTTGGTACGACAGCCTGCTGGAGTAGACGTGTACACCTCATACATGATCCGGTCAGTGCACATTACTCTTGTTTGCCGGTCCCATGTAGCCGATGCCTTATGTCAGATTTAGATACCTTATGATACGAATGAGTTCCTTTTCTTTGGCTCAAATGTTTCTATGTTTCTCCTGGTTATGGCTTTGCTCTTTATAGCACCATAAAAAATACCCAATTCTGATATGCTGCTGGTAGATGTTTTGTCTGAATACCAGGTGGTAAACCCCTGCCAGACTTCATTACCTAAGTCCCAATACCTGCCCCCTTTGGTTTTGTACACATGTTTTACCCAAAACAAGGGGTGGGTAAACACTAAAAGTTTGATATAAGATTCTTTCCTGATTGTTACTTTATGACCTCGGGAATTGAGGGTTCCTTCACTGGCCTCTTCTTCCGGTCACCAGAGCTTATATATAAACTAAAAGGTAAAACTCTACATTTTGATGTATGTGTTGATGTACCTTCGTTTGTGTCACAACTTGCCAACTTGGAACATGCCAATGGCAGAAAAATTCATTGCCTAAACCTACCCCCATTGGTTTTGTACACATGTGGTACCCAAAAATATGGGCTAGGTCCAATGATACAAAGAACCCAAAACTATACTAGTTTTTGGGCCAACAATAAATGAGGATGGTTGGTTATGCCTTGGTATGTAAGCTGACCAAAAATACAGACTGAATGACATGGCATGTCATGAATGGCACTTTTTAGCATGCTGAACAATGGTTTCCTACTATGAACAGTGGTAATCGAGTCTCTAATTTTCCCCACCCCCCCCCCCCACCCAGAGACTTCATTGACTTTGAAGTCTGGGATTTGTCATAAATCTGACTTGTGAATGAAGAATGGTTGATAATGCCTTGTTATGAGGCTGATTTGTCGTTAATTTTACAATGACCTTGTCAGGTCTTTGTCCATGTCTCGACAAGACATAAGTATCTTCCCTCTCTGATTTAGACCAGTGTACTTGGTGGTTCTTGTACACATCATCAACCAATCTCCCTTCTGTTTTCAGTTTTATGTTTGATTTACTAACACCTTGGTCTGAGCATGACAAAAGGTTATCAAATATGTTCCTGATTGAAGTGATGAACCCAAGGCAATGGGAAGGCCAAAGCCATGAGATATCAGCCTCCTCTACCGCCATGACCATGGTGTGGAGCAAGCAAGTCCTTCATAAGGTAAGATCTTCTCCAGCAAAAATATGTTGGCTAATTGGGCATGGAGAGTAAGGCATCCTTGAAGGTACCTGAGATAAGCATAGAACATCTATAGGGCTTCTGAATGCTGAAATTTGGAGCTAGGCCTTGGTACGACAGCCTGCTGGAGTAGACGTGTACACCTCATACATGATCCGGTCAGTGCACATTACTCTTGTTTGCCGGTCCCATGTAGCCGATGCCTTATGTCAGATTTAGATACCTTATGATACGAATGAGTTCCTTTCTTTGGCTCAAATGTTTCTATGTTTCTCCTGGTTATGGCTTTGCTCTTTATAGCACCATAAAAAAATACCCAATTCTGATATGCTGCTGGTAGATGTTTTGTCTGAATACCAGGTGGTAAACCCCTGCCAGACTTCATTACCTAAGTCCCAATACCTGCCCCCTTTGGTTTTGTACACATGTTTTACCCAAAACAAGGGGTGGGTAAACACTAAAAGTTTGATATAAGATTCTTTCCTGATTGTTACTTTATGACCTCGGGAATTGAGGGTTCCTTCACTGGCCTCTTCTTCCGGTCACCAGAGCTTATATATAAACTAAAAGGTAAAACTCTACATTTTGATGTATGTGTTGATGTACCTTCGTTTGTGTCACAACTTGCCAACTTGGAACATGCCAATGGCAGAAAAATTCATTGCCTAAACCTACCCCCATTGGTTTTGTACACATGTGGTACCCAAAATATGGCTAGGTCCAATGATACAAAGAACCCAAAACTATACTAGTTTTTGGGCCAACAATAAATGAGGATGGTTGGTTATGCCTTGGTATGTAAGCTGACCAAAAAATACAGACTGAATGACATGGCATGTCATGAATGGCACTTTTTAGCATGCTGAACAATGGTTTCCTACTATGAACAGTGGTAATCGAGTCTCTAATTTTTCCCACCCCCCCCCACCCAGAGACTTCATTGACTTTGAAGTCTGGGATTTGTCATAAATCTGACTTGTGAATGAAGAATGGTTGATAATGCCTTGTTATGAGGCTGATTTGTCGTTAATTTTACAATGACCTTGTCAGGTCTTTGTCCATGTCTCGACAAGACATAAGTATCTTCCCTCTCTGATTTAGACTAGTGTACTTGGTGGTTCTTGTACACATCATCAACCAATCTCCCTTCTGTTTTCAGTTTTATGTTTGATTTACTAACACCTTGGTCTGAGCATGACAAAAGGTTATCAAATATGTTCCTGATTGAAGTGATGAACCCAAGGCAATGGGAAGGCCAAAGCCATGAGATATCAGCCTCCTCTACCGCCATGACCATGGTGTGGAGCAAGCAAGTAAGCAAGGCATCGGCTACATGGGACCGGCAAACAAGAGTAATGTGCACTGACCGGATCATGTATGAGGTGTACACGTCTACTCCAGCAGGCTGTCGTACCAAGGCCTAGCTCCAAATTTCAGCATTCAGAAGCCCTATAGATGTTCTATGCTTATCTCAGGTACCTTCAAGGATGCCTTACTGTCCATGCCCAATTAGCCAACATATTTTTGCTGGAGAAGATCTTACCTTATGAAGGACTTGCTTGCTCCACACCATGGTCATGGCGGTAGAGGAGGAGGCTGATATCTCATGGCTTTGGCCTTCCCATTGCCTTGGGTTCATCACTTCAATCAGGAACATATTTGATAACCTTTTGTCATGCTCAGACCAAGGTGTTAGTAAATCAAACATAAAACTGAAAACAGAAGGGAGATTGGTTGATGATGTGTACAAGAACCACCAAGTACACTGGTCTAAATCAGAGAGGGAAGATACTTATGTCTTGTCGAGACATGGACAAAGACCTGACAAGGTCATTGTAAAATTAACGACAAATCAGCCTCATAACAAGGCATTATCAACCATTCTTCATTCACAAGTCAGCTTTATGACAAATCCCAGACTTCAAAGTCAATGAAGTCTCTGGGTGGGGGGGGGTGGGAAAAATTAGAGACTCGATTACCACTGTTCATCGTAGAAAACCATTGTTCAGCATGCTAAAAAGTGCCATTCATGACATGCCATGTCATTCAGTCTGTATTTTTTGGTCAGCTTACATACCAAGGCATAACCAACCATCCTCATTTATTGTTGGCCCAAAACTAGTATAGTTTTGGGTTCTTTGTATCATTGGACATACCAAAGTGACTGAGCAGTAAGTATCCATGTCCAAATAAAGATCCATTGATCACTGTTCATGGCTGGAAATGTCTGTTTGTCTTAAAGAAGCCATTCATGATCATAGAAGGCTTAAGAACAAAATAAGAGCATTTCTTTACATAAAGAACATCACCAAAGCAGGGTTACGGACTGATATTTGGCAGCTTATACAACAGGTTATAATCAGCTGCCCTACTTTGCACATCAAGTCACTTATTGACACCATGTTTTTTGCCCCATGATCTGTTTTAGATCTGGGGCCGGTGTGTAATTTCAATGACAAGGTAGAGTAATATTCCCACCTCTTATTCCATGCCCCAAGACCAAGTTCTATGTCCGGGGTAGGGAAATCATTACCATAACAGGCTGTAATCAGATTTACATGCCATGCAATCATCCATAGGAAACACAAAGAATCTGAATTGCTCGTCCCATCAGGCCTGCAGGTTACTTTGGTATTATTTATCCTAAGCAACTTGAATACAATGCCTGAATCATTTTGTTCACATCTACCAATGTCTTACCATTTTGGAAAATAGGTAAACATTCAAGGGCATATAACCAAGGACCAGATTTGGCCACAAAAGATCCATCCATATCAGTTTGGCATGGTATCAAGTGTCCTAAAGTAACCAGCTTCTAAAAGAGGCTAAGTTTCCAATGCTTGTACATTCAAGAACATTGTCTGGTCATGAAAACAGGTCTGCCCTACATTGTAGCATGTTACCAGATCTCTTTAAAGCCATCAGCTTGTCATATCATTGCTCCATTGTCACATCAGTATGCCATAGGGAACAAGAGATAGTCGCCGTAATGATTGATTGTCCACCATACTAGGTTAAACATAGGAGCCATCAAGATCAAAGGAAAGAGGAAGAAAGGATTGTTCTCCCCCAAAGATACAGATGGCGTCGCTTCTTCGACTCGATTCCAATCTACTTCAAGCTTTAAAATCCATGTTAAGTGAGGACCCTCACCTGGTCCCATCACATGCAATCAGAAACAGTTAAGTTTGTTAAGGCTTTGTCCTTCTCTTATAATAAAGTAAAACAGGGATACAATCCCCCTGTTCTCCCAAAAAAAAAAGAAAAAAAGAAAAAGACCAAGGGCAATTTCTTATGTACCAAGTGTGTCTCCTATGTTAAGGCCCATCTAAGCCTAAGTGCACTCTCCTATGTATCCGAGTGCTTCTCCCATGTAGAGGCCCAAGTGCGACCTCCAGTGTCATTCCAACACTTAATTTTGTCATGTAGTTGAATTTTCAACGACCAAAATTGTTCATATTTCTATAATGCTGGGCCCGTAGGTCCAAATTTTGTGAAACCAAGTTGGTCTGTCGTTGGCCCAAGTGTCCAATGTCATCTAAGTCCAAGTGCAATCTCCTATGTATCCGAGGCTTCATATATTGATATATCCAATCATTGTCCCTGGAAAGCCCACTGCTATTTTTCACGAATTTCCAGCGACCAAAAGTACTTCAAATTCGACATCTCCCACACCGCAGGTCCCAAAAAGCCGCTGCACCCCTCCTCATCGAGGGCTTTCCAACGGTACCAAGCACGAGGTTTGGGAGATCTCAACGCTACAAAACAAAACAAACAAACTACCACCTTGCTTCATCATGAAATAAAGTGCTTCCAAGTGTGTTGGGATGCCCGGGATGTGGGGCATTGTATCAATTCTACCCAGGTTAAAAATGACAAAAATTCACCATTAGATTTTTCACCATCATCGATGAACGGTCATAGGCCTTCTACCCTACTTGTGAAGCACCTCGATTGGGTTCCTTACCCTACACTAAAAATATTATTGATCATGCAAACATCATACACCATCGAAAAGCTTTGAAAATGTTTCTTCCCAGCTTTAGTATGACAAATGTACATAGTTTATTCTTAAACTCTCAAAAAGGTGATATTCTGAATAGTATTTGAACTATTTTAGTATTTACAAGTTTGGAAATGAATGGCCCATCTCTTTTTCCCTGCTCGCTTCTGGGTTGTTCCCCTTCTGACTAGCCTTCGCGCCTTCGGAGGTTATTTTGTTTCTAGTGTATTCCCAACCATTTTTGTCTATTTTTTCAAGGCTTCCTCCCCTATTTCCAAAAAGGAAAAGAGGGTGAACACAGTTAGATTAAAGTGAACCGTCCATGTGATAAAAATAATTCAAATTAAAATGCTTACATTATCTGTCAGGAATTTGCACCTTATTGTTGACAAAGAACTCGTTCTGTTTTTGTGGAACCAGAAGCTTGCTTCATCCCCATGGCCCCCTTTTTGACCAGCAGTGATGGTTTAATATCCTATGGCAACTCCTTAGCACAGTTATTCCAAGACTATTTGGAGTCAAATAAACTCAGAGCAAATCATGGAAAGATAAGCGGTGAAAAGGGTGTGGTAACCCTTAAGGCTGATGGTCAGTTTTCAAAAATCTGTCCCCCCAAATCCAGAGAGCAGCATACTCTACAAACCTACCAACGCAAGTTTATGAGCTTTACTTGTGGAGATCAAGTCAAATCATCATACATTGAGCTGTTCCACACTAATCACATCTATCTGTGCACTTCATTTGGAAGGTTGACTGACCTAATCATTCAGATTCCCAAGGGAAAAATACATCCTGGCCAACAAACTGTCTACACTGGCAATCAGGACCAGAATTCCAGTGGTCTTGCACAGTTTCATAAAACAAACACGGCGGCTGAGAACCTAGACATTCTAAGGATAGATTGCTCTTACTTCTATCTGCGACACTGGTGAGCACCTAAACATGAGAGGACATTGTGGGTTGCGCAACACCACAACTATTGATTTTTCAGAGTTCCCCCATCTATGAAACCACACTGGCTATTGCTACTTCAGTGCTCTGATACTGCTCTTTGTACCTCCTTGAGGTAAAATGCTGACTAAGAAAGGTACCGGCCGTATAAAAAGGCATTTAAATTTTGCCCCTGGTTACTGTTGCAATACAGTGAGGCTGCCTGCAGTACAAATTTCTGTTGGTTCTTCGTACCTATTCGTCATCTTGAAACAACCAATCGCAGATTCGCCAAGACCTTTTTGTCCTGCAACTGCCACACATTGCCTCTTAACTAAAATTTCCCAAAACAAACTGCAGAATCCACTTCAGAAAAGGGCTTTAAATGATACAGAAACCTTCTCTACATGCAAGCTAGTAATGTATTTTTTAGGGTGAAATATTGAGGAGTAACAACACAGCAGCTGCCCACTTTTTCGGACAGGTGTGCATAATCCTTATTAATGTCCTTACCTGCAATCACATTGGTGACTACCTGTCTGATTTCAACCAAACATTTCATTTCTTGACCAAACAAACCAATACAGTTTCATGGGCAATGAGAGTCCTTCAAATTGGTAAGCCATTCCAGGATGCAATAACTGCAACGTTCCCTCAACAGACTCAGAAGACTCGCAACCAACAGGGGGAGTTGGACAGGAGGTGAAGAGAAGACCTCAAGCTTAAACATGGGTGCTGTCAGCTCTGCGTACATTGAAATGGGTGAACAGCACCCTCAACCCCCTCCTGCACTCGAAAGCGCTGAAGAAATTCCATGGGCCTGCAAACCAGAGGGACAAATTTTAGAACCAGTTTCTACAGCTCTTCACTGCAATTGAGGATGTTTGTTACACAGCACTCCCTAATCCCTCCCATCCATTTGCACCACTCCCACATACTCCCTCCATCTCATTCTTCCATAAGAAAGCTCACAAATGAGATGAACTAAGACCATATCTTTACCCAGAATTCATGGACAGACCAAGGAAATAAACTGTGAAATGAACACATTCCAGCAATCTTCAACAGAACATACAAGCCAATCTCCCGGTGCCTGCGCATCTGGTGCTGGTTCTCAGACATAACCCGCATTAAGTCAGCAGTCTCGGGACCTGCCGCCCCACCTGCCACCATTGATGGCACTGTCGCGCATGGAGTCCAAAGCTGACCACAAAAAAAAGATCAATTCCTTGGCTACGCATATGGCACCTTACTTCCATTGATGTTCATATGGCAAGTAAACAACCTTAACATCATGAATGTGCTGATATTAGTGATGTATGTACTGGAACAACTTGCAAATACCCATAAACAACCTAAACATTACTATGCTGAGATACAGCCCTACTGTGTGGTAACCAACTCATCTTCACTGACATTTTTTTGTTCCACCTTTCTCTTTTCGCCTCTTCAAACCCCTACATCATGCAGACAATGCCAGTCATGACAGCAGACTCATGTCAGGCATTCCAATTGTGGCCATAAAACCATTCTCAAGGTCGAACTACAATAGTTCTGGTACATTAAGCTGTCAACTTACTTTGATAGTGTTATCGATGCCACTTGTGGCAATGGCACAGTCAAACGGATGGCACTGCACGCAATTCACAACTGCACCATAGCCAGTAACCCATCATTAGCTTCTAAGCTTCGCAGGACAAGCATTTGGACTGACCATGTCAAGAACAAAGGTGTGCCCACACGACAAACTTGATGTTGCCTTGTGCCCATAACCCAACTGTTATCACTGGGAACCTTTCTGACGAACCCTCCAGTGCTGATGTGAAAGTAACTATAATACCCTAGTAAACAGACCTGAAGCAGGCATTTCCCCAACAAACATACAGCCAACGGAGAATTTCACATCAATTCAAAGAATACGATATGCTTCCAATGATGTGACAGCTACAACAGCTTTAGATACAAAAAGGGGGTCATCAAATAGCACACCATTTTCATCTCCATTCAGCATTTTGATTAGCCTCCCAGTTTTCTTCTGCCATATGAACCACCGTCCATCATCACTTCCGCTGGCCACAAATTCCCCTGTCACAGAGAAACCAATTACTGGTAAAACCCTGATCAACAGCTTGCTCCCGAATAGGCTGACCTTGTAAGAAACTGATTTTTAGTGGCATCTTGTGTAGGGAGTAAGGAGAGTCATAGTGAATGTCAATATTCACACATGAACAAGTCTTCCTCCACACCTAAAGCGGTTTCACCTCTTTACAGCAGAAAAGAAAAACAATGAGATCAAGAAAAGCATTGATAACTACATCGAGCGAATGACGCAACCAGCATTGAAGTGGAATAAGATAGAAACATAACCATTTGGTTATTATGGCTCAATCTTCTTACTTTCATTCTCATTTTCTAGGCTACTCATCACCATCCTCCTAAACACCATAGGACTCGGCACAAAGTGCAAGTGAACAAGAAAGAGAGACAGACCCACCCCGTTCACCAAGAAAGCTCGCCTGTTTGATGTCAGTGCCAGTATTACAGTGACCCACATACCGTTGCCGCATGTCAACTGCAATTTCTGCCTGTAGGATGCCGACATGGTTAGCCTAAGCTATCAAATACAATTAGCACAGCAGATCATTTGGTTTTGACATGGAAAGGTCAGCACAAGAACCACGCCATTGATTGTACCGAGTGCATCTGCAAACTGGACTGATTAGCAAGCTGAAGACAACAACCACGCACTCTTTCAGAGTGAAGTGCTTCACATGGTTGCATCCGTCTTAAATCAGCTATGTGTACGATTCAAATTACCAATGTATTCAGATGTCCCAGAAGCTTCTTGGTTTTAGACAATAGCTGCAGTGATTGTCCTCTACATTGGCAGGCATGGCCTACAGGAATAAACAGACAAATGCTTACTGGCTATCAGCCATATGAATGACAATGTACTCGTATGACATTGTTTGCCATAGCCTCCTTATGGGAGAGAGAGAGAGAGAATGTACTCATAAGACGTTGTGCCGTAGACATGGCCTTCCACCTCCAAGTCAGTTTCATCTGGCAGGGTCAGTTCTTCCTGCCTAATATTCAGGTACTTGAAAATCTCCTCTACCTTTTTCCGCCAGGACCTAACCTGATCAACAGGACGGTCTTGCTTCCAAGAAATAGATTCAATCATCTTAGGGTATAATGCGATTCAAGTGACCCCACCATCTGACCGTGATCTCATCACATCGAGAGCTCAAGGGTGGTACGCCAAACTCACCCTAAACAGCCATGATAGCTCTTCTAGAGAATGCTGACATGCTTCTTTGAGCACTGAAAGCTGAACAGATTCTAAAGTTTTAGCATGGTTGGAGTTGCCCTCCCACACGGCAGATGCGTACTCCAAGGTAGGCCTAATAATGTTGCAAAGCATGGTCCTTTTATCTCTCTGCAGTGGAAAACTTGAGTGAGACCCAAAGCTTGCATTTAGCTGTTCGAACCACATTTTGGATATGCACATCCTGGTTACAACTGGAGGAAAACTCAACACCAAGTTATGTGTAGGAAGGGAGCACGGGGATCTCTTCACTGCCCCATGTCCATTTGAGATCCCCTCCTCCCTCCCCACATTTATTGGAGGCCACCACAAGCATTAATCAACATTGGCTTCTAACCTCGACAGGTCAAAAGTACATCTTCACACAATCCATCAACTCCTAGGATGGGGTATCCCCTAGGCCAACGAACTCATCTGCAAGCATAAGAGCTGGTATGGTGGCATCACGGACCTTTAACCAAATCCCTCTCTGTCCACATCTTCAAGGAGCTGATTAATGAGAACACTGAAGAGCAGGGGGGAGAGGATACAACCTTGAGCTACACCTTGGTCAATGGCAAGAAACAAAGCTTCCTAGTCATTGACCATAACACAACTTTTGGTGTTCGCATACAGGTTGTGAACCATACTCCACATCAATTCCCAGCCACAGCCCGTCATGCCATACCGTGTCATAAGCCTTTTTTACATCCAGGAAGAAGACAAAGATGGGTTTTCCTTCTTCTTCCCTTTCCTGAATAGTTATGTACTCATAAGACCTTGTTTCCCATAGCCTTGTGACCACAGACCCAGCTCCCAGATAGGGCGGAACAAAAGGAAACAGATACTACCTTTGTGAGGGGCTCATTCCAGTAGTGTGACTTACCATGATAAAGAGAATTAGTTCAGGTTTTCCAGGGAGGGAAGAGAGAGAGAGAGACTAGTTACTGAGACATTAATATGAAACCATGCAACAGTGATCAACCAAGTAAGCAAATCCACCTCTGATCCAGAATTCTCATTTACTGTCCCGTTGGAAGCCGTGACAGATGCTGAAGAAGGGTGACTTTTCAGGTTGCGTTCACGCCCACCAGTCTCACCACGACGCCGCAGCCTCAAGTTTAAGCTGGATCCAGGTCGTCCCCCGGCATCCCTGTCCCTCTCTTCATCTTCTGCAACAGACATCTCGATCTCCATCTCCATTTCCATATCATCGTCAAAGAAATCGGTCTCCTCTCTATCACTAACTTGCGTGTCCAGGGAAACATCACCGTGCTCTGGCTCTGACCTGAACAGCAGATCACTGATTGAGCTTATTCGTGATGCTCTCCGCCCAGACCTGGTCTCCCCCTCACTCCTGTTGATCCTTGCTTCCTCTACTGTGAGCCAAAAATATCCCAAACCCAGATCAAAGTCATTGTAATACGTACAATAGCCAAACTTGGGAGTTGTATCAGTTACATCCATAGCGGATATGCAGATAATATTGCAGCATAACCCCAACACGCTGCAAAGAAACAAACTGACTCAGGCTTAAACAGAAATTAACACACAGGCTTGGCATGAGAATGTACTCATAAGACGTTGTTTGCCGTAGCCTTGTGGCCATTGACCCCGCGCCCAGTTTGAGCGGAAACCAAAGGGACAGAACCTACCTCTGTAGTAAGACTTACCTTTATAAATAGAATTGATTCAGGTTTTCCAGATATCCTCTAGCAATCCCTTCACACAAGCATCAATCTGCTGTGTGTGATTTGCCCAAAAACTAGGCCTCAGAAGGGCCTGGGCTTTTGGCTCAGCCTCGAGACTTTCAAAGTTGGTAAACAGAGGTACAGGCACAATTCTCTTGATAGATTGGAGGAGAGCTTCTCTCTGGTGAGAGTACCCCGGACAGTGAATCAGAGGCTTGGCATGAGAAACCGTCATTTTGATGTGAAGTGAAAGCCAAGAATGTGTTTTCATCAGTAGCCATATGAATCATGGGCTCTCAATATCTGATGGTTCCTGGGGTTGGAAAATTTTCCATATACATATATACACACACATCCAAAGATGCATGTATGCTGGGAGCTTCAAAAGAGTCAACCAGCCTGATACCGTATAGGGTGCTGTGAGCTGGCAGATAAGTACTTTCTATTGTCTCAATTTCTCTCCCACATTAAATGATGTCGATAAAACATGCATAACCATGAGGTGGATAAGCTCACCTTTGCATATCTTGGCCCGGATCTGTGTAACGTGCTCAGATAATCTACTATCAGATGGTTCCAAATGGTGAGCCCTCATTGCATAATCAAGTGCCTCCTTATGTCTCCCAAGCTGCACAAAGTTCCCATCTACTATGATATAGATTCAGGCCTCTCTAACAGACTCCTGAAATTTTGCATGTATATGAGAGATGCAGTAGCAACCCTAAAGACCAACATATGACTAGCCATTATAGCAACTTGTCAAGTCCTACCTCACTTGTGGACATGATTGACAACACTAAACAGCCATTGCTCGACAGGTAGAGCTAGCAGCAATGAAGCTATAGAAATAGAGGGTGAAAAAAAGGACACCACAAAGTAAATTTGATTCCTTTCGTGTGTGCGGTAAAGGCACGCTCATTGCGTGTCTGTATGTGCAGGAAGATCCGCACTTCCACAACAGAAACTCACAATGCACTCATGCCCAGGAAGGGTTTCTGATGCACTTTCAAACAACCCTCAGAAAGACCGCTACTGAATAGCTAGGTCAGGGCATCCACTTTATGCCTAAAGCAGCCAGAGTGGAGCTGTATCATGTTGTAAATAGAATGGCACAAGCGGCCCCGTATGGCTGCTGTAAGATGCCCTGGACTACTGAGCGAAGTTATTCCCCCACACTGTAATGACCACAATAACCCTCAGTTATTGGTGAAGCTCCCAGCACATAAGTCTGTCACGGATGTGATACGAAGAATGTATACCTTGCAGTATAGACTCTACAAGCGCCTTCTGGTCACATGGAGAATACCCACCTGCTGTACCACGTTGCTTAACCACTTCCATCTACTTGCAGGATGAACATGACACACAGGTATGGGATAGACCTGTGAAAGTGCCTCGGCCATACTGTGGTGGGCGCAGGTAGACATGGGGTTGATAGCCCGGGCCTCATTGCAGTCTCGTATCGCCATATGCACATCGTTCTTCCATCCACGCTGCAACACCAGCAGGCATTCTTCATTAGGCTATACTTTCCTGTCAGAGTCCCTTTCTCAATAAACTATTGTCAGAAAACGAGTTGACACATTGCCTGTCTCAAGGACCAGCCTTCTGAGTGATCTCATAGAGCAGCCCTCTCGTCGTGACTGTGACTCAGGCCTTCCCCAACAGCCAACTGCCAACCATTTCTGGCCAACACACGCATTTCCCCTGTGGCCCTTAAAACAATACAAATCATCATTACTTCCATCATTCTCACTGAAATAAGCCTCTGCTCCATTGAACCCAAACAGAGCTGACACCACATGAGACAGCTGGAAGAAGGTGTCTTAACAACACCATGGAAGCAATTCGAAAGTAATCATTGGCAGCCTACTTTCCATAAAGGAAGGGTTTTTAACAGTCACCTGGAAGTAACACAGGAGCGATCCTCAACAGTGGAAAGCTGACACTTAGCACGGAAGGTTTTTTAAGTCAGGATTCAAACAATGAAGGCTTTGTAGAGACCATACCTTTAGAAAGGCAGCAGCACGGACACACACACAATCATGACGTAGACCCGCACCCACAACCGGCCCTCCAGCATCCAACACCTCACTACTTGCCTCAATCGCATACATATAGTTCTTCCCTTCCTCCAAAGCCCTTTTTGCTTCCTCTAAAAGCTCCTTGCACTCTTGTAACTGCACAATAGGCCTCCAAAGTTTCAGAACTGTCTACTCTTTTTGAAGGGGGGAGCGAAGTTTCTGGCACATGGTTTCACCACCTATCCATGCATAATAATGCACCAATAGTGAGCTAGCTTGGCTAAGCCAACTGAATCCCAACAGAATAATTCTAAGTAACTAAGTACTCTCTTCCAAAACCACCAGGATTTGTTAAGCTAATGCTGCACAGAACAAATACTTACCAATATGTACTTGCCTATGCACCCTACAATATGTCTGCTCCTAACAGGGATCAGCCTCGAGCACTATCCACTATGCTGTGGACACAAAAGTGGCATGAAACAGGTCTGTAAGCTCACAGAAGACAATGCATAACTCAAGTAGAAACCCACCCAAGCAGAATTTCGCCTGCAGCAAAAACCCATTGTGCTCAAAGAGGGAGGCGGTGCATTGCATTTAGTGCCATTAATGATAGGCATAAGCACTGTTCGCTTGGGTACATCACTGGCCACATAAACAACTGCATCATCCTGGCCTGCATTCACCATGAGCCATTCATACAATCCATCAACAAGACATAATATGGCACCAAGTCACAGATGACGATCTGCATACAGCTTCAAGACCTTACCAGACACCTGAAATAATTCACAAGGACAGGAGACTTGTTCCTTCAATCTGTACTTCCATGTGCCATCATGAAACAAACAAGATGCAGAGTTTATAGCTGGCAACCTGCCTTCATTTGACCAGGTTTTTTTAATGTCAATTCTCAACATCTTTCATGCAATCAACGTTGTTTCCTATAACAAGTAAGGTATCCCCTCTTGACTCTCATTTCCCTTGTTTATCATCCTTTCTACCCATAAAACAACTTTGCAAGAAGTGTACCTACAGAGACTCGTCATTCTTTTGGTTACTGAGTTAGAATAGTCCACCCTGCCACTCTCCTGTTAGGTTATTGAGCTGAATTTTTTGAAGATTTGTTTACAACCTGATCTGCCATTGTGGGACTTAGAGGGAGCTGCAGTAGAGCTGACAAATTGACCACATCAAAAAATTGTCAAAAGGGGCCTCTCAGAAAATTCCCTCCTATATGATTGTGATGCCTACCTTTCTATCCTCAATGGCCAGCTTCAGTGTACAAGGGACATGGAAGAATCTTCAAATACTGTTCGACCACTTTCACATGCCATGATGGAAAGAGTATACCAGCCTTGAACCGTGTTCAGCATTTATAGACATACTGATGTCTGTGAGTGCTTGGAATTAGCAGGTCCATGGCGGTTTTGTGGATGTTGAAAAAGCAATTTAACCTATTGACACATCCAGTTGTGTATTATTTCTCATTGAGAGGCTAACAGATGGGAGAACAGACCAAGCCATGTTCACAAGAAGCATAGCTGGGTACTTTCGTGACCCTGCCGACATGAAGCCTGAAGGGAGCCTCCTTTAAGTCATAACTGTGTGCTCACTGTAGACCAGCATACTCTACACAAGGTTAGTTTGTAAAATGTTGTGGAAGTGTTACAAAGAAAGGTCACATTTCTGTAGTTGGCTTTGGGCTGCACTACTCTTTTAATTAGGCTGCAACATAACTTGCTATCCAGAACTTGATTTCCAGGACCCTGACCAACAAAAAATTGCTGACAGAAATGGAATTGATGCAGATCTTGGATGGAGGTAGGAGGATTCCACCTACACTGCCATTATAACCTGATTACAGACTGGTATTTTTGAGGATCTCTCTAAAACTTGGCAGAGTGACTGGATAAGGCCCTGGTACTCCCACTACTTCCAGCATACATAGCTCTAATTTTGAGTCCTTCAAACCCACCACTGTTGGCATCCATGAGGTAGACATGCTCGCCACTGTAGCTTAGTAAAACCTCCTGACCATTTGGACTGAATGTGACATGTGTCAAATGTAGCCCTGATCGGCTCTGCCAACAACACAAAACAGTTTGTGTCAGAGATAAAATTCGGAAATTGAGATGTTGCTGACAAATAATCAAGAGGATCAACTCTATGGCAGAGAGAGTACACTCCAAAGATATGGATATTACATAGTCAGATAGATGGGCGGGACAGAAGTAGGAGATGCAAGGTGGCGGCTTGGCTGGCTGCTGTGATGATGTGGGAGGAGGTAGCATTCGCCTATCGTATAGTCGAGCAAAGGCATCACTGCATGTGGCAACACAAAGTACTAAGTTCCACTGTCACAATCTCTGTTGTACCATACCACTGCCACAATCTCTAGCATACAAACTGTCCAAAGCACTCTCCCACTCTCTCCTCTGACCCTGTTAAGCAATTCTGGGATGCCCCTCCCACACATAGCAGTCTCAGCACAGCTGAAATCCCGGCTTTCCCCAATTTTAAAATCGGCGGCAATACTCTCTCACACATTTACCATCTTATCTTGATTCAACTAATATTGTCAACCACACTAAGACGTCACACAGATCATAGCCATGATGTGCCACAGAAGAAACACTGATACACTGCCATCGTAAGTAAAGGAATCAACGAAGCAAAGGGAGGTCAAGGGAAGGAAATAGAACCACGACCTAATTCCTGGATTGTGAACCCATTTACCTTAGTCAGACAGGAGACAACATCTCAGAGCTCTAGCTAAATGACAGGCTGAGTGAAAATGGCAGGAAAACGCCAGTCCAAATAAAACCTGTGTGCCTAAAGTGAACCAGAGAATCATGTGAGTAGGACAAACTTTATTCTTTGATTGAGCCGTATGGACATGGTCTATTTAGTATATCTGCTTGGAGTGTGGTGAAACAAAGGTTTTGGTTCCTGAAACTGTGCTAGCTTGACTCTTGCCATTAGCAGACGATAGAATGGATAAGCTGTCCCATGTGAAGGCAGCAAGCTTTTCATCTCAGATAACAAGTGAAACAGGGCAATTACCTCCCACCAATAAGGAGCAAATGGGGTTGAGTTGGGCTGATAGCACAGGTCTTCAGAGCCAGGCTGTGCCTGGGAGCCTCTGAAAGCGATCTCTTCGCACCACTGCGGAGGTCCAACTGCCCAGCAAGAAAGTGACCCACCATAATCAGGTAGAGTCATAGCCTTACAAGGGTGGCTAACTAATCTGGAACCCTGCAAAAATGCATCAGGCTTGCTCTATCCAACCAAATTTTTTGTTTCCTCTTCCATACCTTTACGCTGCAAAGAACTTGCTAAAGACCTTAACTTACTAGAATATTGTGACACTCTTGGTCTGGAGCACTATGGGGTGGACACAGGATGCCCTCTCTCAAATCGTGCTGCCTTAGGGTGCCATCTTCACTTGCACTCCATATCACGTGTGGGTTCCCCTCTTCAACCTGAAAAACAAATGAAGTGTTTACATAAGTAGATATACAGTGGCGAAAATTGGCTTTCGAATTGCCTAGTTGAAGAGTAACTGAAAATGTGTTTCTTACCACAAGGAGGCAAATAGCGAATCCATTTACAAAGACACAAAAAGATCCTTACCGCCAACTTTTTAACCCGCCTTGTGTGACAACGGAAGAGAGCAGTTTGCTCAGAGTATGATGCCCCTCCACTCCCTGTTGCTGCCGACCGACTCACCCGATGGACCCGAATCTGAAAACCAAATAGAAAGAGACAAAGAAGGTACTCCAGAATGAGTATAATACAATTCTAACGTCTCCCACACAATCCTTGTCTCCAATCAGACAGCAGCAACTACATTCTCTGTTTGGAATCAGTAGCAGGAAGCTCAAGATTCCCTGAACTACAAATATTTGCTGCATACTTTAAGATCACTTGTCATTACATGAACTTCGTGCAAGCCCCTACCGTTAGATCCTTTTTGTGAGCTGCATGGGAAGGTGAAGGGAGTTAAAAGATCTTGATGTGCATGTCATACCTCTGCATCGCCTGCACCAGAAACCACGACATCATCTCCAGTCTCTGGCATGAACTTGGTGCAAAAAATGTTTGCTGAATGGCCTGTGTCGATGCTGTGGAGCAGCTTTTGACTGCCATAGTCCCAGAGATTGACCTGGCAATCAACAAGATAATTAGTTTCAATCCTATATGAATTGAACTATCAAAGGAACAAGAACTCTACCAAAAGAGAGGATGTACTCATAAGATGTTGTTTGCCATAGCCTTGAAGCTGTAGACCCCCTGCCCATTTTGGGCGAACAGGAGGAAACGGACACTACCTTTGTGAGGGGCTCACTACTGGGACTTACCTTGGTATAAACAACCACCAAAAGAGTCTTCACAGGTCCGTCAATTTCTCAATTAGGGATGTGAACGCCAACAGAGCATACCTTTGTGTCATCAGAACCAGACAGGAGGAGGGACCCCTTCACATTCCATGCGAGCGCATTCACACAGCCTTGGTGACCCTGTGCATTGAAAATAACGGCCACTGTCACAGGCCATCAACTGAAGTATATGCCTATCAAGGTCAAATCATTCAGGTGAAGGCAGAACGGCACTGTGTGGAAGAGCCGCACAAACCAAAGAAATAATCAAACCCCAAACAGTGCAAGAAGGCAAAGTGCCTCATGCAGGCAGAATAGCTTAATGTCTCTGCTAAAATATCTAAAAGACACCAATATCTGCCTGCATATGATAGTAGGGAGGGTCTGAATAAGGAAGGATGCTCAGACTCTACTTTGCATGGTACGGTTCTATCCTCCCAAGATCTTTCAGTGTCAGCCCATACAGCATCAGAATTAAATCTGAAGTTGCACCAAGCCCTCGTAAGGAAGGCATGACAATGTAGTTGTCTCTGATGATATGGACAGTACTGGAGAGGGAGAGAGAGAATGAACTCATGAAACGTTTGCCGAGACCCCTTCTCTACGACTAAATCCAACTACCTTACCTGCTTTAGGTCAAACAAAGGTGACACAGAAGAGGGTGGGGAGAGAGAGTTACCTCCATGACCTTGTCAAGCTGCAACCGTTGCACCAGGGATGAGTGCATCTGCACCGTGCGCATAAATGGTAGTGGTACCTGCTCCCAAGAACCATACTCATCACTTATAACATCAGATTTCCCGATGCCCAACTGATCATGCAAACGACAGTATCAACTGGTATAGTAGTCTCCTCACTATCCCTTGCAAGTCAGTAAAGAGGGAAGGCTGTGGTAACACCTATTGTCAGTGCTGCTAAACGCACAAGATGACACCGTTATATGTGTTGATAAGAGAGAGACAGAATATATGTGACAAAGTCAAAGTTTAGGTCAAGTTTTATCACAACTGCTCAACACCCTCTGTGATTCAATAACAGGGTCAACCATCATTGAGATCCTAGTACTATGTGAATATAGAAAGGGAGTGCTTAAGTCCACACTAAGGCACAAACCTCCCATCATCCATCAAGATGGTTGGAAGAAATATTCAGCACTCTTGAGTAAATACTAGTCACAAAAGTCTATGAGACTGGGGAGAGCTGTGCAACGAGGCCGAGTTTAACCTCAGATGACACTCTACTCATTTAGGAAAGGGGCAGGATAGAGGAACATATACCTGGAAAGCTAAGTGTTCAGTCAGAGATTGAAAGCCATTGCAATTACAGTACACACTGACCAAGAGTGTCCACGTAACATGTGCTAAGGTATCATTCTGTAGACATTTTCTGCAAAGCAGATATTCTCCTCTCTTCCAGAAAAAAAATACCAAAACTGAACAACAAAAGTGGTGCAGGGCCCTACTTCTTCAAATGCAAGGAACTTATGCCCAACAAAGGGTCACAACATAAGTAACCTGTCTTACAGAACGATCTCTTCTCTCAGACCTGAAATGTACCATAGTTCTTGAGGACCTGAAGCATTGAAGTGTAAGAATGATCACCCTACACAAATATTGCTCATGAAAAGATAGACCTACACCTTGAGGCTACATCTCGCAAAGAAAATAAGTGGAATAGTAACTTAATTAGGGGATTCCAACCTGGTTATTGCAACTAGACCAGAAATGTAGATTTGTCTCTTACCAATGTTTTACAAAAAATTGCATTCAAGAATATGCTAGAAAAAGATTGAATGCTAATTAACCTCGGATGGTCCCACCCCTATGTGCTGTGGATAGACGGAGCAGAGGGCCAGTCCAGAGGAAAGTATTTCACGAACATGGAAAGGAAAAGAAAAGAACAACGTGGGATCTGTGAGAAGTCTTCAATAGATATCTATCCAGCTGATTACCATGGCCTTCGTGCGGTGTCAGGTGAGATGAGATAGTCCCCAAGTACCCGAAAGGGCTTGCATATTAGAGACGCAGAAACAAAGATCAAATCAATGGAAAGCACGAAGGACATCCGTTCAACGAAAGCCAGAAGAAATTCCTTTTGAAATCTGGACTTGCTCAGTAAGGACTTTGAAGTGGCATTCATTGGCCCTACCTGGCGAGACTCAAGTGGTCGGCCATCCACAAGGCCCTGCAGGTTGCCATCAGGGCTCACGAACTGTTTCATGCTCAGAGTCTTGTTACACATCAACACGATCGTTGATTTAGGAGTCCCGCTCACTCCGCCAATTCTTAATTGTCCTTGTCAGACCAATCATCAGCACATAAAACATTCCCTATTGTCCGTGTGTGTAGACGATCGTGGTGGCCTCCATGAGAGGAGGCAGATTGCCAATCCGCAACTGGCAACGCAAATCCATGGCCACTTACTTGCTCACCCCTACTCAATTGCACCTTACTTGGAGGTTCTCACTCTATCCAAACACCTTCCACCATCAATCAAGGGCTTCCTAATTCCCTAGTTGAAGTGATATAGCCTGGAACCAACAACTCCCTAGGTTTGCATGGAATTCCAGACAATCCCAGAGCTCTTTCCAACCTGAATTGACGAAATTCCAGGATATGCAGGAGACGAAAGCTGACTACACTGCTGCCTGGACCAACGATCCTTCATTGCCAACACTCAATCCGTGAGCCAAAGAACACAAAAGAAAACGTAGGTGAAATCTTCCACAAATGCAACCCGTCGATCACCAAAGCGCACCATCGACGTTCCAACACGTTTCCGGGAAGGACCTCGGGTTTGTAAGCAAACCATGATGGTTTGTTCCCCACAAATCCCCAAATGGCAGGTGGCGCGCTGTCGCTGTCGGTGTGGCGGCTGCGACTGCGCCTTCTTCATTTTTTCGTTTTACGAAATTGCATGGCGTTCCACACTTTATTCCGTCGGAGCCTCGTCACGGTAGAGTGCAGTGAGCAAACACCAACATACATAAACTACCAGCCCTATCTGTCACTCCGAGAGCTCTAAACATAAAATGTTCAAGCTACTTACCTCATGCGATGGAACACTTTCTTGTTACATGTCCCTCACGTTTAAGATTATTTCTTCCCTCAAATGTTGCCTGCAATCGTCGAGGAGATGTCAGCCATGCAATTTTGTCACCGATGGTGAAAAGCCCATGCAAAGGTACAGCATATGGCGTCCCGTTTGCACCTGCGTGAAAAACGTCCATTTTGCACTTTTCACGTGCGTATCGCACGTGCAAACCATGGAAATGTCAATTTTTTTTGGAATTTGGCTCTGGAGTTTTGGGAGGCTTTGCTGTGGGTGCCATATAATCTGAATCTGGGTAGGCTGTATCAATGAAAAACTAGTCCTGTGGACGGTTTGCACATTCTTCATTTCTCTGCAATAAATCTATTTTCACCACCTTGTTCTATTCCCGGGTGACCCCGGGCCAGTTGCCTGAACGGTCTCTGGTGCCGTAAAACACAGGCAAATTTTTTTCTTTGTAATTCAAGGAGCCTCCCTGGCCGCAAGGTTCCCCCGTGATTTACGGGAAGCACCTTCCGCTTTTGGAAGGGTCCCCCAATTTGCGGGAAGTACCTTCCGCGTGTGGAAGGGTCCCCCGATTTGTGGGGCAAGGAGCGGGAAAGAAAAATTTTCCAGTTTTTCACGTTGGGGAAGGGTCGTTCCCTTCCCTAATACGTAATGTCAATCGCTGCTGCGTGTTTGCTGGTAACTTTGCCAGTTGAAAGTCTCAACATTTACATCCTCTCTAGTGGCATACATGCACATGCACTACATGATAAGATGATGTTGCATGTATATGTCTGTGTGGACAATGTATATAGAGAGAGATGGTCCATGTTATGACAAGTCCATATCCTCTTATGGCATCATCTTGATCACTGATGTGTATTGGTGTAGCATCCGTTATTTTGTTGTATTTGCTCTGACTCATGTCGACCTTCATTAAAAACTTTTGAGAAAGGGATTTTTTTTAAGGAGAAAAATATTTATAAATAATATCCATATTTGCAAAAATAATTTAATTTTCCTCCTGAAATTGTTGATATATGTGTATAAAACAAGCGGCTGGACGCGTGCTCGCTCCACCCTCCAATATAGAATATATAAGACAACACTAATGTGAATGATGATATTTAACAACGTGATTTGGCAACTTGAAAGCTATGTATATAGGTTTGTGATCTGTCCAATATGCTGTAACTCCAAATATGCATTGTTGGTTTGGTGTATTTGTCCAAATGTGATCCAATTGTGAACCATATATTGTAGTAGCTTGCATAAATTGAAATGTCATGTTAATCGTATTCATAAATTATAACAGTTGCTTTGACATTGATGAATTGTTTTCTAGCATGTTAATATTAAAATCGCCCATAATAATGGTAGGGCAAAAACTTGGCATCTTATCAACAATAGTTTGTAAAGAAGATAAAAATGTGGGTATTGAAAGCGATGGAGGTTGTAAATGACAATAATGTGGATAGCTCTTCTTGTATTTTTGTTGAAAGTAGCCATTATATATTCAGCACCAGAAGATGAGAATATTTCATACGATGTTAACGATATTGTTTTGTCATATAATAGCATTGTACCCGCAGGTGAGAGGGGAGCAAGGGGGTTGGGGATTTGACAGTGCGCCCCGCCGGGACGTCGCCGGTACGGCCATCCCCGACGACCATACTGGCAAGGCTCCCAAGTTTGTATTCAACTCGTCGGGTAAGCGTAGTCTGCTCCCATTTTAATCCAAAAACTTCTGACATAAACTTATTCATAGATACCACAAAATATTCGCATGTGGCTGTTGTCCTCGTTCCCCTGTTCCCGGTCCTCGCTCCCCTCCTCGCCCCGGTTCACGGTCCCCGCTCCCTACTCGCCCTGTGGAATGCAGGGAATGCGGCTCACTCCCCTGTTCGTGGTCTGTCAAATGAAGTTCCAACACACAAAATACAAATATAAATATCCAAAATGTCCTAGTTAACTAGAAGTAGGTAATTCTAGTTAACCATGACTAAAACCATGACAGCTGTCGTGCACCTAAGCATCGTGCCACAACATACATCATTGTCCACCATACATTCTAAGCACACAATCCTAGAAAGCTATGCCACAATCGCCCCCCTAGCTGGTGATTAGGTCCCTCTAACACCGGATAGCTCACAAGTATCCATCTCAATAAAATCATCGCTTGGTCTTCAATCGCACATGTCCCAGTATCTAAAGTCAATAGATCAAGAGGCCGGGTGCAAAAGTAGCCCCATCGTTACTCGCATTCCTACAATCCATGATCTTCAATTAAGTATCCATGGCGTTGAGCTCATATCAGCTAGACCTTGGATCACTTGTCAATTCCACCATTGTCATGCCCACTACCTATGTCCAAGGCATCGTGGACACAACCATTCTCCACTATGAACCTCCTCAAGTGGCAGTGTCAAGCATCCCATGTGCCACCCCCTTGAGCATTTGTCACACCCCAACATGGTCGCGACACCACCAGCATTGCACTCGATCTAAGAATGCATATGCAGCCCCCTCACTTGCCTGGTCACGCAATGCCACCAGTTCAATCCACTTGGAAAAATGTTCCACCATCACCAGCACATACTTGTTATGGCGAATCGTTAGTGGCAATGGGCCTGCGAAGTCAAGACTCCAACGATAGCCCAAACTCATAATGGGTAAAGGGTGCAATTGTGGAGAAGGTGCATTGAAAGAAGCTCGCACTCTATCACACACCATGCACCTTGCCACTAACTGTTGCACATCATTAGCTCAGTAACTTTGACTTACGATAGAGGTCAGGATGTATACACCCTTGCTGATGTCGATAGTGATACTCTAGATGAGTTTGTTTCTAGCAAGTAATGAAATGTAAAATACAAGTTTGCATGGGAATGTAAAACACAAGTTTTTGCTTTGTAGAATTTCATTTTATTTATTTTTATATTAATATAGCATATCAAATATTCATGGTTGCTGCTGAATATTAAAAAAATAGCCTACTCAAAAATGCTGTATATTACAAAATTATATAATTATAGGGTGTAGAAAAAATCAAAAAATTAAATTAATACCCCATAGGAAAATACCTTTTTATCGCACGTGTCTACCAAACTGATAAGGAGTGGTCCCCCCGAAAACATTACCTGAATTTCCTGGCTATCCCATCTCCATATCACCACTTGAACGCGCTTGGAACAATAGCCCCTCTTCCTCACACTTTTCATCCAGGGGGTGGACCTCCTTAGCACAATATTCAACTCTGCACTTTGAAGAAGTATTCAAATGGTAGCCAAGACAATTTGCATGGTAGAAATGGCCACATGACAACGTGATGGCATCAAGATATGGAGATCCACAGTCACAAAGTGAATAAACATTAACTTTCTAGAAAATGTCTTTTTGATGTAGAGGATGAACGATCAGTTTAGGATTCATGAATGATGTTGGTATTCTCCCCCTTCTTGATTTTTTCAAGCTCATCCCCCAATTTTTTTTTTTCCCCGCTCTCTTAATTCCAGCAACTTGATGTTGGGGGCAATGAGCTCATCTTGATCCCTGTAATGGTCTTGTTGTTCATTGTACAACTTCTCTATTTCAGTGACTCTCTCTTGGAACAATTTCTCTGTGGCAGTAGCATTTTTGCCCCCTCTTCCAATTGCTCCACTTTAGACAAAGATTGTTGCAGTAGGGTTTCCAAAGATTCCCGCTCAAGACTGAAACAATATTCCATAAGTTGATTCTCCAATTCAAGTAGTCTTGATTGCAGGAACTTTTGATGTTCCCTTGCATTCTTCAAAGCAAATGTTGTCATGTCCAATTCAATTTTGGCATTGGACCATGCCATGTTCGTCTCACACGACTCCGAACAGAAGCTTTCCAATCTTGAGGCCATTTCCTGTCTCTCAATATGCAGAACATCCATAGCTATCATCATAAAGTAACTGCAGAGGGGTAGAAGTAAGAAATTGATCACCTGCAGAGAACATTATTCTTTTGTTGACGCGAGACCATAAAAGGATTGGCCTTTTTAAATAATTTGCCAAACAAACAATAGCACGATTATCACCTTCCAAACCCCTATCAACAACAAAAAATGACATTTTGTGAATGAAGTCCTCGAGGATATGGATAGCATGCAACTCATATAGTGCCTCCGAAGAGAAATGAATTTGAATCATTTCGGTTAGTTCATCAGTTGGTGTTTGTAAAGTTTGTGAAAAATGAGCCATACATAGACGACGCAGATCCTTTGATGTAATTGAATAATGCAACAAATAAGCAATTGTTCATCAAACAAGCAATCTCCAACAACATAATGATAATCATGTATACATTATAAATGTTGACGTTGCAATACAAAATCAATGTCACAATCCATATTTACAGTATTGAAACTTAGGGTTCTAATATCTTACATTAATATTAGTATTAGATTAACTATAAAGAAATATATTCAAGAATAAACTTGAAGTACCATAAACACATAGATAGAAGTGAATTTTAAAAAACCCTAAAATATCGTGAAGCCGTAAGTTCCCTGTTTTTATTTTTTATTTGTATAAAATTTAAATATATAAAATCCTAATAGAACTGGAAAACCCTGAAATATCCCTAATTTAATTTGCAGACTCCTTGAAACCCTAATATGTAAACGGCAATGTCACAGGTACCCCTAATAAATTGTAGAAATCCTGAAATATCATGAAGCCCTAAATTCCTTATTTGTAGTTTAATTTGTAAAAGCTTAAATGTATAAAACCTTAATATAACTTGGAAACCCTAGAATATCCCTAATTAAACTTGTAGACACTCTAAAACCCTGACATGTAAAACCTTCAATTGTTAAAATCTGGAACTGTAAATTTTAAATAATTAATTAATTTTATGAACCATGAGTAAGTTTGAAATATTAATTTACTTATGTAATGGAATTAGTATATCTAAGAAGACTCTAAAATGTCTCTCTATGAAACTATGGAAATAATGAATAATATGTTTAATATGCTCTCAACAATATTAAGAAAATAGAACTGGTTGAGGATTTATTATGTAGTACATGAAACCAAGGTAGAAAATTGAAGGTCTTGCTTATGAACTCGCTGATAAACTTGACTGAATAATCCAAGAGACTAGCTAAAGGACTTGCTGAAAACCAAAAGTCTGAAAACTGAGAACTGAAAGAGAATATGGCATTGATGGATTACACATTTGTTTCCTCCTTGAAACACTCATGTAGTAAACAAAAACCACACACATACAACAAAAATGGATTTGTAAAATCCAAGTATGTTGTGTGGAGAACAACATGAGAAGCTTCTAAAGCCAAATACTGTCATGGAAAACCAGAAAGCAAGTGAAAGCCAAGCAAAGCAAGGTTATACTATGCTATGCTATGCTCTTGAATGCAAAATAGAAATCAAGCAGCATGCTCTTTGAAACCAACTAAGTCTCCCACAAGATTCAAAGATAAACGCCCCACATGACGGACATTGGAGAAGGCTTTGATGACGGAGAGCCTATCGGCCCTATGAGCAGCCTTCAGATCTTGTTCATTCATTCCCACAATAGCTTCTACCCAGTCCGAATTGACATGGACTTGAACAACCCCATCCACAATTTCCATCCTGCAGGTAATTCGAATCCCAGATGGATGGAAATTCGGCGCCGCATTTCCATCCAGCAGGTAACTGGAATCCCGGATGGATCGAAATCCTGCGCCGAATTTCCATCCTGTAGGCCGTCGTCTTGACATGCTATGTCTTCAAGCCCGCAAGCAGTACAGACACACTTGAAAGGGGGAGTTGAAGGTGACTTGATATGGAAAATCCCTGTGACCTGAAAACCAGAAAAGAGAAAAGATTAAACCTACATAATAGACATGACAGAATACGGAAATGAAAGAAAGACAAAGAGAAAAAATAAAATTTTACCTGAGTTGTTATTCTGTGGCCTCCATGAGCTATATGAGCATTGTGCACCCATTGCAAATTGGCTCGTGCATCATCATCAAGAACCGGAGCAAAGATGGTACACAAAAGGGTGAGTAGCCGCACATCGCCACTTTGAGTCGCTCCAATGTTCTTAAACAGGGCATAAGTAAGTTCCCCTCTTCAGAACTGCTGCACTAGGCGCTCATATTCAGCATGGAACGCCGATAATAAACTCACCTGTATCAATAGCATGTATGTAAATATTAGATACATAGCAGGAAAAAAGAAAAACCAGAAATAAAAGTAAGCAACCAAGACATGATATGAGTTTACTTACAATCTGGACATCCAATTGACATGCTCCATCTGCAACAGTCAGTTCAAATCGTTGCTCCACCTGACCACGGACTCCAATGACAACCACAACAATGGTGGTTGTTTCAAACTTCTCATGGAAACGCTTGGAGAAGGCACTGATGGTATCTTTGTGCAAGAAATTCAGTACCGGAGGATTGTGAAATGGCGGGATGACCTGCACAACAGTAGCTGAGGTGATCTTCAGGTAGTATATCAGATCCCCCTTTTCAAACTTCAACTTAGGCCGCACTGAAAAGTTCTCCAGACGCACACAAGAGCCCTTGTTGAACTTGTCAGAATGAGCAAAAATAAGAGAGCCTGAGATTGTAACACTAACGGTGGTGAACCCAAGGCGATCTGTCAAATCACAGTGCAAGTAGGACCAGGTGCTGGGAGAATCCATGACAGTGGGTTTGTTGACATTGCCATAACGACTCAAGACCAGACCCTCAAAAGCAGCATATCTCACGGTGAGGTCTAAATCGTCTACCAAAAGCATGGGACGTTCATGCTTGACCATTCCTGCCATAACGAAGAGCTTGGAAGAGAGAGCACAAAGAGAGAGTGAGTGAGAGTAAGAGACTTCAAGAAATGAAATGAGTTGTGAGAGAAGAGAGACAGCAGCCTACCTTTATATTCTTGAGAGATGATGCTCGTTTGCTTGGTTGCTGCTCCTGCGGATGCTTGCAAGTTGATAGAGCTTTGAATGTGCATCAATACATGGAAGACAAACCGTCGGAAGAGTTGAAAGCAGGGCCGGCGGTGACAACATGTGTAAGAGCAATTTCAAACTTGAGCATAGGTGCGCCGCACAGGAAACCCTAGATGGAGGAAAGAGAGGGACAAAAGATAATGAAGGGAATAACCTGAGCGCGCTATGAGAAAATTAACCTTATAAAAAATTAAGGTAAGGTGGTTTGAACCTAAGATCGCATAGTTGGGAACTATAAGCTTGTTTATCTAACCAACAACCCAAAGTGTATGATGTGTATAGACTCTATCTTCTTTCTGGTTTTTTTTTTTGTTTGGTCCTAAACTTGCTGACACGTGTTCTTTTCATCCAAAAAAATGGAAAACAGACATTTTCAGTCTATTTTTCTGCATTTCTGCCACCCTTTTCTTTTACATCCTCCTCCGCAGCCACCTTTTTCATTTGCTATGAATTTATTCATCCAAGTTGTCAACCTATTCAAAAGTAAGGCGGTTCTTCTAGCATAAAGGTTTGAACACAGCACCACCTATACAAGAGTCCACTTCCCTACCAATACGCTACACCTATTGTCTTGAAATATGGGAACATAACAATATATATATCTATATATACTCTCCTGCATCATATTGAATTATCCTGACTGCCATTAATGTGCTATTACTGTGCATTTCTTTTTTCATCCTAGTTTTTTACATGTTCAAAAAGTTATTTTTAGAAGGATTCGAACTCCTCACATTTTGCTCTTGATTGCAACTAATGTGATACACACCCCATTAACTACACGTTTATGGAGCTCCTCCATATTAATATTCATTACTAACTAGGGCAGGTTTATCTACAATAGGGCTTATCCGAGGGTGTTATATCCTTGTTGTAGGTCAGTTCTGGTGTAGGTATATCAGGATCATCCCCACTTTTTCAAAATTGATGCGTGGTCTCCTCTTGAGGGAGGAGCCAACAAAATAATGGATAGTATCATGCTTTCTATTTATTGACAGACCCATATATATATATATAATATTGTAGAAAGGTCCATAAGAAATGTACTGACTATTTTTCTAGTAAATCAACAACATTTGTGTTTACATTGTTTTGAGCTGCTGAAAACATTGCTTTGAGTGAATACATGAAATGGATATTAACGCAGGTTTACTAGGTGTATAAGTATTGAAGGGCTTTTCCCTTCAAATAATCTTAATAAATTAATCCAGGGCCAGGGCCGTCCCTTGTTCACGTTTATTTTTATCTATTTTTTAAAGGCAATTACTTTTATAGAAGGTGGATTGTTATTTGTTAAGGAAAAGGATCAACCAATATCAGTTACGTGTCGTGCTCTGCCCCTATCACTGATTTGCATCCACCTATTTGGCCTAGTTTGTTTATGACCAATCCAAAAAATATTGAAATCATTGTTTTGAGTGGCTCAAAACAACTATGCAGTAGACTTCCTCATGCAAAGTGCTCGCCCGAAGGCTAGCGGAAGTTAAGCCTAGAGGCTTTTGATGATTGCTTGATGTGCTTCCAATTGACATCTCTGTCAAACTCCGGCGAGGCGGTGGATTGTACCACTGGCATCCCTCCAGGCCCGGGGGGGCAGCTTGTTCCAATCGCATTGACCAGGGGAGGTGTTGCTGTAGATGATCCCGTCCCGCCCCCAGGTCGTAGCAAAGGTAGAGTGGAGTTGGGTAGCTTGTTGGTCCGATCTCGCTCTTTTGATATCTGCACATAGTTTTTTCCAAGCTTTTCTGGCTTCAATTTGAAGGTCCATGTATATTTTTGTAAGGAGAGTAGAAGTCTTGGTGGTTTTTGCACAAAAGGTTCTCTCACATCTTATCTTCCAGAGATGCCAGAGTGTTGCACTCCTTATAGTGTCATAGACTGGGCAGTGGATGGCTTTTGTTTTTGTCATTGGGTCATAGTTTAGCAAGATGGCAGCCAGGGAGAGGTGCATTGGACCCCAAGATCGGTAGAAGTCAACGACGAGCGGCCAGACTGCTACTGGTCCATGGCAGTGGAGTAGGCAGTGCTCTATCGTTTCCATTAGAGTGGCCGTGCAGCAGTTGCAATGGAGAGCAGAATCGAATCCCAGCCATTCCCCTACTTTTAGGGCTCTGTTTGCTATTTGCCATAAGAAAACCGCGACCTTCACTGGTCTCGTTTTGTTCCAGATTGTCCCCCAAATGGAGCTCCAGTTTTCATTTTGAAAGTTCAGGTGACTCCACCTTTCATTCCATTTGTCCAGGAGGGGTTGGGGGTTCAACATAGCTGAGTAGGCTTTTTTTGTAGTGTATTCAAAGAATGGCTTGGGGGAGGGTCTGAATTTCCATTGCCACTCTTTTGGATCCAAGTCTAGATCTTGAAGGGGTCTCCCTCCGACCCATATGAAGGTCTACTTGGCCAGCCAGCTAATTAAGGATGTGGTTAGTGGTGGGAGGGGGTTCATTTCTTTGGCAGGGGATGACCACCAGCAAACTCTGATGGGGGTATGGGTGAATCGTGGGGTGGGTAGGGTTGGCGGGTTTGAAGGGTAAGCCTCATCGTGTTTACTTCACAATGAAAGTGGTATCCTTTGTATTGTGTATCGTTTGATTCTGTGACAAAGAGAATGGTGATAGTGCTATTGATTATTCCCAGTGTCCAGAAACTGTCTTTGGGTGTTACTGGGCCTGCTGCGAGATTGGGTAACTACAGTGTGGATGCCGAGCGAAGTATGGTATCATATGATTTTGAGGCTCTGATTGTACCCACCGAGACTGCAATTTGATCTTTCGGTAGGAAGCCTGACTTCAACCATATATGTTTGACCTGCTGGATGCCTCTTACCTCCCAGGCCGACCATTTGCGGGCTTGGTCTTTTTGATCTGGCAGTCCTCAAGAGACTTGCTCAAAACTCAAAACATGTTTTGAATCCTCACGGGACCCACTCAAAACACGTGCATAGTCATTCAAAAATATGTTTTCAGACCTCAAGAGACTCGCTCGAAATGGTGAGTCCTCACGGGACTGTTTTGAGTCCTAGTGGGACTTACTCAAAACACGTGTAGAGTCGCTGAAAAATACATTTTGAGTCCTCAAAGGACTCAAAACGGCTAAGTCTCCAGGGACTCACTCAAAACACATTTTCAATCCTTACAAAACTTGCTCAAAACACGTTTTGAATCACTCAAAAATACGTTCTGAGTCCTCATAGGACTAAGCTTATTCTCTAGTACTGAGAGCCTTGTTCATACATACACTTCGCTAAATGATCTCCCACAATACACTCCAAATCGTTATATGTATAAAGACCTTTGTCCAAGATCCTGCCACAAGGGTGCCCCTCTGTACGTCATTCTCCGACCCTTACCAACAGATCGCTAAATCTACACAAGGTGGATTGTCCCCCTTACAATTAGCCTATTTGACTGAAGGATCCTGCATGGTAAGTTCACCAAGGTGGACAAAAAATCCCAATAGTGATTTAGGCCCCACTGCTACCAAGCCACTTCTGACATTTGAATCAAAATACAAAATACTTTGTTGTGAATTTTATTGTATCCTTCTATCCATGCCAAAAACAGAGAGCACAATTCACCTCATATATTCATCAGTTAGATACAAACAACCTTAAATAAAATCAACTCAAATACATTCACAGAGGGCATCCCATTGAAAAGGCTCAAATGAACTTATACATGGATATTGGTTAAAGTAAAGTACAATGAAGCTTATAGCTAGCAAACGATGAAGCTCCAAACTTAGCTCTTTAAATTGATACCAAAAAATTTGGTCCCACACATGTTTATGAGATGGTGCTCAACTACAAAAACTAAGTCCAAGCCTAAGTTACCTAAAGATACTCACATGTACGAATGCATTCTATCTTGTACTGTACTGAATGGTGTGAAAGTTGAACCTCTAGAACAGTTCAGTTGATGTTGGGCCCTTCGTTACGTTTTTTTTTTTTTGCTGGATCTTTAACTTCGGGAGCAACTGCACCAGAATTCTTCATTCCTTGCCCTTTGATCTTAGATGCAGCATGAGCTATACTAGCCTCAGAAAATGTTGAAGACATATGACCTAAGTGTACCACACACAACCATTAACACTTCATACAACTGACAAAACTATAAACAACCAAAAGATAAGAATACTATACTGCAAGTCATTTCTATCACATGGATCACTAACATTACCTTGGGGGGTCCACTTCCAAAAATTATCACCTAATGTGCAAAAAATATATTTTGCCATTTATTCTCCACAAGTAAAAATTAGAACATTTTTCAAAGTAATATAGGGTATGAGAAATATAGGCGGGAGCATTTAAATGAATATAGGGTAGAGGTTAAAGGCTCCAATTATATTTTATTTAGAATTACTCATAGGGTAAAGGTATTTTTGAATGACACGTGTCAAGCAGTGTATGGATGTGTAGTGTGAAAAGAAAGGGGCAAAAACCCCTTTGTAGTTACTTAGCTGATTGTTCATTGACCAGAAAATGACCCTGCCTACACTGTAAAGTGTGGGCAGAGCTAGGGTTAAGCTGTTTGATTACTTAGATCCATGATGAACATGTGTAATTGCATATGCCACGATGTTCTACCCTTCCATTCTGTTTCTTTTCTCTCTGACGACTGGCCTTCCTATACAACCGCCGGATCATGGTGCCTGGTGGATAGGTAGGATACAAAAGATGAGGAGGAAGGTGGGCACTAGATGGGGGTCTCTCGTCAACCAGTAGATCTCTTCAACAAACCATAAACCAATATCATGGTACTATTAAATTACTTCTCTAAGTCAAGAGGGCATCTGAAGTTCAAGTACGATGTCACTGATAGTAAATGGATAGATATAGATCTATTATTAGCTCAGTAACTTTGACTTACGATAGAGGTCAGGATGTATACACCCTTGCTGATGTCGATAGTGATACTCTAGATGAGTTTGTTTCTAGCAAGTAATGAAATGTAAAATACAAGTTTGCATGGGAATGTAAAACACAAGTTTTTGCTTTGTAGAATTTCATTTTATTTATTTTTATATTAATATAGCATATCAAATATTCATGGTTGCTGCTGAATATTAAAAAAATAGCCTACTCAAAAATGCTGTATATTACAAAATTATAAAATTATAGGGTGTAGAAAAAATCAAAAAATTAAATTAATACCCCATAGGAAAATACCCTTTTATCGCACGTGTCTACCAAACTGATAAGGAGTGGTCCCCCCGAAAACATTACCTGAATTTCCTGGCTATCCCATCTCCATATCACCACTTGAACGCGCTTGGAACAATAGCCCCTCTTCCTCACACTTTTCATCCAGGGGGTGGACCTCCTTAGCACAATATTCAACTCTGCACTTTGAAGAAGTATTCAAATGGTAGCCAAGACAATTTGCATGGTAGAAATGGCCACATGACAACGTGATGGCATCAAGATATGGAGATCCACAGTCACAAAGTGAATAAACATTAACTTTCTAGAAAATGTCTTTTTGATGTAGAGGATGAACGATCAGTTTAGGATTCATGAATGATGTTGGTATTCTCCCCCTTCTTGATTTTTTCAAGCTCATCCCCCAATTTTTTTTTTTCCCCGCTCTCTTAATTCCAGCAACTTGATGTTGGGGGCAATGAGCTCATCTTGATCCCTGTAATGGTCTTGTTGTTCATTGTACAACTTCTCTATTTCAGTGACTCTCTCTTGGAACAATTTCTCTGTGGCAGTAGCATTTTTGCCCCCTCTTCCAATTGCTCCACTTTAGACAAAGATTGTTGCAGTAGGGTTTCCAAAGATTCCCGCTCAAGACTGAAACAATATTCCATAAGTTGATTCTCCAATTCAAGTAGTCTTGATTGCAGGAACTTTTGATGTTCCCTTGCATTCTTCAAAGCAAATGTTGTCATGTCCAATTCAATTTTGGCATTGGACCATGCCATGTTCGTCTCACACGACTCCGAACAGAAGCTTTCCAATCTTGAGGCCATTTCCTGTCTCTCAATATGCAGAACATCCATAGTTGCTTTCACCTCCTTGAGCTCATATTCCCTGTCATCCACCATATCCCTCACAAAGGGAATCTTCTCATTTAACTCTTTTATTTCCTTGTTTTTCCTTGAGACTGTATCTTCGTACTCTTCCTACAAGTGTTGCATATAAGCATGCAACTTCTCCTCTTGAAAAATGGCTTTCTCGGCCACTTGTAAAATTGTTGGTTGAATCTCTATTTCGTGCTTTCCTAGAGCAAGACACTCTGTCTTGGTCCGACCAACTTGCACAGAGTTAGGTTCAGCAGCAAAATTAGCCCAATTAACATGATTGCCCATTTTTTCAGCCACAAATCCCCGACAAAATTCCATACCAAGAATAGTATTGTGTTGCAAAGCTTTTGAATACACCCTGTGGTACAAGGACTCGATTTCGGGGATGAGAGTTTGGTCTCTGATGAGCTGAAGCTTGAATCCATTGTGATCAGTTTTTGGACCAAACATCTGAAGTAAGTCTACAACCACCTCCTTCTTGGCTTCATTCTTCCTGAAATACTTCTTGGGATCAAGGCCATCATGTGATAACCCCACAACGCATAAAAGATCACAATTCAATGTCAAGTTTGCTTATTGATGTATTTTTAGAATCGTAAACATGGATCTATAGCTCAATCATAGTTAAGAGCACAATCCCTGGTAAAATCTTGTCTGACATTAGACCTAACCACTGATAGATCATCGTGATCCCTGAAACAAAATTGATTCTTCTTCAAAGTTTGATATACAATGACAACTGAGGATGCCAAAGCTTACCGGAGCTCAGTGAGAATCCGATTATCCATTGTAGATGAAACTTGTACACAAACAAAGTTCAAACGCAGTTTCTTCTCCACACATTAACAGTCAAACATCACCATACTGCACTGTTGTGCACAACTTAAACTCCTTATCTGATCCTTATGTACTAGCTAGCTTGTGTTCTTACTACCACCGCCTAACCAGTCTGCACAAGGATATTCACTCTCCTGTAAACGAGAAGAAAAACAAGGAAGAAAGTGGGGGGGAACGAGAAAGAAGAAGCAAGGGGAAGATGGGAGAAAAAGATAACGTACCCGTTTTACTAGTGAGGATGTACCAAAGTAATCATTATTCATTATGTACCAAAGTCATCATTATTCATACCTAAAAAGGGTGGCCGTTATGGCTTTGTTGGGGTTCTACTTTTTCCCTGAGGATATACCAAAATGATCATTATTCACACCTAAGTGGTGTTAATTAATGTAACATTGTTGTGCAACAAAATCCCATAACAAAGATCTTATTTGGATTAGCATGTGAAGCTGTGACTGAAAACAATGTTTTGAGCGGTTGAACACGATGTTTTGAACGGATGTTTTGAGCCGCTGAAAACGTTGTTTTGATCTATTGAAAATGATATTTTCAGTAGCTACTCATCTTCTTCTTACAAAAATGTTGAATTTCATGAAGTTTAGAGACCACTATGTACATAATAAGACAAAATTCAATACTAACCATCATGGAATAAAATGTTAGGGGCCAAGTGTCCCATCTTGTTTTTTAATAGCACAAGTTTTTCTTACAGTAATTTAAAGTTTGTATTGTCCTTCCGGATGTCTTCTTTCTGTTTCAGCTACTAAAATAATTGAAAATTAAGAATCCGGGTTTCCTTTACCTCTATAAAAGAAAAAAACAAGTTATGTGAGGACTCAAAATGTGATTTGCCGCGGGGACTCAACATATTTTTAAGCGACTAATATATATATATTACTTAACATTTTGTTTTCAGTCCTACGAGGACTCAAAACATGTTTTGAGCGAGTCCCGCTAGGACTCAATACATTTCTTTTTTAATTTTTTTTTTTATGAACAGGGGACGAGGCCCTGGATTAGGTTTATTAGGTTTATTTCGGGGAAGTCCTTTGAGGACTCGCGAGCACTGCAGGATCTACAGATCAGCTAATTTTCTATCTTTTAATAGTTCAATCAAGGTTACAAGATCTAAGGTACCAGTACTTCTTTGGATTTTCAGGTGAGTTTTGAGTGTAAGATGTACCAACATGTAACAAAGTCGGATATTTGTAAGAGTGATAATTATCATTATACTTGTATGTTGACAATCAAATATCTTCAATGTTTTGAGCAGGTCAAAACATTGTTTTGAGCTGCTGAAAATGTTGTTTTCAGTAGCTGTTCATCTTGTTCTTACAAAAGTTTTGAATTTCATGAATTTTACATTATGAGACAAAATGTAAAATACTAGCCATCAGGGAATAAAATGTTAAGGGCCAAGGGTCAAATCTTGTTTTTTAATAAATAAATAAAATTTTAATATATAAAAGAAGTTTTGTTGAGATTTAAACTCACGAGTTTTTTTTTAAAGTATTTTAAAGTTTGTATTGTGCTTCCAGATGTCTCTTTTCTATTTCAGCAACTAAAATAATTGAAAATTGAGAATCCAATATTTGAGAATTGAGAATCCAGGTTTCATTTACTTCTGTAAAAAAAAAAAAAAAATCCCATGAAGACTCAAAATGTGTACAAGCGCTGCACAATCTGATTCAATTGGACGGTCCAGTAAAATCCTTGTAGCACATATGTTTCCTCCTTACGTGCGTCGCAGTCATCCATGTCCGCTGGAGGACTAATATCGCACAGGCCCAATGACCGGCACATTCCGGCACCATGTCTTTCGATGGATTTGCAGCAGCTAATTTTTTATCTTTTAATAGTTCAATCATGGGTACAAGATCTAAAGTACGAGTACTTCTCTAGATTATCAGGTGAGTTTTGAGTGTAAGATGTACCAACATACAACAAAGTTAGATTTTGTAAGAGAGAGAGTCATCATTATACTTGTATGTTGACAATCAAATACATTATGTGCATTGTGTCTAAAAGGTGACAAAATCTAATTGTACTTCATGTTGTCCCATCTTAACAACTAGACTTCTATAAGATGACATTGTTCTCAAAATTTCAAACATATATAACGGGTTTTGTTAAAGTATAAAGGGTGCAACACCGATCAGTCTTTCCTTTCTTCTTTGCATCTCTGTTTAGAGTTGTTGTGGTACATTATGTAGAGCTTGTTGCAAAGAGAGACGTAGTTACTCGATGTTGTGTAAGTGTGTCTAGTTTAAACTCTCAAACTTGTGATATACAACTACCCAAATATTGTGATATCTCATAGATGACCTCCTGTCCGGAAGAAAATCCTCTGCGAGAGACGAATTCACACATGACTGCAAAATTGACAAGCTCTGATGTAGAAGAATTGTTGTGGCACCTTGGGGAAGGCTCATAGTTGGTCCAGTTGATGAGTTCAACCCATGAAAAATTCTCCACTGCAACGATTCCGAGTGCTATTGAAGCGGAAAAACCTCTTCATGCGGACTGCTCCGAGGCATTGTGCGTATCGGATCCTACTCAAGCACAAGCAATGATACAAGACAAAAAAAACTTTGATCTTGCAAATGTGCATACTACAAAAATGTTAAATCGACGTTTGTTTGACGATGAGATGGTAACGCAACTTCCTCTGGACATTATACGGACCAAGCTTCTTGCTGGAGAGCTTCTGAGCTGGACCAAATTGGGAATACCTCAATACACAGTGGTGAGACATCCCAACACAATCCTTGAGAGTTTTCTTCCACATGCAGAGCCCAGTTCTTTCAGATTATGGGAATTCGTCAAAGGGGGGACAATTGCCTTATTTTGCAACATAAGACATGCATCATGTAATGCACACGATCATATGGATCTCAATGATCTCAGTTGGGATCAACATATTTGCGGGGTGAGCCTTGACAAGTTTCCTTTTTGTGGAAGAGACATATTAGTGTACCCGGGAGCTAGTTTCATGCAGGAGAAGGTTGGTCTCGTTGGTGTGAAGCGCAAAGGTTCAACTTACCCTTCTCACATGTTAATAGTAGGAGAAAGGGTCGTGAAGAGTTGGACGTTGATATCATTTTGGCTGAAGGGGAATCGAGTTTGGAAGTTCTTGGGTGAAGCAATTTATGCTACGAAAGGTCACCATTTCATCAAAAGTCGATCACTCCAAGAGTGAAAATTTTGATCATCCAAACAATAGACATCTGTCTACTTATGCAGATATAACATTATCTTATTGGTCGCAACATGTATGCGTGTATTCAATAATTGATGTATATCACCCGCAAGTTAGTATGTCGTTGAGAAGGTAGACCATATGCATCATATTGTGATTTGTCTATATTACCATGCGTTCATCATTTATATCTATCCAAATTTAAAAGTATAGTATGTCTGGGCATTGAAAGTCTCATGGCCCACAAATGAAAGGGGGTTAATTTTTCCCCTCCTCAAGGGCGTGAATTGTGGGTTTTCACTCCTAGGTTTCCTTTATATATATATATAGAGAGAGAGAGAGAGTTAGTTAGTTAATTTGTAGAAATCTTACTAATTAGTTGGCTTGTTATCTTGTAGCTTGAATTGGAGTCTAGATTGGATGTTGCTATCGAAGAAGAAAGTTGCACTGAAAAACCCCAACACTCTTGTGCATCAACGTAGTTTTGACTCTTTAGAAGGACTAATGCCATTTTGACACGAACATTTTGAATTTTTAGAGATAGTTAGCTTAGATGAATTTAACACCAAGTTAGGTGGCATACTCTCACAAACTATGAGGTATTTTGGACCAATTATGTATCCATGGACAGATCATGGTGAAGACAATTGTTTGAAATGGATCCCTAATATATTCTAGGTCATCTACGAGTTTTGAAACACATTTTTTGTACGGTGGTGGGGACTCTATGTTATTCACTTATCATTATCACAACAACTTACAACCACAGAAAAAGAATTAACAATCTGCTCTTCATAAGCAAGAGGGAAATATGGCTTCTACCTCAGGCGGATTGAAAAAACAATTGACATAACGTTTTGAGTCGCTCAAAAATACGTTTTGAGTCCAAATGGGACTCGATCAAAACACGTTTTGTATAGCAGAAAGTTCGTGCCTGAGGACTTTCCGCTGTTTAAGGGTGGGCTTGAGGGCGGGAGCCCGAGGCCATCCCGGCAAATTGCAGGAAGTCCAAGGGCGGGAACTTTCCACTGCATAAAATTTGCTCACCTGGTTCCACCTTTTGACTAGCTGGCTTTACATCAACCCTAGATGATATGTCATCCAAGGGACAAGATTGCATTCCACTAATCTCCCTACGGCGCCAGTTCGATGCTCCTGCCCCCAATGGGATGACCGGTTCCATGCCACTTGTGCCTCTCGAAGAGTTCTGCTTCAAAATGCCCTAAAAAGTATAAAGGAAAATCTAGAGCAGGTTTTTATGAGTCGCTCAAAAATACGTTTTGAGTACCAGCGGGACTTGCTCAAAACACGTTTTGAATTGCTCAAAAATATGTTTTGAGTCTTATCAGGACTTGCTCACAACACGTAAAGATCAGGTGTGCACTGTGGAGTATGCTGTTTTTTATGACTAATTATCAGGCCGAATTGGCCACCCACGGTGTATTGCCGATTCAACATGTCGAATCGGCTGGGAGGGCCGATTATATATTAAACCCACTCAGATGTCGCCGTGTAACGGCGAGAATACTCCACACCCTGCTCTTTACGCCAGGGAGTGGGCACGTGGTGCCAGTTATGGCTCCCAGTTCGCCAAAATGCTCGCCCTACCTCGCTCGCCTTTATGGCTCACTAGGAGCCATAACCGCCATGAGTTAGATGGAGGGTTTACACTGTTGTGAGTTACACGGAGGGTTACACTGCCGTGAGTTACACGGAGCACCACGTGCCTGCTCTTCAGTACAATTTGAGTTGCTCAAAAATACTACTTGAGTCCTCGTAGGACTGAAAACAAAGTGTTAAGTAATAATATATATATATATATATATAGTCGCTTACAACACGTTTTGAGTCTCTCAAAACTATGTGTGTATGCCTCATGGTGTAATCAAGGGTTTTAATTTTTTTCCCTGAAATAAACGTAATAAACCTAATCCAAGGCCTCGTCCCATGTTCATCAAAAAAATAAAAAATAAAAAATATATTGAGTCCTAGCGGGACTCGCTCAAAACACGTTTTGAGTCCTCGTAGGACTGAAAACAAAATGTTAAGTAATAAAATACATACATATATATATATATATATATATATATATATATCGCTCAAAACACGTTTTGAGTCGCTCAAAAATATGTTTTGAGTCCCCACGGGACTCGCTCAAAACACGTTTTGAGTCGCTCAAAAATATGTTTTGAGTCCCCACAGGACTCGCTCAAAACACGTTTTGAATCCTCACAGGACTCCCTCAAAACGCGTTATGAGTAGCTCAAAAATATGTTTTGAGTCCTCACGGAACGCTCAAAACAGCCAAGTCCTCACAGGACTAAGCTTCTTCTCCAGTACGGAGAGCCTTGTTCATACATGTGTACACTTAACCGGATGATCTCCCAGAATACACTCCAAATCTAATTCTCAAAATCAAATTCTCTAATTCTCTAATCTCTCAAATCAATATTAACTCTTCATATAACATGTTGCAACAATGAATTATAAGAAAGTTTGCAAGGCCTAGTGGTAACAGTGGTGACTGTGACGGTGTTGAATGTTCAGTGTTCAAAATGCAGTCAATTTTTTTTTCTAAAGCTTGAATGGTGGTATTGGTATTTTAGTTACTTTCAAATGTGTGCTACCACCAGCCAGTATCTCAATTGGTTAAGGGCACTCAGTGCCACCCAAGTGTGTTCGGGTTCAAATCTTGTTGCTGTGTCTGGTGTGGTATTCTCTTCTGCCCCTTCGCTTCGATGGCAACGTTAGGTACTGTGAAAGAGGTTATTTTCTCCTCTCACTTCAATGCAGAGGCTTGATTTGTGAGGCGTCGCTCCGAAGCACTAGCAGAATCGGCACTCTGAACGCCATCATTAATCGGTTCTTGCATGAAAATATTTTCAGCAGCGGCGCTGAAAGCGTGAGTTAACCAATCCGGTTCAGCATCAAGATCATCGAAACCAAGAATGTCTTGACTTATAGGAACTGAATTACCATTTGCATCAACAAATCCACTATCGACAACACTGAACATATCTTCAAAAGTTGGATCGTCGTAAGAAGCAACTCCTGTATCAGACTGGTACGTAGAAAAAGCCAAATCGAGCTCATCTTCTTCGTCGTCATTTTTTTGTGGAACAGGATCTGAAAAACATGAATTCGGCACTTGCGAATCTGCAGCAGATAGACGCGCTTTCTTCAGATTACCACCTGATGTCGTCTGAGGCACATTGGAAATATTTCCTAGAACTCCACGCCACGAGCTCTCCATCACGAAGCAGAAATACAGAACATCAACGCAACAACTACTTACACGTAGCAACTACACGCAACAACAACAAAACCACCGTAGAAGTGAGCAAGATGGAAATAGTAGAATCCAGGAGAATACGTACGAATACGCCCTACCAACTTTTAACGCCAGTGAAAGGGCCGCGGTAAACTCCCTCAGCATTCAGGCAGACTCTGGACTCAACCAAGACCACAACTCCATGATGAGGGAGATAGACAGGAAGCTTGCAGAGCATGCCATTTCAATCAAAACGGATATACGAGGCGATCTAGCAGCTATGGAGAGTAGGGTCGCCACCACCATGGCTACCCAGAACATGCGGCTTATTACATTACTGTGAATATACGGGGTTTTTGCAGGTAAGCAGAGCCAATCCAGAGTGCTTGTTCTTCTCCGTGGGTTCGATTTTACCGAAATAGACCTGTGCCAGGTTATCTTTTCCAAAGATTCCTCGAAGAGCCGCTTCGGTGGTAGCTTGAGAGTGCATCTGGTTGAGGTTTTTTACCACCAGCGTGAGCGCATCGCGTTCGGCCACTATTTCCTCGGGTGTTGCAGTCAGGCCAGTCATACTGGCGCGTTTCGTGCGGAGCTGTGGCTTGACCAGCATGCGGTCGATTCGAACCCCTTGTGCCAACAGTCGCTTCTTGGAGTCATCTGAAGCTAAGTGTAGGAAGCAGAATTTAGTGTCGGGTCCCGATTTGTGAACGCGCGTAATCTCCACTTCGTCCCCACGTGAGTATGTTTCCATTATGAAGTGCATCGTGAGCTTGTATCCAATGGTACCATGCAGGATTTCGCTGTTCAAGTAGAGAGAAAGGTAATCGGTGGAGGCGAGTAATTCGAACGCTTTCTCCACTTTCCCTTGCACAGGCATTCCAGTGGCCATCTCCATAACGAAAACCCTATTGCCTTTCAGGAGAGCGATCCCATCCCTGGCAGGATACAGCAGCTCTACTTTTAACAAGCCTGTCCACATGTTGCTTCCGTGTGAAGTGAATGCGATAATGGGCGAGTATATAGAACAGTACCCAAGAGGGATTTGCATGTCCGCAAACCTCTTTTTTGCACGATAGATGGCTTGTTCCTTGGGCATTGCCGTGTCGAGGTCGAATCGAATCATAATGGGATGGGGCGTCGCCGACAGGCCCGAGTTGGGGTCCACCTTAGTGCCCTTGGGTAGCTGAGTGAGGGGGTAAAGCTACCCGTCTTTCCCATCAGGTCGTGTGGCAGGAAAATACATCTGAGGAACGTGCGGAAAGGCCTTGGCACAGTACCTGAGATTGTGGATTTCGGATGCCTGAAGGCCGTGTTGTTGAAGTTCCGCTGTTGAACGCGTCTCTTCCACGAAGGGGGTAGTCGAGCGCATGCATTTCGAGAACAGCATAACCCATCCACAGCTGAGGTGAGGTTGGAGTGCTGGAGATTTTCCGTACTAGAGAAAGGGCCGGGTAGGGCCGATTCTGCCCTGTAAGCGGCCCTACATGTCCGCCAGCGCCTGGTTTATGTTGGCCACACGAAGGCACTTCAAAATCCCATTGGCTGGTGGAGAAGAGCCGTTTAGACTGTTAGCACGTGGCTCGAATTTGACGTGCTTGTCGATTATCACACCTACACATAATCCCTACAAGATTCGATTACCAAGAACCTTGAACCTTGGGGCCAATCTGGCCAATTTTTATAACCACGCTAACTTGGTTCTCGCCTGCAAGCTGCCGCTCCCCCCGAGCTTGGTCACTCCCTCCACAGGACAGGACGACACAAACATATCGATAACGCACACTGGCGGGTACAAGCCGACGGCCATCATCGAACTCCAGCACGTGTTCCCTCAGAAACCAGAGACCGTCGGCGCTCTGCCAACCATGCCTGCACCTATACACACTCCGCAGGGGCTGCCAGCTCCCTCTCACGATCTCCTCATTACCAACGCCCAAGGCGTGGGTACCGCCCCAGTGATTACCAACGTTGCCAATGCGTAAACACCAACAAAGAATCTCTTGTCCCATGATCAGGCGACTTCCACACGGCACAAACGCTCTTACTTTTCACCGCACTCTACAATCCGCTATATGATTTTTCTCTCTATATACTGCGTTTCCTTTGTACTCACCTCCTTCCTATTTGAATACAAAGCTACTATCTATGTCTCTTTGAGTCTCTCTCCATGTCTGCACTCCACTCACAAGCTACACACTGATCACTCCATACAACCTCACCACCCGGCTGCTCCTCTCCCCTACACCTCCCCATCACCAAATCGCAGGACGGGGCACTGCTGTACTGGCACTACCTACTAACCCTGGTGCTTGGCACCCGACACCTGTACCACTCAAAGTCTAACAAAATCTCTCCTCAAAAAATTCAAAAACTTACCCATCTCTCATAAAGGGTACCCGCAATACTCACCCTCTTTTCCTCCCACACCCAACGGTCCCCTCCGGTATAAACTCCCACGCCCCACGTCAACCGCCACTTGCTCAGCGCTTCCAATAAATAATAACACAATGTCAATATCGAATCTTATGCATAATACTGCTCCTCGACTAATAAGGGATGACTCTCATCCAATCTGCCAGCAACATTTTGAATCACATCTGCTCATCCACACACTCCCCTACCCCCTGGCACCCTCACACATGGCACCCGTCATAATTTTTTTGGATTTTCATTATTCTCTTTCCTTTCCCAGCTACATGCACTCATTATCTCAAATCGCACTCCGAATCCCAAGCTCACCCTTCACATCCTGCATCCATGCCTACCCACATTCATCCAACCTTCCAGTCTATCCCCCTAAAACCAAACCCTAAGTCCGAGTCTCACCCCTACCCGACCCAGGTCTTGGACCTCCCCGCTGCACTAACTTGGGCCCCCCAACATACTTCCTCCACTCATCCCATCTATACCCACTATCCCCCATTCCCCATTCACCAACTCCTTCAGCTTATCTGCTTGCCACCCCTCACCCCCTGCCAACCAGTCACAAACTCTATCACACATGCCAATCCCACCCCCTCACCCATAGCCCAAGGGACCGATATACACTTCTTTTAGGGAAGTCAAAACACTACTACCATCACCCTCCCCACCCGGACAATTTATACATACACACTTGCTTGAGCTTACTATTATTAAGATGTGGTGACATACACCCACACCCAGGCCACCCACCATCTATGAAATTATTAAGGATCTCCCCATAGATGCCCAAGAGAGATATGCACTATACTTTCAGCCAAACACCATGTCACTCATGCACAACTACCGGCATATTCTTGACCACTTCACCCCCCTATTCCCGTAAGACCCATCTATTCATCACCCAAATACAAACCATATTACAACATTCGGACTCCCCCTTAGCCCCTACCCGACACTCTCTAAAGCCCTACTAAAACTCCACGCCTTCCAAAAGACCCACCTTCTCCTCGCCCTTATCACCCTCATTTCTCCATTGCTAGACACTTGTAACGGATTTTTTCTCTCCCACTCTGCCTCCCAACTCAGCCCCTTCCTTCAACAATTAAAAATCCTACCCCCGGATCCCCAAGATTATCTGGCCCCACCACACCACCTCTCTACACTCCACTCATCCCTCAATTTGCTGCAGTCCCAACCTGGTACTGTACATAAAACCCTAGGCGACTATCTTGATACCTTTACCACTCCCAACCCAGATCCCAATGAAATCACCCACAAATTTTCCTTCCTCTCCAAAGATATCCTCGATGCCACACTTCAGGCCGTTACCCCTCTTCCAGGGTTCTCCCCGCCACCCGCAACTACACCACCCCCACCCCCTACTACACTCACCCATCCAACCACACCTGACCCTATGCACAAAACTCACTCCTTCACTATCACCTCCTGGAATGTCGGCTCTCTTGCCACCAGCATACAAAGTCTTATCCATCTCCTCACTGACTCCACCCCCCACATCATACTACTACAAGAAACTAAACTCCACACCAGTAACACCAATAGCTCCTACATCAATAAACTCCTTCCGAACTACTACCTGTTATACAGTATCCCACCCACTGCCCCACAATGCCTCCTCAGACGCTCTGTACCCTACAAACCCACCAGGGGTGGTGTTGCATTTGGCATTCTGCGTTCGCACCACTCACCTAACACCACCATTAAAATCACTATATCCAGTCATCTTTGATCCCACCTCCAGATAATCCACTTACACCCGCCGGCCCTAAGCCCTATTCTCCTCATCCACCTCTATATGCCATCCCATGTAGAGGATCTACCATTCATCCCTGAAATCCTAAACGCCATATCCAATACTCTTACTAATCCAGTCCACCAGCATCATCATATCATATTAGCAGGGGACTTTAACAGAGACATAGCACTTCTTGGACACACTTTCAATGGCACACATAAGCCCCCCTACCAGGCTGACCGTGACTGGGCTCGATTCACGACTCAACACCTCCTCAAGTACATCCCTTCGGACCACTACTACTCCAGGCAGGGTGGACTCAACTATTCCTCACTAAGCCTTATAGACGGATTATACCTCCGATCTAGCAATGCCATCCCATTATATCTTATGAGTCACGTGCACATTGATAGTCTCTGTAACTCCGACCACTACCCCATCTCCCTCCCCCTCCCCTCATCACTCGTCCCCTTCCAACCCGTCCCGGATATGCACGCCCCCCCCCCTATCGCCTCTACCACAACATAATATAGCCGCCTTCAACTCCCATTTCCAACCAACCGCCTCCGCCTCAATACTAGAACTTTCACACACCCTATCAGACTCGAACCTCTCCCAACATCCGTGTCGCGGCCCTTTGCCTTGAGGGCAGGGGGTCGGGACACATGAGGGGCTGCCCCTGTAGTGGGGGCATCGGCAGCAATAGGTATGGGGGGCTGAAGCACCCTTGAGTGCCCAAGGCACTCAAGGAAGCGGAGGCGGAGGCGGAGGCGCTCACTAGGTGGAGCCCCGCACACCGGGTTGCGGTGGGGGTGGCTCCACAAGGGGTGGTGGTAGCTTAGCGGGACTTAGTGGGGGTGGCATAGGACTCACCATGGGGGCGGAGACCTCGTGGTGGGAGTCGTGGGGAGCCTTGGGACTCATCACGGTCCATAGGGGCCGTGATGAGTGGGCCAAGACTCACCGCGACTCATCACCGGGAGTCGAGGGTTTTCGTGGTGGTTCGCCATAAAATGGCATGGCTGGTTATGAAACCCCCGCGGACAGCTACAGAAGTATATATAGGGAGTAGTAACCCCGAGAACGATGCAAGCCCGTTGGTGACCAAAAACTAGTGAGTAAGCGAACGAGCCGGAAAGCGACCAAAGAGTGGGGAGCTGTTTCGGACTGCCATCTACCAAAGGGAATTCTCCTAGTCCCAAATAGGTGGAGAGTTTAGAGGGAAGCGAAGGGGGACCGTTATGTCCCGGTGAGCAGCCGAAGCTCCAAGTTGGCCCGGGCGGCCAGGTTGGGAGTCAGGCGCGCGCATCAAAGCGAGTAACTATGACTTGAAGGGGAGCTTACCGAAGTGAGGTGCGCGACACTTGGTATCAGAGCTTAGAGTTCAGTACGTGATCGTCCTTGGGATTGGCCTCATCATGGGGTCGGGCAAGCCAAAGCGAAAGCGGAACGGCCCAAAAGATGATGATCCTGGTGAGCCCGATGGGGGCGACGTGTCACCGAGGCGGCCGTTTGAGGAAGCGATGAATGTTTCCGAAAACGAGGCCGCTCAAGAGCGGGAGGAATCCGAGGAGTCGGAGCCCGAGGAATCCTTGAGAGCTCCGACAAACCAAGAGATGCCTCCCATGCCGGCAGCCTTTTGGGAAGGGTTGTTGGCGCAGTTTGGCGGGACGTTGAAAGACGTGTTGAAGGCGGCTAATGCCACTTCCACTAAGGCAAAGTTTAAGGTGAAGCCTAAGGAACCCGGCACCTTCGAGGGCGTTCGAAATCGGAAGGCACTCAACACCTGGCTCCTGGAGCTAGAGCAGTACTTCCGGGCGGCCAAGTTGAGTGACGAGGATCGGGTGGAAGTGGCTCCCACCTATTTGAGGGGCTATGCTCAACAATGGTGGTAGAAACGCCTTCACGACCGAGGCCCAAGCCCGGAAACCTTGAACTGGAGTGGGTTCAAGGAATTGATGAAGAGACAGTTTGTGCCCCTCAACGCGTCCTGGCTTGCCCGGGACAAAATGAGGAATTTGAAGCAAACAGATGACATTCGGGGGTATGTCCAGGCTTTCAATGTGCTGTTGCTCGAAATCGCGGACATGGCAGAACCAGAAATGGTCTTCAACTTTGTGGCGGGACTGGCCCCATGGGCCAGGCGGAAGTTGGAGGAGAAGCCACCCAAGACTTTGAACGAGGCAATTGAGAGGGCTGAATGTTTCTCGGATGTCCTAGGGGTGAGAGACAAGGCCATACGGAGCTGAACCACAAGAAGACCCGGCGGGAAGGTGACTCCTTCCGACCGGAAAAGAAGTGGGATAGGCCACGCGGCGATAATGGCACGTGGAAATCGAAGGGAGGGCCTTCACACGTCAAGGCGGCACCCGGTGCTTCGAAAGGAAAAGCGGGTGGAGCGGCTTATGGCAGATAGAAGGTGACCTTTGATGGAGTGTGTTTCAATTGCGGGGAACCCGGGCACATGGCCAAGAAGTGCACGAAGCCCCGGCAATTGAACATGACTCGGGCGACCACGGAGCTGTCGGAAGATTCCATCAGTCGCTTGGTGGAAGCGGTGGTCGCCAGGACTTACAAGGTAGGCAACTATTCTTGTGAGTTGTATCAGGAAACTGGCGCCCTGCGTAAAGGGAGTCAGTTATTGTTCGTGGATGGGATAATATCCGGAACTAATGTGTCGTTGTTGGTGGACACAGGAGCGTCGCACTCCTTCATGACACCGGCGGCGGCACAAAAGCTGGGACTCCCGACAAGTGACGTGGGGGCCTCTATTGAGGTGCGTTCTGCCAAAGGAGAACCATAGTTGGCGACAAGGTTGGCGTTTAATGTTCCTCTTCAACTGGGGAGTTGGGAGGAACGTGAGAACTTCACCATCTGCGAGATCGATGGAGTAGATCTCATTTTGGGGATGACCTTTCTGAGTAAATCCGGAGCGGTCATAGATGGCCGCAAGAGAGTAGTCACGCTGCCATGTGGGAATGGTGGCGAGGTCTTACGAGTGTCGGAAACGCCCAAATCCGTGGGAGGGCGAATAAACCTTCTGTCAGCAAGGGAGTGGGCCGTGGAGGAGGCACACGAACCCCAGTTTTTGCTTTACATTAGAGAAGTGAAGGGAGAAGGCGATGGGGAGCCGAGCCCAGATTGGATCAAGGGATTTTGGAGAAATACCAGGATGTGATGCCGGAGGATTTACCAAGCGGCTTGCCACCGCGAAGAGGAGTTGACCACAAGATTGAGGTGATACCGGGATCGGAACCGCCTGCCAAGGCGCCCTACCAGTTGAGCCACAGAGAGTTGGTCGAGTTGAAGGCTCAGCTCAAGGATCTAATGTCAAAGGGGTACATCCGGCCGAGTAAGTCACCTTACGGAGCCCCGGTGCTATTCGCAGACAAGAAGGATGGGACGCTGCGGATGTGTGTCGATTACAGGGCTCTAAATAAGGTGACTATCAAAAACCGGTACCCTTTGCCAAGGATCGACGACCTCTTCGATCGGTTGGCAGGAGCGAAGTATTTCAGCCGGATCGACTTGCGCTCCGGCTATCATCAAATTTCGGGTGGCGGAAGGAGATGAGGAGAAGACCGCGTGCAGGACAAGGTATGGTTCATATGAGTTCTTGGTGATGCCTTTTGGGCTCACCAATGCGAATGTACTTGATGATGTGGAAGTTATGCATCTCTTATGTTTTGGAGAAGTCAATGACTATCTGACAAAGGAGGAGAGCAAAAGAGCCAACAGGCGGGCAAGGCAGTACTCCTATCTCAAGGGTGAGGTCTACTTTGAGGGAAGGGTAGTTCCACCAAGAACGGACAGAGAGGCAATAATCATTGAAGTGCATAAGGCCACGGGCCATTTTGGAGTCCGAAGAACACAAGAGGAGATATGCCGACGGTATTTCTGGCATGACAGAACAAAACTCATCAGGCAAGTACTCAAAGGCTGTGGCGAATGTCAGATGGCTAAACAGAACGGAGTGTTGCGCTCAAGTAGCTCAAAACTGCACAGTATTCCAGTAGTGGATATGTTTTTCAGAGTTGCAATTGACACGGCAGGACCATTACCTATAACCAGCAGGGAAAATCAGTACTTTATGGTGGCAATAGATCACTTTTCAAAATGGATAGAAGCGGCACCAGTGGCAGATCACACAACAGCACTTGCAGCCCGCTTTCACACATTGCTCACTGACAACGGCACGGAGTGGGGAGGCGAGTTTGAAGATGCATGCCGCGAATATGGTATAAAAATGGAGCATAGCGCCCCTTACTGGCCTCAGTGTAATGGTATGGTGGAAAGGGTGATTAAGTCTCTCAAACAGAGCATCACCATCTTAGGAGTTGGAAACGACACTGAGTGGGATCAAAATCTCTACAAAGCCTTGTTTGGTTAAAGAATGGGTGTTCATGCTTCGACCGGATTCTCACCTTTTCAAGTGCTGACTGGTAGGATTCCAAGGCTGGGAATTGACAACAGGTTGCAATTTCTTACAGCAGCAGTGATTTTTGATGGATCTGTGGCAGAGGTCACACTTATGATGCAGCAGAAAATCCAGCTCCTCATAGAGATGAAGGCAAAGCTGCGAAAAAGTGTGAAGAAAGGGCAGCGTCAGCAGGCAAGGGATTATGAAAGGAGGCATCAAGCAGGGCATACCTACTGCAAGTTGATGGAAAACAACAAGGTAATGATGTTGAGGCCTGGAAAGAGGTCTTCCATGACATCTCCATGGGAGGGACCTTATGACTTTTTGGGGTACAAGGATGCAGGAAGCACCACAAGAACTGGGGAAGCTGCACGAAGATGCAGGTTGAGAGATGGGGCAGACAAAGAATGGGTAAGAAGTAGGAGGGATTTGAAACCCTTCATACCACCAATAGGTGGTCAGCCATGAAAATGGTCAGTGAGGACCCTGACACTTAAAAAAGGGAGACACACTACATATGTAGTGTGAATGCAGGGGGTAAACATTCAAATTTTTGTTTGGCATCAGGATTCGGCATTACTACGAAGGGAGTGCCCTGGTGCTAATGAGGGGAAGGAATTATCCATGACTACAGGTAATTCCATGGGAACACTATGCTATTGCTCTGCCAGGACAAAATATGGCTAAGTTATGACATGCGCCTTTTTCATCCCTAGGATGAATGATTTTCATCGATGATGTTTAAACCTAGAAGCTCGGGCTGTGAAATACGAAAGGGAAGAGTGCGGGCAACTTTTCGGAGCTGCTGCAGTGGTGTTGGCAGCACAGTATGTCTTAGAAAGTTCCACCTGCGCAAGGGGAATCAGCTTGCTTTAAAGAGCAACGTTAAAGGCTCTTGCTTGGCATTCTGTGCAAGAGGAAGCGGTGCCGCCTTCTTCGTAGTAATGATCAATTCTGAAGGCTGAGCATGTGATGAGAGCGGTGCACCACCGTTGCCGCCATTGTCTTGAAGAGCACAGTTATGAGGAGATGGAGCGGCTCAACAGCTGTTGGGGCATGAGAAGTGCAGGCTGGTGTGTATGGCGCTTCAGGTTATCTGTAATTAAGACTTGTAGCTGCTTTCTGTCTTATTGCTGTAGGACCAGATCAATTCTTAGGGAAGAAGTGCACATGTAGAAGGATAGGGTAGAGGTTGGCAGGCACAAGGATGTTGCTAGCAGACGAAGCAGAGCCGTCATGACATAATGAGGACTGGAATCACGATAAGAAGAAGCGTTGAATGTGGTTGATGACAGAGTTGATGAGGTGCCATCTTGACAGGCAGACCCACCGCTTCACTGGAGTATAAGACAGATAAGTTCGAAGAGTGTTGGCTTCCTTTTTGGGTGACTTAGAAATCGCTTTGTGAAGTTTTGGACTATCTCTTGTATGTAGAAAGAGACACAGATATGTGAGGAAGAAAAGAGCTTTGGGAAATGGAATGAGGACACTGGACTTCAAACCAGGATAGGCTGGAAATGGATGCACCTGCTGTTACATTGCACAGTAGGAGAAATGAGTGGGGACAGGGTTAACTCATCGCTGGGTCAGAATGGTTGCTGTTTGTTGTATTCTTGTTCTTTGTTTCAATGTCATGAGCCTGTAAAAACAATGTGGCCTTGGATGTTGACACATTGCAGCCAATGTGGAACTAGCTTAGTAGGTAGAGGAAACCAGTGAAGGTTAGATAGAACTGTTTGGAAGGAGCAGAAGGGATGATGTGGATGGGGCAGAAAAACCAACACTGTTTGGGGTTTGGATCTGATTCTCAGAGTGCTCTCAACATGTGAACAACTGAGGTTCACAGTTGATGGGAAAAAGAGAGCTGTCAGGGTGGGTAAATTGAGACCTGTAGACGGGTTGAGAACTGTCTTGGGCAAATGGCTACACCTGGGAAAAGGGGAGTGTGAAGCATCTGTCATTGGCAAGAGAGGAACTGATAAAGGGGCTGATTATGTCTTGTGTGACCAAGGTTGATTTCAATGCTGGGTACACTGGATGCCTGGCTGAATCTTAGACATCTTAGCATTGCATCTTAGACATGCTATTGTGAAAAAGTGAGGAATCTGCAGACCCTGAAAGAAAGAGAGAGAGAGAGAGAGAGAGAGAGAGAGAGAGAGAGAAAAGGACAAAGGGAGAGAGCTGACCAGCAAGAGGGGTTGATGAGGGATGAAGATTGGGGAGGTAAGATAAAGAAAGCATGAACCCATGAAGAGCCAAACCGGTGGGCATGTAGTTCATGGCAGATCTGAGTTGCCTCCTTCTAAATCGTGATCTTATTACAAAAAGGGGCTTCCACGTGTTATTGTCCAAGGGAGCTGCCCACAAGGGCAGTGTTCATCACTAACGTAGGGCTGGTTGCATCACTGAAGACAACATGGTAGCATGGCTGGTGCTGTACCCCAGGGAAAGGATGTCGTGTAAAAATAGAACCAAGGGTGAGAACAATACAGACTCCCCATCCATGTCTTCTCTTCCGCTGCGGCGTGGATGAGGATTGTGTAAACTCTGATCATGAAGGACCTGAGGGAAACCCACAACCGAGTGACGATGGTTGGATCACTGGAAGAGAGTTCCTTTCTTTTGCTCCGCTTCAAAACTGGGGAGGAGCACAATTAGAATTGCATAGAAGGGGATTCACGCCCCTTCTTTTCACACTACATAACCATGGGTGATAAATTTTAGCAATCTTAAGACTTGCTTTCCTGCTCTGCACAATGGTAAAAGTAGCAATATGTATAACTGCTTGCTACTCAACACCTTGTTACCACATTTATACAATGGCCCCAGACCAAAAAAACAAGGTATGAGGTCATACCCCTTATGTGTAAATGGTTCACAATCTATCTGATGCTTTGATATGGCCATAAGATTACATAAAAACTGGAACTTCCTTTTCAGAGTGATAATGTAATCATGGGGAGTATTGTTAGCAGGATAAACAAGTTTTTCCTGCTATGAACAGTTGCTATTGTTACATCTGAAAGCACACCCACACATGTGATACATGATTGGGGCCCTGTTTGGACAAACATGATAATGAAGCATATACTGAAGCGGATTTTTATATAATCCCACCCCCCCACCCAGAGATTTCATGAACCGTGAGATCTGTTATATGTCATCAGACTGGTTTATGAATGAAGAGTGATTGATAGTGCCTCGTTATGAGGCTGATTTGTTGTAAAAATTGACAAAGACCTTGTTTGGTCTTGTCCATGTCTCGACAAGACATTTATCTTCCCTCTTTTTTTTGCTGCTCACAAAAATAAACAAACCACAAGGGAGAGAGGGTGTAGAAAAAGTTAAAAAGATTGTACTCATAAGACGTTGTTTGCCGTAGCCTTGTGGCCATTGACCCCGCGCCCAGTTTGAGCGGAAACAAAAGGGACAGAACCTGCCTCTGTCGGGGGCTGACGTTGGTAGTAAGACTAACCTTCATATATAGATTAATCTGGGTTTTCCAGATATCCGCTAGAAATCCCTTCACACAAGCATTAATCTGCTGTGTGTGATTTGCCCAATAACTAGGCCTCAGGAGGGCCTGGGCTTTTGGCTCAGCCTTGAGACTTTCAAAGTTGGTAAACAGAGGTACAGGCACAATTCCCTTGATAGATTTGAAGAGAGCGTCTCTTTGGTGAGAGAACCCCGGACAGTGTAGTAAATCAGACTCCAAACATGCAACCAAGTGATCACTTTGGGCATGACAAGACTGACTGCGACTTCATTCTACATCATATACAGTTGCCCCAAGATATGCATCATGTAAGGCATTTTGTCATGGAAGAAAGGCCTGCTCTGTCACAGCATCCAAATATGGACACACATACAATTTGAGTGCCCAAGATCAAGCCCACTCGGCCAAGATAAATCATACAATGCAGGTGGCTGTTCATATGGCAAAATACTGTAGCTAATCACTGGCCAGAGTCCTTTAGAGCTTACCATCATTGTTTCCCATGAGGCTAATGCCATGTTTTGCAAATAGAACATCACTATGCTCCATTCCACATCAAATCCAGGTTTGAAAACGGTCTGTCATTGCCTTATCAAGCTGTCTTCTTTTAAAAAAAAAACCAGGCCTCCTCTTCCTTAGAGCCTAACAGCCACTGATGCCTTTACCCTTACACCATCAATCCTCTTTTAAGGCCAAAAAAGTACCTAGTCTAAAAATCCACAGGCAAAGCTGTCAAAGATTCAAGACAGGGTAAGATTCACATGCTGTGCTGCCTGAGACAGGGCTGCCAGGCCGAAATGCTCCATCAACGGCAGCAAAATATAAGTCAAAAGCAAGCATCATCATGTCAAACCGGGAGCAAGCGGGCCGAAATCGGGGCTGTAGGCAACAACAGTATGTTCCTTTTGTTCACATCCTTATCTGCAAGCTCAAGAGAATTCAAAGCAAGTAGGGATCCTCACCTGGTCCCATCACAAGCCCCCACAAAAACCAATGGGTTAGTGAGGATTGTGGAACCCCAGGTGAATCACAGACCCCTACACTTGTCATCGATGTCAACTAAGAACCTCAAAAGCAAGAGAGAAAGACATGAAGTAAAAGGAACCCTAATCACCAAAAGCACCTTGAGCGATTGGGGAAGGTAATTGTGCGCCATTGCCACCAGCAAGCCACCTCTAGCACAGCTAAGGAGAAGCGAAGCATACAAATGCTAGGTTTAAGAAGGGAGAGAGAGAGATATACTTCCCCACACAAGCGCTGCTGTGAAACATAAAAGCCAGAGGAGGGAAAGAGACGATGCCATCACAGCGGGGTCTCCCGCCTATGAGAAGAGACAAGACGCCGCCATTGCCCATCCCCAGGAGCTCGTCCGGCATGGGCACGAAGCAGCAGACAGGGTAGCAGCAGAGCTCAGACGCCATAACTCTCAACCCGCGAGCTCAGAAGCACGAGGAGTGCTGCTGACGGCGGGAGAGACACCCTAGGGCAAAGCCCGATTTTTCATCCGCGGAGGATGAATAATCAACACCCTTTATCTCGAAAACCCGACGGATGTCATCCGTTAGCTAGGTTTAAACAGTAGATTATAGGGTAGGGGTTAGGGTTTCACTCCTTAATTAGCCATAATTAAGGGTAATTAAACAATTCTCCAGGGCCATCATAAGCTGCATTTTTCATCTGGTTCAGATGAAAAAAGTTAATAGGTTCATCTATTTGGAGAAGGTCCATCAGCAGGATGAAAAAGCAGTACATATCATCCAAGGCAACGGTTTCTCATCCTGACAGCTAATTCATCATCCCCTAAGAAAAGCCTCATCCAGTACGGAAAAAAAGGCATAAAGGAGGAATAAAACGAATTAATATACTGGTATTTTTCATCCGGCATGGATGGAAAAATTATAGATAGGATGCCAGTGTCACAACCCCTATAGAGGTAATTCCTCATTCTCTGGTGACTCATCGTATAGATGAAAGTCAATAAAAGAGGAATGAAAAATTATAGACCCTTTTTAGAGGTATTTTAGTGTCCACCCAGGTAATTCTTCCGGTATGGACAGAAAAACTTTATAGGGCGGGTGAAAACATTGTTTAGAGTCCATCTGGTATAGATGGAAAAACATGAAAAGAACACTGATGCAACCGGCCAATTCCGAGGAGGGAGACAGAGGGAGAGAGGGGGCACTTTCCAGCAAACAAGGAGACCCAACAGGGGCACGGGTGCTAATTTCAGAGGACGTGGGGGCTACCAAAGAGGTGGCAGGTTCGGGCAGAAACAACAATCTTTCTCCAACTCCGAGAATGCTAAGTCCGTAACCAGAACATCCAATGGAGGCTCTGGATCCAATTCCTGCTCCACAATCGACATTGGGAGCCATGGGTCGAACCGATCCAGGCAGATGGCAGGAGAGTTCTCCCCAATCCACAAGAGAAACTTTGATGCCTGGGAATAATCATTGACAACCTAAAAATGGTATGTCCTTTCCCTTATGTATGCAGATTTGTTGACTTTTGATGGAACAAAAAGAAAGAAAACCATGCATAAAGCAGCTGGTTTCTTGCACATGTAATACCTTGAATAAACTAGTTTTATTTTGGGGTCTATGCTCAATACATACCCCAATCACACCATTAAGGTTCATATACTTGTTTCGGATACCCAGTTTGTCTAAAGGTAGCCTGATAATCCTTTTCAGGACATCTTCCGAAGGATTGGCATATGAGCAGGGAGAGTTTGCCCTTTTAGAGAGGAGTGTGGTATGCACTCCCTTACGGGGTGAGTGCATACCACACTCACTCCGTAAGGGCCTGCCATACCAGGGGTTGGATGGTGGGATTCCCTCTCTCTCCCTCTCTCTCTCCCTCTAGACATTGGGCTTATGGAATTGTTGTCCCGACTTCCATCCTTGAGGAAATTGAAAAAAATTGCAAAATTGGGTTGCAGGGAATTTTGGATGTTCTTTATCCAAAATATTTTATTAAAAAAACTATATTTTTTAGTGAAATATTTCTTCACTAAAAAACTGTGAAATTCCCGTCAGTTTCTACTTTTTCAATCCAACCTGGATGAAAAAGAACTTCATCTGACAGGACCTAAATACAGGGCAAAACAATTTTTTTAATATAAAAAATCCCTCATGTTTTTCATCTAACCTAGGTGAAATACGGACTACATCCGTTGAAGTGCAAGACAAGATGAAAGCACGATGTCTTTCATCTTCCACGAATGAGAAACGGACAACGTCCGTCGGATGGATAGACTGGCGGATGTTTTTCATCTTGAGAAGGATGGATGATGGGCCAGGCAGGGGAAAACCCTGCGCAACCCTAATGTCTTTCTTTTTGCGCTGCGAGAGCGCGCGCGATGGCGGCTTGTGAGAAGCGATGGTGCTCGTGCTGCAGATACCTTGAGCTGCCAATCGTTGAGTGTTTATGGCTCCTGTGAGCGACGCCTGGGCGAGCTCTTTAAGGCGATGGCGGTGGCTTAGTGATGAAGGAAGATTCCCTGTCTCAGTTGTCTGTTTTTTTGCTGCGCAAGGGAACCGCGCCAGTAATGGCGGAGGCACCACCTGCAAGGAACTGTTTGCTGCAGCTACTCGGGTACCTCTGTTGGTAAAAGGCCCCTGTTATGTTCCAACCCAGATGGCTTTGTTAGCTAGATGCTTAGGCCAGGGTATGGTGAAGTTTCTGCTTATGGCTATTTCGGCTGACACTGAAATATGGCAGCAATATAAATGGTAACTGGTTTTTGAGGCAGCCAGGGTGGTCAAGTGGAAATACCCCCTGGACATGGTGTAATGTCATGGTCAAATGTGGAATGATGTGAAGGGTGTACTGACAGTACCATATACTGTCACAGGATGTGTATGCAGTCCTTTATATTTACCTTGCTTTGTCATGAGCTTTGAATTTCAGCTGTAGCAAGAAATAAAGATATAGGGGTGTTCTGGAAAACTTACCAGACATATCCACATCCCCTGTGGGGGCAAGCTGTACTGCACACCAGTATAAACAAATACTGGCAAGACAAGGTATTTAAATCTGTGATATCCAAGTGTTCCTTTCTTTTTTAAGAAAACCCTCCATGATACCCATGGGATTTTAGTAAGTATGCTTGGATTACAGCTTGCAGATAGTAAATCTGTATGACTATGTGACCTGCACCACATCAAGGCCAAAATATAGCCAAGTACCCGCCATCCCACCCAGACCTATGTAAGTGTATCATGATCTTGACTGGTGGTCAATCAAGCATCAGTGGCATACTCTCTGGATTATGAATCATATTGACATGAACACATTACTGTGCATGGATGTAATTCTGGATTTTCTAAGCTTGATGGTTGATGGATGGTGCCACTGTTAAGTGGCTGATATGTCTATTTATTCTTTCATGACAACGACCCTAGGGGTCTTGTCTTTGTCTTGACATGACAAAAAGTATCTTCCCTCTCTTACTGTCCAGTATGCTTAGTGGTTTCTGCATACACTATCCCTTGGTCACCAGGCTAAATTTCCAGTTTATGTGCAGAGTTCCATCAAACAGACTCCGGAATGGATTGCTAGTACTCAGAAGTAGATCAGGAATAGTGCACTTAGCATAGTGGAAAGCTCCTGCCTGAGGACTTTCCGCTGTTTATGGGGCTCCCACCCTCGGGCACCCTCTTAGACAGTGGAAAGTCCTGGGGCAGGCATTTTCTGCGGCATGAAAACCTGCCAAACTTCGCTTCAAACTACATTTTTTTCATTTCTGGCAGTGTTTCACTCTCTGAAGAAACTGGAACATGTGGTTCCACGCTGTAACTGGCGCATGCTGGGAGGGGGAAATTCCAGGAAATAAAGCTTGCCAAAATTCAAAGAGAAATTTTCAGCAGGTTTTTACGAGAAATCTGAAGACAGGCCTGTGAGGATAGAGTGCAGGAGTAAAGATTTTGATCAGATTTAACCATCAATGACACTCTAATCATACGTCCCTCGCACGGCATTCCAACATCGCATAGAGGATTTAGCCCAAGTACAGAAAGAGGCACTACAGCAGTCCACATGCTACATACTACGTACTTCCAAGTACAGCAAGATGCCACTTTGTGCAACTGCCATGTTCAAATCGCGCATTTATACATCTTTACATAGAAGATGAATTCATATTGCATGTAGTGTACACAACCTGAAGGCTGCAGCTTACCATTTCAGCAAGCTTGTATTACCCACTCTGGCGCACGTCTTGTTCAATGTCATATGTAAGCCAAAAGGGAATAATTAACACACACCTCTTTGAGAGTTGCCACCATTGTACTAATGAAGTACTACTAATTGACAAACAAATTTTGCGAAGTCTTATGTTGCTCTCAACTTGGACACGAATCTCACATATGACCTTTTATACTGAAACAGATGACCCCACACCAAACCAGTCATATAATGCTGCTCACAAGCAGGTCCAAAACCCAATAGCATCCTCAAATGTTATACTAAACAAAGATTCACAAATCACAATAGAGACATTGTGGTTCAAATATATATATCCCTGGGTCACAGCTTGCACCTATTCATCTTCTACCTGTCGCACTACTACTCACCAGCTCTTTGGAAAGCTGCATGCACTTGACGATTGGACTGTTCACTCCACAGTGGTCTAAAACTGGCTTAGAATGTACTCATAAGACGTTGTTTGCCGTAGCTAAAACTGGCTTAGATATGAACACAAAGCATGTCGCAATTTAAAACCTATTTTCCGTTGTGAAAGTTTTCCTGTATGTTGTTTCGACCTCTAGCGTGAGCAATGACTTCGGACGTATTCCACATTTCTCCTGTCTCAACAAGATACGGAAGATCAAAGGTGCATGTGTTGCAGAGTTTGATAACAAACTCTCTGCGCACATAATTACTAAAGCCTCAGGCTAACAAGGGGAATCGGCGGCAAGCTTACACGGATGTAGTCTACCCCTTATTCCACACATCTCACAATGTTTAGCAAAAGGTTCAGTTGAAAGGAATTGTCCGCACCTGGCGTGCGGATGGACGTGATCATCATCCCCCGTCTCTTAGCGGGGATTGGGCCGCAAGCTTACGAGGAGGTTCTTGACTGGTCAACACCGTAGGGGAAGTTGTAGGGTGGATACTGATGGCCGTGACGAGGATACTGTTGGAAGGGGCTATTGGGACGGGGCCCAGGTGGGATAGAGGTGGTGTAGTCGCCGCTAGGTAGGTAGGAACTTACCGGTGCCTGCGCTGCTGGCCCTAGTAAAGTCTCTGTGCGTATCGGTCCAGCAGTTGTGGGAAACAATTCAGATGTTTGCAATAGTGGCGGTCTCTGTACAGGCACTGCCACGATAACATTCATTGGGTCTTGCTGCTGCGGAGGCGAGAGAGTGATCTGGTGGAAAAGGGCAGAAGACTGCGACATTTGAGAAGAAGATGATGGTGAGGAACTGGGCTGCGATTCTTCGCTTGAGGAAGGCTTTGCATCTCCACGATGAGCTATATTTAGAGCCGTTGATGCTGCAGTGACTTGCAAGAGCATTCGCAAACCCATTTTGTTCAGTGTCCAAGCAGTGTTGATAACATTGCCGACCGCCCCAAAAGTGTTTTCCACCACCTCGCCTGCTTGATGGCCAAACTTCTGATGCACCAGATCTGTTCCCACTCTGCTAGAGGCCCCAAGGGGCGATTTGCCTGCCGTCTCTATTGCCTCTACAACTTTAGCAAATGCATCCACGCTTGCCACAGCAAGCTTTCTGACACCCGTGTTCGGACTGTACGTAGGTGAGCCAGGGGCACTGTTTACATCCAATCCTAGCTTGCTTGCAACATGGCCTGAGGCGCTAATAGCACCTTTCAGAAGGGTTTTCGACACGAGCTTTGCAACTGCAGACATGCGACGAGCCTGTTGCATGCGCCTCATCATCCTCGGACTTACCCCCGTCCCGGCATCTACCTTCTCAGGCCCTGCTTGCCTTTTGACAAAGGATCCGCCATGTTGAATACCCAAGGTGACCCATTCACTACCCATAACGATGCTGTTTGCAACTATTCTGGAAGTGCTACAGATCTGTCGCGCTATCGTGGAACTCAAACCCTCCACATCTGGTGCTACAGCAGTCCAGTAACCGGCCGCATCCCTGGGTTCAGATGCTATCTCATCAATTTGCTGCTGAGCTGCACCTCATCACCCAGAATGGTTAAGTATTAACCAACTATGTTTGCAGAATTAGTCACACACAGGACAGCCAGACATCTCTCATCCTTACAATGCGACTTTAGCTTCATAAACACATACATTTGAGCCTGTCCCTGTCCACCTGCAACTGGTCAAGGTGGTTTAGTTGGCCAAATCTTTCACAAAGTTTTGAAGAGATTATTGATCCGCTCGCAAGCAACAAAGAACCATGGGACCTACCTTCGGCAATTTCTTGATGGACTTCAAAGGTGCAATACTGAAGTATAAGAGCTTCCAATTGCTGAAGGACCTCAATGGACGTGTTTTCTGGCAGGATCAAACCATAAACCAAACCGGGCAAAGCGAACGTGTAGCGACAATTCCAAACTTTCAAGACTGGTGCATCCTTTCCCACAGGCCATTGCACCTCTCCAACCCGTGCTACAATAGCTGCCAGAAAAGAATGGGCCTGCTTCAACATCAGTAGGGCGAAGTCCCCCGTTTGCATGAGGACACTTTCCTCCCCATCTATCAGATAAAGCTGAGCACCTCCTATTCTAATCAGCTCCGTTTCGCTTCCCATTGAAGCTTCCACCGCACTTACTAGCCTTGAACTGTTGGATTCGCCGCCCATACCGAACACCCAAACTGCCCTAAGAAAATCGACAATAAGGAAATATGCTGCAGCTAAGAGGCACCCAGGGCGTCCACATGGATCATTCGATGCTGCTGTGCAGTTCTATAGAGTGGTTCCAGATAAATACACCTCCGCTACTTTTTCTTTCTTGATTATATGAAAAGCAACTAGAACCCACCCTCAAGGATTAGAGAGCGTACAAACATAGCGTGCTTCGAGGAGGTGCGAGATGGCAGAAGTATAAATTTGCAAGGAGAGGGGCAAAGGGTATAAGAAGCCAGCGCAGCCGCTTAAGAGGGTGGCCTGCGTTAGACAAGACATGTGGAATGCTCTTGCTCCTGCCAGCACACACATTTGTCAGTGTCACCATTTTGTCTTTCATTTTAATTTGAATATAACTTATTTTCAAGACGATTCCGAGTTTGAAACATCCCCACTGAGCCTCCAGCGGTTTGTTTTGCAGCATGCTGCCTATAGAATCCCACTTCAGGAAAAGGAAAAATCCTGAACAAACATTTTCATATAGAAGGCCATCATGAAAACATACTTGCATACATTGGGCATAGCCCTTCAGATAGTCTTTATTCATTTTGGTAAGTGATGAGAAGCTACTACCCGATATATTACCTGTTCTTACGACTGAGTTGTGATCATTTGTCAGTAGCTCAGTTGGTTAAAGCATCAAGTACTACATGCAGGATGATTTTGGGATCACCTAGATGGTTGTGTGTTGAACTTCTTCTCCCCCTTTCCTTGGTTCCCATGATCCTTGTGCTAGGTTGACCAGGCAGCCTAGTGGTTGGGAGTTTGTGCTTTGCCTGTGCATAAAGCACTTTGCGTTTTTTCTCTTTGTATTTATCGTGTTGTTAAAAAGCAGAATTCATCGCTTGGCCGGGCGGGGCATTACACTCCGATGGAATGCACTGGACAGCGAGGCCGGTGCATTACACTTTTTTTGTTGCACATGCTTTATACAGTGTAATGCCCCTCGTGTGGGGCATTCCCGAATTTTCGGGCCTTCCTTGGGGCTACCGCCCTGGGGAATGCCCTCCACCGGGGGCATTATACACAACCGGGGTGATATTGGGGTCCAATCCATCAACAAGTTCCTTCAACAGCTGGAAAGCCCGTGCCCTGTAAAATCGCTGGAGGGCAAACCACACTTCAACTTCAACTGTGATTAAGGGGCTGGATTTTAGCTTAACAAAAATCATCACAGGTACACGTAAGTCCATTTTAGCATGTTTTCTTGTGGGAACGGTAAGTAGTGGCAGAAAAATACAGATAAAGGTTTTTTTTAAATTTATTATTATTATTTTCTTTTAAACCACAAGTGGGAGATGAAGTTCGTAAGACCTTTTTTTTTTTTTTTACATTTTGTGGAGGGTGACTGTCAACCAGATTTCTCCTCAACCATTGTGGATGTGTGGTCACCGGATGGATGGAATGGTGGGTGAGGCGGTGGGTCGGGCTTTGCCGGTTGTGGAACCGCTCGCGGGCCGGCCTCCTACACCAAATCACAAACGCGACGGCCATTGGACGGGAAGATTCGAGAGATAGGGTGCCGCCATCTGTCAGTGGCTACATCCTCAGTAGGCGCAGCCGGGAATGGCGTGCCGACAGCTAGCCGCCGCGCTTCGCCTGCCCGACAGGTGCCTCTCCATGGACGGATATTTTGCAGGAGCAGATTCGGGAATCATTCATCGTCCTGATTCCCACGCCCTGCAACTCTCATTTCATCCGTCCGTACAACACGTCCACCCCAGTTACCTGGCGAGGCTGCACGTGCCAGTCTGCTGTGTGCACGCGCGCATGTTTCACTTAAAAATAAATAAAATAAAACAAGCGGGTAGTTGCGAATGGCTTTTTTTTTTTTTAAATTTAGAAAGGAAACCTTGGAGCGACAGCCCACAATTCAGGCCCTTGAGGAGGGGGAAAAATAACCCCCTCTCATTTATGGGCCATGGAGGCACACAGGACGAACAACATCCAGATAGAATGCCACGGACAATCCACACAAGGGGCAGGGCAGCGGGTTTGAACCCCCAACCACCAAGGCGACACATTGTGCACTTACCAGCTGACCTACCAGCCGATGTGCGGTTTTTTTTCCTTTAAAAAAAAAAGAAAAAAAAGGAAGAGGCCCTGTAATTCATATTAAAAGGTGTCCTGGAAAAAATAACCAAGTCAGGGGCCATAAGGCTTATATTTCTGGAAAGATAGGGTACAACCCAGATCAGCCAACATGGCAAGCTTATAATTCCTACCACGGTAGAACCCTGAGAGATCAGGAAGCATTGTTCTAGGGGTGTAGAGAGAAGAGGTAAGAGAAACTAATACTAATGCTAGAGGAGGCCCTTCTTGCGCTGCAGCATGAGGGCCCTCATAAGCTGGGCACTGCAGGCCTCCTTGGCACTTAGCCTGCACCCGTGCCTGGGAGGCAAGGGCCCCCCGAATCCCAGCATGCGACAGACACTACGAAAGGTGACTCCAATACCATGATAGCCAAGCACCCGAATGCGTAAACAGCACAAGCAACCCACAAGTAGAAGGGCCACTCAACGAACAGTCGTACTCGGCCACCAGCATTACTACTCTACCTCTTGGCTTGCTCCCTTATGTCTATGCTACCCGCTGAGTCCCACTACATCCCTATGCACTCAACTCTTACACTCAAATTACTCTACTGATTCCGCAACGCCCCCACTAACACTCAAACTCTCTATATATGGCCGCCGCACCCATAGCACCACTCACTCTCAACACTCGCCGTGCTCCGCTGGCTGGTGCACTTCACACTCCCCCCCTGCTTCAAAGCTCCCCTCCCCCCTCCTCTCGAGAACCCACTATGCCCTGCCTGACGACAGCCCCCATCCCCCGCACCCGTTCTATGGGGCCCGCGTGCAGGGCCTACCCGCGCCCGCCACCTCGTCACTCCCGTACCCACCGCTTGACACCTGTCCCACCATCTTTTATAAAAACACCCCCCTAAAACTATTAAACACGATAATATGACATTTGCGTCTGTCACCCAGATTCTGTATACGCGGAAAGCTAACGGCCCACTTCTCCCCATTTCTCTATTGGCCAGTCATCTCTACCAAACTACACCCTCTTATATAAACACTAAATCCATTTCACTACCAACGGATATAAAAAAATCGTGGATGAATGTATCCCACCTAAGTCCACCACATATGCAATACCTACCTCCCCACCACCTTAAGTACACTCACTACACAAACACAGCTATATCGCCTCTATATACAGGGCCGCCACACAGGTTACTCCCTAGCTGGATAAAGTGGATGATAACGTTTCCTAAAACGACCAGCCAACTCACTCATCACCAATATATTTTTCCTACACACTCCACTGCCACCAGCTCCACCATCTCTCAATCTACCCACCATAATTCCCTACCACTCATCAGCTCCCCCCACGTCGTGACATACTGCCACGTGCACCAATGTATCAATCCCCTCATCCATGGCCCATACGTCCGACATTACAAATTCCCCACAAAATCTAAACATTATTACCATCACCCCCCTAACCCTCACCAAGCATATATGCACTCGTGCCAAGACCTAATCCTCATGAGGTGTGGGGATATTCACCCTACCCCTGGCCCGCCTACCATTACCGAAATTATCAAAACTCTATCCGAAGACGAGCAAGAGAGATATACCCTATACTTTCAACCAAACACTATCTCTCTTATACATAGCTACCGCCATATTCTTGACCACTACAGTCCCTTCCTCCCAAAATGCCAAAACACAAAGAACACCCCTTCTCACCATATTACAACCTTCGGGCTACCCCCCAACAGCTGCCCAACACTTGCTACAGCCCTATCTAAACTCAAGACTTTCTCCGCCCCACAACTCATTTTTTCGCTTGTCGTAACCATCTCCCCTTTACCAGAAACATGCAACGGATATTTTAACTCTCACTCGACCTCGAAAATCCAATCTCTCCTATGCCAACTAAGCTTGATGCCACCACTCTCTACTGAATACATGGCCCCCCCCGCACTACTTAGCCGAGATCCATGCTTCCCTCAAACTACTTGACTCCCAAACCGGGGTAGTTCATAATATCCTGGGGGACCAACTGGCATCGGTCTCCACATCGTACCACGACCACAACCACATCACTAGCAAATTCCCATTCCTCATTACCACCACACTCAATGCAACCACCCCGATACCTGGCTACGACCCTCCAACCACACAAAACAGTCTCACTGACCCCCTACCCCCCCCAAGACATGACCCCCCCCCATTTCCGAACTTGATCCTAGTACCTTCACCATCACATCATGGAACGTGGGCGCCTTAGCCACCAGTACCCAAAGCCTGCTTCACCTCTTCTCTAACACAGCACAACCACATGTCTTCCTCCTACAGGAAACCAAACTACACACCAATAACACTAGCAGTTCTTACATAAACAAACTACTTCCCAACTATCATCTATTTTATGGTAACCCTCTAACTGCTCAACAATGTCTCCTACGCCACTCCGCACCCTACAAGCCCACTAGGGGCGGTGTTGCACTGAGCATCCTCCGCACACACCATTCTCCCAACACCACTACCAAAATCACCGTCCTTATCCCCATCCGCTTACACCTACAAATTATCCAACTACACCCACCAGCACTATGCAACATTACCCTTATACATTTATATATGCCCTCTCATACATACGGCCTCCCCCTCATACCGAAAATTCTGCATAGTATTTCCCAAACAGTCACCACCCAGACCACCAGCACCATCACGTCATCCTAGCAGGGGACATTAACAGGGACATTGCACTGCTAGGTCATTCATATAATGGTATTCACAAACCACCCTCGGCCCCGGATCATGACTAGGCCAAATTCACTCAGTCTCTAAAGCTCAAATATATCCCTGCCGATTACCACTACTCCCGACAAGGGGTTTTCCACTACTCCTCCCTAAGCTTGCTTGATGGCTTTTACCTCAAATCTAGTAATGAAATCCCCACATATCTTCACAGACATGTCCATATCAATAGTCTATGCAATTTCGATCACTACCTGATCTCTATCTTTTTCCCCCCCATTCTTATCCCCTTCCGACCCCTCCCGGACGTACACACCCCACCCCCTCAACCCAGAATTCTATCACCCATCCCACAAAACAATCTCAAGGCCTTCCAAGAACACTTCCACACCGCCTCCTCTACCTTCATACATAAGATCTCCTCTACCCTCTCAGACACTAATACACACTTATCTCTCGAGGCCAAGATTACCCTCTCCTCTACGATGCTAGACATGACTAAAGTGTCTTAGCCACATGCTCAGCCCCCCCAGACCTTCCACAAATCGCCCGCTCAAAGCAAAACGGCGGATATCTTACTAGGACCCAGAAACGGGCATGGTCCTCCCACCTCAATATCTACCACACCATCCGACGGGCCCTTGCCGTCATACCCCACCCCCGATCCCTGGCATATAACAACTGGAGAACTGACCCCCGCATAACCTGTTTAAATACATTAGAAGTATGCCAACCGCTCCTACCTCCACCCACGGACACCCCCTCCCTTCCCCAATGGCTTGCCTCCGTATCCAAAATCGGTCGTAATGCAAAAAAAGCGGCATACCTTATCGCAAAAGAAAAAGCCACAACCAATCACAAAAAAATTGTTGCCTCCTTTGGCAAACTATTACATGAGCACCCTAAACGAGCCCACAAAGCTATCTTCAATCCTGCAATTAACCCTCCCATCGACTATCTCAAACACAGACTAGGCCACCTATTAACCAAACCTGATGACATTCGGGATGAAATATGGTCGCAGGCATCGACTTCATACACACCCACAGTAACTAACTGCCTGCATCCAAGCCAACACGCATCCACTTGCCTATGCAAAGTCAAGCACTACCCGTGGCACGACCTTGACGGCTTCTCCCTAGAAAAATGCGCCCCCCCTATAGACCGTATATTGAATCTCTTCACAAGAGACCTCTACGACTCGTGCCTCAAAAACCTATCCAAAACCAAGGCGCCAGGCCCAGACCTCATACCAGGGGCTGCTATTTCATGAGCGGCATGAGCATGAGCGGAAAAAAAAAAAGCATGACGGACAATTGTGTGTCCACGGAAATAGGGTTAGGAGGCACGGAAATAGGGTCATTTGAAGTTGGAATGTGGCACCACTGGACTCATCATATCAATGAAATGCAACATTTTATTGGAAATTTTGTGGCAAGCCACATCTATACAAGTGTGTCCTAACTATCATAGCCGGAATGGCACTACTCTCCTACACCCTCCAAGGAACTTGCCCCACCTTCCTCCTCATCCCCCTCATCCCCCCCATCCCCCCCATCCTCTGAGCTCTGAGATGCATCAGTTCCACTATACCTCTCAAAAATACCATCCTCTCCTTGGGGGACTCTCCACCTCACCTCCTAGGAATCTTCTGCCTCTTCTCCCCCCACTTTCCTCAGCAGAATCCAAGACAAATCTACAAGCCTGACGGGCTCTAATAGCTGTTGCCTCCTCCCTCATCTTCATTTTCTTTAGGCTTGCCTCGTCTAAAATCTGATGTACATGACTAGGTTCGGAAGACCTCCTAATGGACACCGAAGCAAGTCGGGCAGCATGAGTAGGAAGGATGTAGTCCCTTTTTGGACTCGGCATGAAATCCCCCCTGGCAAAAAAAGGCACGTTCTTCCTGCCCATGAACTGCCGTGTAGACGTCCCTCCTGTAGTACTTGGCATCCTGCAGTAAGAACAAATCCACTTCAAGAATGTCAATACCAGCAGAAGCAGAAAGGGTCGGCCAATGAAATAAGAGAGCGAAGGGAGGTGCCTCACGAAATCAGGAGGCAACTTACAATGCGACCACTCACTCGTAAACCGGGGGCTCCTTGGCCTCGATCCCAACTTGTACCTCCCCCTGCTCCTTCTCGGATTCTTCCTCATCCTCCAAGGATGCCTCTTCCTCTTTCGGCAGATGTTCAGCCGCTGCTAGTTCCGAGTTGTGGAGGGTATCTGGCTCGAAGGTGAAGACATGCCTGTCGGACAATGTCCCAGCCCACATTGAAGCACCTGAGGGACAAAGCGGGCAGTTAGTAGCATGCGGCATGCAATTGTAATCGGGCCAGGGGACATACTATGCACGTGAAGGCTTACCCGTGCCGCATGTGAGGTCAAAAATCCGCCCTTGGACATCGGAGCACGTCTCCATGAGGGTTTGGATGAAAGCAGGGCTCCGGGTCCGGCTGTACCGCCACGGTTTGCCTGTCTTTGTGTCCTTTGGCATATTGGAGTGGGGCACATAGTTGTAGAGGACATCGTAGGCAACAGGGTCCACATCGGCATCAACAAGATGACCGTCGTTGCGGAGTTTGAACGTAGACCCTTTCTTCACAAAACAATATGCCTCAAACACCAATGTCTGCACATCCAACAAAAGATGGATCAACTCCAAGGTCTAGTTTAGATACACCACGATATGAAGTGAAGGCAATAGATTAATAACTTACACTCTGGCCCTCTGTTCGCAACCCCTGCGTATTGATGCAAAACCATTTTTTGAGGAGGACCGGGGTGGCACTTTTTGGTGTCCACCTTGCCACAGCATTCTCTGTCCTCTTCCTCTTGTGGCAAGGACCACCATACATCCACCGTCATCCAGGAGCATCCCCGCCAGCCCAAACCCAGCTCTCCAGTAGTCCTCAGTAAACTTGTTCCAGGTGGGCACACCATCCAAGCCCTCCAGCAGCTCCCCATCTGGAATATCGAGGAGAATCATATCGCAGGCTCTCTCCACCTCCCCCCCCCCCTGTGCTCACAGCCGTGAAGAATTCCATCATGGCTTCCAAACTAGGGGTGTCTTTAGGCTCTGTAGCGGCAGCCCTCTTCTTCATTTTCCCCTTCAGCTCCTCCAGAGACTTGTTGTGTGCCACCTTTTTCGCCCTGGCAGCCAGAATGTCAAGGAAGCTCTCATTGACGCATTGGATGATGTTGGGGGTTCTAGCTTTGGCCTGTGGGGAAACGTCACCGTCGAATACCGCCGTGTAGGCTCGCCCTCAAATGCCAACTTCTTGGTAGAGCCAGTCCCAGTCCGAACTGACTTGGGAACCCGGACTACCGGTGACTTGGTAGCAGCAGCAGCAGTCGCAGGACCTTGCACAAAGTTGTCATCGGAGTCACTCCCTTCGGGCCCCTCCTGCGCCTCCTCTCGTGCCCCGCTGGTTTTCTGTTTTTTTGGGGTTACTGCAGTCCCCTGTTTCCGTGTCCTTTTCTTCAACCCTTTTTTCTTCTCATTCAACTTCTCATGAATACTTGCCTGAGCAAGCTCTGCCGCTTTCCTGGACTTGGCAAGCGCTTTCGCCTCCTTTGGACCTAGCGGAGGCAGCGGAGCCCGGTTTTGGCGGGCCTCAGCATCCAGCTTCAATTGAAACTCGGAGGCGTCGAGCCCTCCGGGCGGAAGGTCCACATACCAAGGGCAGTCGCGCAAATGCTCCAGATGCCACTCCTTCACGATAACGTCAGTGTACATGGAGTCAGCGCCAGGGTTCCTCCATGCGAGGAAGAATGGCGGCTCGAAGGACATATGACCTTTCTCCAACAGGGAGAACTTGCAGTACCTGCATTCAAGAAACCCACAGAGAATCAGGTCCCGGGAATGAGGTTAATGTTTCGTCAAGAAACTGCAAAAATGGCGCCGAATTTCCATGCGGGGTGGGACCGCTGGTCCCGGCTCCCCAGGGTGCCGGGCAACGAAAGTGGTAATTCGGCGCCATTTTTCCCGAGGGCGAGGCAGCCCATTCTGGGACTTAGCCGTTTTGGGGCCCAACCTGGAAAAATGGCGTCGAATTTCCAGTTCCGGGCCCAGAAATGGTTAAGTCCCTGGGGTGGCTGACACCGAAACTAGAAATTTGGCTCCATTTTTCCAAGTTGGGGCCCAGCCCTTTCTGGGACTTGGCCACTTTCGGACCCAACCTGGAAAAATGGCGCCGAATTTCCAATTTCGTGCCCTGAAAATGGCTAAGTCCCGGGGGTGGCTGGCACCGATATTGGAAATTCGGCGCCATTTTTCCAGGTTGGTGGCCAGCCCCTTCTGGGACTTAGCCACTTTCAGACCCAACCTGGAAAAATGGCGCCGAATTTCCAGTTCTGGGCCCCGGAAATGGCTAAGTCCCTGGGGTGGCTGGCACTGATACTGGAAATTCGGCGCCATTTTTCCAGGTTGGGGGCCAGCCCCTTCTGGGACTTAGCCATTTTTGGGCCAATACGGGAAAAAATGGCGCCGAATTTCCAGTTCCGGGGGCAAGAAATGGCTAAGTCCCCACGGTGGATGGCACCTAAACTGCAAATTCGGCGCCATATTTCCCGTGTCGTGGCCAGCCCCTCATTGGACTTAGCCATTCTGGGCCCTCAGAAGCTGGGAAAATGGCGACGAATTTCCAGATTCGGGGCTTCCAAATGGCTAGTCCTTGGGGTGGCTTCCACCGATACTGGAAATTCGGCGCCTTTTTCCCTGTCTCGGGGGCGGGCACCCCAGGGACTTTGCCATTTCTTCACAACCAATTGTCATGCCCCACACAAGGCGTTTTACATCCACGAACTCTAGGGACTACAATGGCCACAGATCAAAGAGGAGCACCACATATTTACTTGTACAAAAGGCGCATTGTCGCTTTGCCCGCGTTCGGCTGGTCGGTGAACTCGTGGCTCCGGCGGGCATGCGGTATCTCTCGAAAGAACAGGTCGGTTTTGTAGAGCAGAAAGTACCTCGTCACATAGTCGCGGAGGCTCTCTGCTTCTCCTGCAATCTCCAGCTTGAACTGATGTGCTTGGGTGTCAAGCTGCTCTTGCGCATTCGTCGTCACCTGCGGAGATTCTCCATCAGACCGCATTCCTCAAGAAATACAAGAAATCCACCCGATACAAGAGTAGAAGCGCCAAATGAAGCGTGGGAAAGTACCTGAAACCACCATGTCATGCGGTTCATCCACATGTCGAATGTGGGGTCGGACAATTTGTCGGGTTTTGGGAAGCTCCACATGTCCCGTGTACTCTGGGACACATCCAGATTTGGAGCCACCAGGTCTGTCCAACCAGCGTGCATATTAGTAAGCGAAAGACACCACGAAAACGAATTGTTGCCACAAGAGAATTTGGTTAAGAATGTATAACCTTCTCTGTTGCATCCACACAGGTTGTGGCTAGACGATGCAACTTCTCCAGTGTCATCGTGGGCTTAAGAGCGCGGGAATAGTGCTTCCCCACCTCCACCAGAAAGTCGGCACCAAGGGCGGGATCAGCAATGGCCACGTACTTCACCATCCGCGACTTGTACTTGATGCGAGCCTTCGCCTCCGCAACTTTCAGATATGATTCCAGTGCCGGGAGGGTTAGTTTCTTCTCCTCTGACTCCATGCAGAACCTCCGTGCATGTGCCAAATCCTGCTCAATTTTCATCTGTCAACAATGCGCACATAAGATTAGAAATCCCGGTCCACACTTTTTCTTCTATTGGGGGAGCAAAGACTGATTACGTCAACAAAAGAGTTGGGCATTGTACCCGAAATATGTAGTCCACCATGGCATCCATGCTCAGCCTATACCAGGTTCTGTCTGCCTTTGCCTCCGACTTGCGCAGTAGGTCGGCACTGAGCGAATTGGCAAACTCTTGCACTCCCTGCTTCCCGACATCCTTCACTCGGAAGAGCATGTGGGACAAGTTGGTGGCAATGAAGGCATTCTCATTCACCCTGCAATGCCCATTTCCATTAAACGATACTAAAATGAGAATTTGCAATAAATATGACGATTGGCAATGAAATGAGTGTTTCAAATTCAAAGTTCCAGAGCAAAGAGGCATTGTAACTTACGAGTTGATGTCTGCCATAGCAGCTTTGAGAAGACTGCGATCCTTTGGCCCCGCAACCTTCAGCACAACACACTCCACGGCGTAATGCCAATCCAGGTCGTTGGGGGAGGGCTTGGGCTATGTGCTCCATCCATGCCAGGAGGCGATGGTTGTCGTCCCACACGTAAAACATCTTCCCGGACAAGTGGTGGAAAAGAGGATCAGTAGCAATCAATCTCTCGAACTCCTCATTTCGCCTTTGCCAATGGGGACCCCATTTGTCCACTTCATCGGAAGTGTGGGCACGAGAAGCTCCGTGGTCATTCTCAATGGAGACATAAAACGCGGCAGACCCCATTTGATATCCCTCCCGGAAAGAGAATTTCAGCTTGTTGATATCGCCTGGAAGGGCAAGTCTGACCACCTGCAATGATACCAAGCGGCAGAGAGGAATCCGAAGCTTTGCCGGGTAGACCATGCCTCCCAGGACCCTTCCAATGTTGCTGTGGGTTGCCTCCAACATCTTGGCAGCGGCCAACTTCATATCGGCCTCCAACATGACGTCTGCTGCAGGGGGGTTCTCCGGCAGCCCACCAGGACCACCAAATCCAGTCTGTATGCTCCGGGTTTGGGGGTTGGGGATCTCCGGGAGGATGTCATCCTGGTCAGAAAGGTCATTGTCGTCGTCCTCAACTTCGTCATTCACCGCCGGAAGTACCTCATGCCCTCTCCCCGTCTCTACTGCGTCTTCACCTCTATTTGCCACATTCCGTGGTGTGCGTGGTGTTTTATCCCCTCCCTCAGTATCCACCGTATGGGTAATTGCGGGGGCTTCTCCCACCCGCGATGGTGTAACCGGCAAGGATGCAGCCAGTGTCTTACTGCCTGTTTCTGCTGTCTTAGAGGGATCCACCGTTTCAGTGCGTCCCTCGCTTACATGGGCATCTGTCATTTCCAGTTCCCTGGCCTCTTCAGTGGCCTTCTCTCTTGCCTCATGAAGTCAAGGAAAGAACTTTCTTTGAGGGATCTTATCAGGATACAAGTCAGTTTCCTGATTTAAAACAAAGCATCCTTCCAAAATGTTAGAATCATAACGTTGGCAGTACTCTGCAACCCATCTTTACACCATATCAACCAGCTTTCTGGTTTTACAACCAGTTTTCCCAAAGGTATTTGTAAGAGAAGACTTGGGCATTTATTTTGGTGGTGCTATACGGAGCAAAGCCACATGCAGGAGAGGCATACAAGCATCCGAGCCACAGGTATCTACACCTGACGTAAGGCATTAGTTACCGGAAGCCAACTAACAAGAGTAATGTACATTGACCTGGCATTCTCTCTCGCCTGTTCTTTTGCCCTCTCTTTTGCCCTCTCACGGGCCTTCTGTTTCTTACTAGGCGTAGCAGCAGGGGAGGGAGAACCTTTGATTGCGGGGAACTGACACTGTCACGCGCCTTGGTGGGTGTTTTGTTCATACCCCCCTCCGCAGCCTGTGATGGCTCTCTCGCCGGGGAATTTGCATGTGCTTGGCTTTCTTCTTCTTCTTCTTTGCGTGGGCGGGCCCTCTTGCATGTGCATCAGCTTCCTGGATTGGCGGATCTACTGTCCTCATGCGAGGTCCTGCACCTGCCATGCCGGCTGCACCAACCTCCCGAATGCCTATTCGGGCGTACTCCCGTTCCAGGGCTCCCGTCCACCAACAAAAGGAGCTACTTCCTGTGAGCCCTCCCGCCCCCGCTTTGGCTCCCCAAAAATGCGAAGCACGTGGTCTGCAGATTGCTGTCGATGACTGTCGGACTGCGGTCGATGAGTAGCCGCTTTTGGAGTGAGTGCTCGAGGAGTTGGAGCTGTCGACGATACCGCCACCGTGTCAAGCTCGTCTTCACTTTGTCATCCTAAACAAGAGCGCCACAATGGCCAAAAAATGAACCAGTCTTGAGAGGCAGAGTAGGGAGTGGCATGGAACAACCATGAGAGCAAAACCAAATAAAGGCTTAAAAGCACATGAAGAAGGACATTCACAAGGATGCTAAAACAAACAAAACAAAGCCAATCAGACGACCGCACATGCTAGAGAGAGAGGAAGAAGCTAGGGCTTGCCTAAGAGTGCTCCGCTTCAGTTGGCGCGGGCTATGATCAAGACAAGGGGATCTTCTGCTGGAGTTTCAGCTTGGCCATGCGAGACGTTGGACGCGTTCCGTAGTACAAAGGTTTGAGTTTGCACCGCCATCTGGAAGTGGGGTTTCTCTCAGGAGAACCACGACCTACTCCACGCGGCATGAGTCCGAGTAATAGATAACTCTCCCGCAAAATGCGTGCGCACAGCCCTCGAGTGGGACTTCATCCACCCGTCACAGTAGGTGTTCCATGCGTATCCGAGAAGGCAGCGCGGAATCTGTGCCGAATGTCCTGTTCAAAACCAACGGCTGTGGACAATGAATGCTGGCCGGCGCCCTTCAATGTCATAGGTAGGGAGCTCGCCCCCCGCCACCTGGCCCTCGATCCGCCCGAGTTATCTAGCGGATGGAAATTCGGCGCCGGTTTTCCATCAACGCGCCTGTGCATGACTACGTCTCCATCGGAAGGAGGGCTAGGTGACACTCCCACTTCATCCACTGGAAGTCGGATGGAAAACCGACGCCAAATTTTCATCCGCAAGATAACTGGGAGCTGCCTTGGATGGAAAACCGGCGCCGAATTTCCATCCGCAATATAACTCGGACCTCCCTCGGATGGAAAACCGGCGCCGCCATTTGTCATCTTCTTTCGCAATTGAAAGAAAGATCTTCTGTTGTATTGTTATTGGTAAGCCATGAAATTTTTTCAGGAATGTTTTCCATTCCTTTGCTTCCGTCGACTCGTTCTTTTGTGATTTCAAGAAATCACTGAGTAACCATCCTTCTTTGGGTACACTTGAACTCAATATACCGTTAGTCCCCAGTATCTGTTGTGGCTTGCTCTAGAACATTTGTGAGGGTGGCACATTGCACTGTCATCCTTTGATGTACTACCTCCAACTCTGCATGTTGTACCTTCACTCCTTGCATCTCATCCTCGTGCTTGGTCTGCAATTGGAATAATTGTTGCCTGTGTGTCTCCTGCAACTGGTCTTGCTCTAGACCCCCCTCAATCAATTGCTCCTTAGCGAATTGCAAAGCAGCCCTTGTTTCCCCTAACTCATGTTGTAACTTCAGATGAACTTCCTCATCAATCTTGTTAACACACTGAGTGGCCAACCGAGCTTCAAACTCTTTTCTGAGCTCCTCTTTCACAGCTTCCAATTGAGTTAATGGAACATGGGACTTCACATAAGTTCCCAACAAATTCAGGGTTCTGTTTATGGAATTCATAAGCATAGCCTACTGGGGGTCATCATGGTGAACCTGGTGCTGTTCACCCACATCTTCCATAGGATGATGCCTCACAAACCACTCAGGCCACTGCTCGACCAGATCCTCTTTCTCAACCCCCTTCTTCTCCACAGGTGCTGCTGTGTCATTAAGTTCTACTTCTGGAACCTCCTCCACAGGGGTGGGTAATACATGCACAGTAGGGCTTTCCTTGTACAGACTTTGCACTTCCGGTACCACTATTTCCCTGTCCAAGCTAGAGTTCTCATAGAGAAGGTCCCCCTTCTCAATTTCTGCCACCACCTGTTCTGTAGTGGGGATATCTAACCCTTCTTTCTCCAAATCAATTATTTGTGGTGGAACTGCATGGACAACTTGTGGTAACTCTGTGACAAGCCGATCATCTGGCTGTGATGGCTGTGATACTGAAGTAACCTCCTGTTCTCTCTCCACAGGTTGCGTTGTCTGTACCCACATTTCTCTGTGCTGTTGTGCCCCCTCTTGCACAAGAGTATGAGTAACTTCTTCCTCTGTCTATCTCGTAGCCAATGGTTTTGCTTCAAATGTGATCCCTTTCCTCTGCCTCTTAGGCTGTTGATGCTCTGCCAATCCCCCTTCACCCTGTGAAGAACCTTGCTATTCTATGGCAATGGTTGCTGTCTCAAACACTCCCATCTCCTTCCTTTCTCTCGCATCAAGTATGCACGAGTCTAGAATAATTTGTGCAATGATTGGCCCAGACACTATGATAGGAGACTTTGCGGCAGTGCCTTGTAATCTCTTCATCTCCTCTACCAGTCCGTTGTACATTATGTCCACCCATGCTACCTCTTCTCCTCTCAGGGCTTTGAGTATTTCCTCTGTGAAGGATCTGCTCAAATACTGTTGGTTCTGTTTCATGGCAAACAGAACGTTCAGTATCTGGCCTACCTCCCTTAGCCCTGGGTACACGGCCTTGGTACAAGCATAACCCTGAGTTTTAAAGAAACTCCCTTCTTGGAATAAGTCCCCTATTTGCAGTCTTGCCCTGTGTTCCTCCACATGCACCTGACCTGATGGCAATTCAAACAATTGCTGTAGGTATAGGGGAGTAACTTCTAATTCAACTCCCTTCACCGTTGTTGCTCCTGTTCTAGGCTCAAAGTTCTGCAAGAATTGTAACATGTACTGCCTATGGTGCAATGTCCAATCTTTGCTTTGCAATCCTTCTAATCGCAGCTCCTTCAGTAACTGTACCGCTTGTGGAGTAGCAATCGTTTGTTTCTACAGGATTGTGGTGCTCTTCACCCTGATTTCTTCCATTCCTCTCACTCTCTTCATTGTAGACCCACAAAAAGGTTTTGGCTGTAACAATTGAAGAAATGCCTGTAGGGCACAAAGCATAAACGTATGGTTGTTACAAAATGCTATGGGTAATTTCTTGTAAGCCTGTGGGGCTTGCAAGCAATGATTAAGAGAAAAGATACGCTATGTCCTTCCGTCCCTATGCCACTGCGTAAGTAATTTTCCGAGCGTATAGTCTGTTAGTTCCTCCATAGCTTCAAGGCTATAGCATTGATGGTCTGTCCCGTCGAGATGCCCGTTACTTGGAACGTCGCCGACTCTTGCGATTAAAATCCCTCCAATTTCTTGATCCTGCTTTTGGCTTATGATTGGCTGTAACCGCTGTGACTGGATTTTAGATTTAATTTTCTTTAGTGGACTTTCCCTGCTGGACTGTCCACTAGGATAACACATGTGACAAGAATTCCGCTTTTCTGTACTTGCCGTTTGTTCCGTTACCCTTTTTCCGTATTCAGTAATGGGCCCGCCATTCATCCGAATTGACGTGCTAAGTAGGTACTTTGACGGCCACTCTTGTCCTCTTTCTTGATGACACCTGTTCTTGCACTTCCTTCTCAGCTGTGTGTCGCGCCCTGACTTCCACGTGTCCATTTCTAAACTGGCTTCTGTCCTTTCTTCCGCCGGCCATTTCCCTGAAGTTATCCTGCGTCCACCTGTCACTGATCTTATGGACTGTGTAATTCTGGTAGGCTGTGTTAGACTGTGACAGGTTATGTCGCACTGTGTTAGGTTGTGTGCGACTGTGTGACACTATGCTGGGCTGTGATAGGCTGTGTGACCCTGTGTTGGGCTGTGATAGGCTGTGTGATCCTGTGTTAGGCTGTGATAGCTGTTCGAACACCTGTGTTCTTTGCTCAGACCATACACAATTGGTTTTACGACAAGTACTTCATGTTCCGTTGGTATTACTGGGGTAGCCCCTGACTGTTCCTGTGTTTCTATATGCAAATCGTGCCTCAATGGTTTGTCATGGATACCACTGTATCCTTTCAACTTGTTGGCATTGACTCTCCCCAGCATCTCTTTGTTAATGGTTTGTAACATGGCCGTGTTGTTATCATACATCTTTTGTATGACATAAGGTCCCTTCCATGGCGATTTAAGCTTAGAAGCTTTAATCTTTCCCTTCTTTTGTAACCACAAAACCAAATCTCATGTTTTAAAAGTCTTCAACTTCCCTTCATCAAACTGATCCTTCCTTTTCCTCTGAATTCTGGTCATGTTGTCAGCTGCATCAGCTCATACTTCTTCCACATGGTATAATTCATGTTTCCTAACCTTAATGGATTCTTGCAATTTCATTCTCTTTCCCCATTCCGTTCTCATGGTAGGTAACAGGAATTCCACTGGAAGTAAAGCTTCCATACCATAAACTAATTGGAATGGTGTATACTTAGTGGTGACTTTATATGAAGTCTTGTATGACCACAAAGCTATCAGCAGCTTTGTATCCCAATCCGTTCTGTTTGCATTGACTATCTTAGCCAAGATAGTACATAGTATTTTGTTGGTAGCCTCTGCCTGCCCATTACCCTGTGGGTAATACGTTGTACTCTTCTTATGCACAATCATGAACTCTTTAGTCAATAGTTCAATGGTCTCATTAATGAAGTGACTTCCCTGCACCTCCACTGCAAATAGACTCGCATCTGGTAATTGATCATCTACTCCCGTGGTTGGTTCTCCTGTTGATAACCGTGACAAGTGATCCGCCACAAGATGCAGCCTCCCAGGCTTGTAAACAACCTCGAACTCAAACTCGTGCAAGATTATCAACCATCTTGTTATTCTTCCGCTTATCAGAGGTTTGTTTACCAGGTATATCAGAGCCTGGTGATCCACATAGAACATAAACTTCTTGCCCAACAGGTAATGCCTGAATTTCTTCACTGCATAGATCATTGCCAATGCTTCTCTTTCCGTTGTGCTATAATTTCTTTCAGCATTGTTCATCAATCGGCTAGCATAGTACACAGGTGAATCTATCCTTCCAATAACATTTTGGGCTAACACTGCTCCCAGTGCTTCTCCTGAAGCATCACAGTGAACTTGAAATATTTCCTGCCAGTGAGGATTAATCAGCACAGGTGTAGTTGTTACTGACAATGTAAGTTCCTCAAAAGCCTGTTGACATTCAGGTGTCCATGCAAACACTGCATCTTTCTTCAGAAGTTTGCTCAATGGTGCTGCTATCTGTGCATACCGTCTGACAAATCTTCTATAATAGCTGGTTTGTCCCAGGAATCTCCTTAGACTCTTAGCATTTACTGGGGGTGGAGAGGCTTTAATGGCCTTTGTCTTTCTGGGATCCACAAGAAGTCCCTTTTTGCACACAATGTGTCCCAACAGCACCCCAGAGTTCACACAGAAAGTACACTTCTCTGGATTCAGGCCCAGACCTCTCATCCTGCATCTGGCCAAACATAACTCTAATTTATGCAAGTGCTCACTTTTAGAGCTGTACACACTGAAATCATCCAAGAACACCTGCATGAAGTCATCCAGATACTCCTGAAAGGATTCACTTATCACTCTCTGAAAAGTTGCTGGTGCATTATAAAGTCCAAAAGGCATAAGCACCCCAGTCTGTGATGAAAGCTGTCTTTCCCTGGTCTTCTTCTGCCACTTGCACTTGATTATATCCACTGAAACCATCCATGAATGAGTACATCTCATGGCCTGCCACATTGTCCAATACTGCTTCTGTGAATGGTAAAGGGAAAGGGTCTTTCTTTGTACAAGCATTCAGCTTCTTGTAGTTCACACAAACTCTTAGTTTCCCATTCTTCTTAGGAACTATCACAATGGGTGACAACCAAGTCGTATACTCTATCGGGTATATAAACTTAGCCTCCGCCAACTTTTTGATCTCTTCTCCAACCTTCTGTGCATAGTTGGGATTCATTCTGTATCTTGCTTGTTTGATTGGTACTGAACCTGGTTCCAGTTCAATTTTATGTTGATAGATCTCAGGTGGTATCCCTTTCAGATCCTCATAGCCCCAAGCAAATACATCTCTGTATTTGATGAACAGACTCTTAGCTTCCTCAAAGAATTCTGGCTCCAAATCCGCCCCTACTTTCACCATCCTTGGTTTCTCCTCAGTTCCCACATTTACTTCTCTCACTTGCTCATCAGCTGTGATTGTCCAACCAGTCACTACTTCATCCTGTAAACTTATAGTGGCTGGTTCCTCTAGGATTTCCATCTCTCCCTCCTTTTCTTCATAGAAATGTGGTGGGTAACTGCTCGGTTCCCCCTCCATTGGTATTGCTGTCACTACTCCACAGCATATATTTTTTAAATAACTGAGGCCTTCCAATTGCATCTCTGCAACCTGCTCCCACTCTGGGTGTGCAGCGAACAAGGTAGCTTCATGCTCCTCATCCAGTCCTTCTTTCCAATCATACTCTCTGACTCCTCTTGGTCTTCTTGTAGCCGATAGTCTTTTAGATTTCTGAGTGGTGATTTGTATCTTGTGCAACCCATCCTGCACAGTTAGTAACTGTGAATTCCAGTCATGGGATACCCTGACCTGTTTCAGCCATGGTCGACCCAGCAATAAGGAATAAGCTTCCATGACTTCATCCATTTTTAGTACAGTTACTGTGATATTAAAAATCATCTTTTGAATCTGTATCTTAACTCCTCTTATCAATCCCAATGGCTGAACACTCCTTTGATCTGCCATTGTTACTGTAAATGGGGCTGGTTTCATGTTATTTAGACCAAGCTTCTGTCTCAATTGGTCTGTCATGATATTCACTCCAGAGCCTCCATCTATCAAAACATCAGTTAACTCTGTGCTTCCAATTCTCAATTGGATTACTGGCATAGAATCATCAAAGTCCATGACCGCTTCTTGCCCTTCTGGCTTCACATTATAACTGGTCACCTTGTTGTTCAGGCCTGTATTCTCTGTCACATGGGCAATCCTATTGATTGCTTGGTACAGCCTGTGTCTACAATAAGGTGCCACAGTCAATAGCTGTCCAATGGTAATTTCAACTTTGGACTGGCATATCACTTCAGCCAAAGTCCCTTCCCTACCCTGCACTTCTGCAGCTTCCTTCTTTCCTTCTTCCTCACTGACTTCTTCTTCTCTTTCAGAGTCTGAGGAATCTGCCATGGGAATATCAGTACTCTTCTGCATTTCCCTTATGGTATCCGCCACTTCTTTATGCAGTTCTTTCTCATCTCTCCAAGCCTCATCATCTTCAGGCACATCACTACCATCTTCATTATCATCCACTTCCTCTTCCACTGGAGGTATTAATTTGGCTTTGCTTCTGGTTACTATCATTGTACTTACTTCCGGTACAACACATGGCTTAACCATGTGGGCTGCCACTACTGGCCCCTCATTCACAGGAGCTCTCATCTCATTCTGGTCTCTGATCCAGAATGGACAAGCCGCCTTGCGATGTCCTGCCTGATTACAATAGTAACACAGTTCTTCTCCATTGGGTCCTCGCCCTTGGTTTGTTCTGGGATTATTTTTGTAATCCTGATTCCCTGGCTGGTAATTTCCCCTATAATTACCCTGATAGTTGCCTCTGGGATTTCCTTGGTAATTCCCTCTTGGATTACCTCTCCTTTCCATGCCATTGTTATAACCACCAGACCTACCAAAGTGGTCCTCATCATTGTTTCTTCTTGGCTGGGGCTGCACTTGATGCACCCTTACTTGTCTAGGTTCTCTTGCTGCTATCATTCTGTTGTAGTAACAATTCTCAGTAGAATGGTTATCCATTTTACAGATAGTGCAATGTTTCTCCTCATGTGGCATTCAGTGGTGGTGTGGCCTTCATTCTGGCATTTTGCACACCAAACACCCTTCCTCTAATGGGTTGCAGCCTCTGTGGCATACTTTTTCAAGATTTCTTCTAATCTTTTCTCATAATTTTCTCTCTTCAACTTTTCCTTCTTTTTACTCTTCCTCTTCTATTCCAATTCTTCTTCCTCATCTGACTCATCCTCTGAGTCTTCTTCATCTCTTTTCTCTCTCCTGAGCATTCCCAATTGCTCAATTCTGTTTGCTGTTTCAAATGCCTCCTCCACTGTATTGTGGGGTAACATGTCCACTTTCTTTTGCAGCTCTGGTCTTAGTCCATTCACAAACCAAGCCTTCTGTAGCCCTGGTGTTGGTACAGCTGCCAGCTTTTTCATCATCAGCTCCATCTTCTCCATATACTCTTCAACAGTTTCATGCTTCTTTTGCTTCAACTGTTGTAAACTTCCATACACTTCATCCTCAGTTTTACTGGTCCTGAACCTATTTCGGAACGCTGTACTCAAGCCATTCCAGGTTAGGAAATGATTATCAGGGAATCTTGCATACCATTCACTGGTTTTCTTTATAAGTGAACACGGAAACAGTCTCATCTTGGCATCATCGCCATTCTCATTGTTCACTATACACATGTGCTCGAATTGGCTAATGTGTACATCAGGATCCCCTTTTCCTGAATATATTGGAAAAAGTGGTTTTGCTCGTGTTGGTTGTAACGCCATCTGTGGCCCTACCCCCTGCCCTCCTGCAGGTGTTGGCCCTTTGGCTGATACTGGTCCTCGAGGACCTCTAGTAGTTGTGGTGGTTCTTCCACCAAGTACTGGCCCCTGAGCACTTCCTGCTCCTGGCCTTACTATATTCACAGTATTCCCAGCCTCAGTTGCACTACTTTCCACACTCCCTGTCCCCCCAGAGCCAGATCCAGGTCTTCCGCCTAATCCCTCTGAGCCGACACCTTCGTTGGCCTGTGATCCAAGTGCTCCACTTGATCTAGGTCCAACGGGTTGGGATGTCTTGGTTGTAGTCTCAACCTCAGCTGTTGGGTCTACTTCTTCATACTCCTCATCTTCCAATTTCTTCTCTCTGTTTTCATCTTCTAAGTTCTGCCCTTGGGCTTCTTCTTCTTCACTCATGTAACTGTTTTGTAATAGTGTTGGAGAGTTTGAACTCTCTGTTGGCTTTGCCACCTCATCTTCAGTTTCAGAAACTGGAGTTCCTGCTCTTGGTGTTCCATGCCAACTCTTATCAAAGATTTCTGTTAAATCTTTTATCCCCTGAGGATGATGTGGAAAGACAGATTAGCCCTGTTCCTGTTTGTGGTGGAGAGAATCTAGACCCCGACGTCGACATCATTCGCATGTTGCAGGAAACATTTGAAGTTGCAGATAATGTGCAAAGCACCATTAATGAGGATGAAGGGCTTGGAGAAGACGAGCGGCATCATGATGGACAAAGTCATGGGGATGGGGATGACGGTGCTGCTTTCCAATTTCAGCATCAAGCAACCACCTCTGTATGTTGGCTGCCCCACGAGCTGCTTGAGTGCGACGTTGCTTTTGTTCAATGTTAGTGCTACTCATGGTGTCACAAACGCAGCGATGGATGAGCTTCTGAAACTTTTTCACGGACATCTATTGCCTAAAGGGAACTTTTTGCCCAAATCTCATTACAAAGCGAAGAAACTTATAACAAAAGCTGGGCTTAATTACAATAGCATCCATGCTTGTGAGAAGGGATGTGTGCTATATAGGGGAGATCTGCAGGATGCACCATCTTGCCCTAAATGTGGGGCGCCTCGGTACATCCCTGGCATGAAGATGTTGGTTCCACAGAAGGTCTTGCGGCATTTCCCCGTGATTCCCCGGCTGCAGCGCATGTACAAGTGCAAGGAGATATCTAAGCTTATGGTGTGGCACATGGAGAACCAAAGTCAAGATGGGAAGATGAGACACCCGCCTGACAGCCTTGCATGGAAATACATTGACGATACATGGCCTGCTTTTGCAGCTGAACCTCGCAACTTGCGACTAGGTCTGGCATGGGATGGTATCAATCCCTTTGGTGATAAATCAACAAAATGGTCTACGTGGCCAGTCTTGCTCATGAACTACAACCTTCCTCCTTGGCTGAGCACAAAGCCTTTTTTTTATGATGTTGACACTCTTAATTCCAGGGCCGACATCCGTGAAGAAGACCAATGCGGATGTGTTCTTGCAGCCTCTGGTGGATGAGCTGACCATGTTGTGGGAAGGTGTTAGGGCTAATGATGCATCTGGCAATGAAGGATCAAGGACCTTTGTCATGAGAGCCATTCTGATGTGGTCAGTACATGACTATCCTGCATATGCCATGCTAGCAGGGTGTGCAGTTGGGGGCTACAAGGCTTGTCCCATGTGCGGGCCCAATCTTGATGCCAGGCACTCCAGTGCACTGAGCAAAATGGTGTACCAGGGGCACAGAAAATTCTTACCAGCGGGCCATCCATATAGACGCAATCGCAACCACTTCAATGGAGCCTCCGATCACAGACAACCCCCCCCCCCCCCCAAGTATCCACTGTGGATCAGCTCCAAAATGCGGAGGAAACGAGAGGTTCATGGAAACATTTGGCAGCCGTCGCCGGAATGTGTGCCCTGCCAAATCCCATGGCATGAAGCGAAGGTCGATCCTTTGGAACCTGCCATATTGGAAGGTGGGTATGTCTTCATTGTTTGTTTGTTGGCAGGGCTGATTTCATAGTTGCATGGATACAGTTGTAAGGATCATCACACACGACTTAGATTTCAGCCTAATGCAAATTGCATGAAGCAAGTTTGGAGTCGCCTATGTATGGCACATGTAGCAGCAATATGGTTGTTTCCATGAAAATGTCTGGCTTTTGTCTCTCTGGATACTATCTGCAGCATGCAAGGCTGGTTTCTTCCTTTTCCCATTATTAAGATGTCATCTCTTGGCTTTACCATCAAAGTATACCATATTGATGGTGGTTCCATGATTTCAGGATTTGTTGATACGGTATACCCTTGATGTTATGCACTGTGAAAAAAACATTTGTGAAAACATATTGCGCACCATATTGGGGGAAAAGGACACAGTAACGAGCAGGAAGGACATGGAGAATGAGGGCATATGACCTCACTTATGGTTAAAACCCCACCCCGGAGATGGCAGGAAGTTGGTGAAGCCGCAGGCTCCTTACGTGTTGAATCGACAGGAAACTACTACCTTCTATGCAACTTTGGGTGCTCTAAAGACACCAACAGGGTATGGTGCTTCATTTAAGAAGCATATTGCTAAGAACAAGCTTTCACACATGAAGAGTCATGACTACCATCTACTGATGCAACAAGTTCTACCTTTGCGCATTCGAGGTTTGTTGGGCAAAGGTCCAAGGCTCGCAATCATGAAGCTATCTCGTGTATTTCGCGCATTGTGCATGAAAGTGGATCCCGAGGAACTACCAGCCCTGAAGGAGGATGTGGTTGTAACGCTTTGTTTGTTGGAGAAAGAGTTTCCCCCCTCATTCTTCGATCTCATGACCCACCTTGTGCTACGCCTTGTGAATGAATTGGAGGTTTGTGGTCCTGTTAGTTCGCGTTGGATGTACCCCATCGAGAGGTACATGAAAAATTTGAAGGGATATGTGAAGAGCTATGCCCGGCCAGAAGGTTGCATGGCCAGGAGGTATTCTCTTGATGAGGCTCTTGGCCTCCTCACAGAGTACATAGCTGCATTTCCAGGAACTCGTAGAAGGGTCTGGGATTGCAACGAAGAAAGTGTTGCGGGAGAAGTATTAGAGGGCTTTGGAACTCCAAGGAAACTGTCGGCTGAGCTTCGGGCTAGTGCACACGACTATGTGCTTCACAACACGGCGTGCATGAGACCGTTTGTGAGGTAAGTATACATCATTTATTTGGCTTCACATGCTAACTCTGGGAACCATTTCCGGACACAAAATTGGCGCATTCTCAATTTTCACTCAGCCTCTTTGTACATACTATGGTCCTGACTAAGTGTGAATTGAGTATGACCAGACTTTATGATATTGAGAAGGCCACCATAGAATCAGCCAGAGCCGAATTTCGAGCCACATACACCACCCAAGGGAGAAATGCACACCAACGCACCGTTCCATACCCCGAAAACATGTTGCCTTTGCCTGCTTTTCATATGTGGATACAGTCGGCAGTACAAAATGTTGTTTCAAGAGGAGCAGCGTATGATGCAAATATTCGTCATCTGTGTAAGCCACCAGGGTTTGTTGCTCGTTCATTTCGGTCGATGTGGGCATACGGAAATCACTACAGAGTGGTGGAAACAGGTGTGGTTGATTACCATGTCACATTCGACTCTGGGGTTGCACAGATTTTTGCCGAAGAGTCAACGGGAAGGGGTGTGGATGGTAACCCTGTCATGAACCAGCTGCAATATGTCGGTGTTGTTCGTGAAATTTTACAGCTTCAGTATGGTGCTGTCACTCCTGTAGTATTCATATGTGAATGGGTCAGAGCAAGCTTGACAGGTCGCAACCGCACCATGAAGAAGGATGAGTATGGTTTCCTACTCGTGGACTTCGATCGCATGTTGCCACCGGGAGATGAACCATTCACATTTCCATGGCAAGTCGAGCAAGTTTTTTTTGCAGATGAGCCCTCCAACGCTGGTAACTGGAAAGTAGTACTTCAGAAGGAGCCGCGCTCACGGCGCGTGGTACATGATGTCACTGGTGTCAGCTTGGGTGAGAATGAGTCATGCGTAAGGATGCAAGTGGCGGAGGCATTGGAGGATGTGAATCCCAACACAGAATTTGGACCTTCAACGACCCTTACCGAAGCTGAGATGGCTACTATTGCTATGATGAGGCCGCCACGAAGGGACGAACCATGGCACCGAGATAGTGAGGATTGCAACACTGACCATGAGTGTAGTGAAAGTAGTAGCGATGAAGATGACTACATCTGGTAAAAGGACAATAGCGTCATGTTGACATTTTAACTGACACACTGAGTGACATTTTCAGTTCCAAATCACTGGACACCCTGTGCTTCAGCCACTGGCCTGGTAAAATGACATATGCATTATATGACATTTTGAGTGGCACACTGAGGCGCATTTTGAGTCCCAAATCAGCGGACATCCTGTGCTGCAGCATCCACTTGTTGCGGTTATTTTCCTTGTGAATGTAGGAGCGAGGAAGATGATTCCTGGTAAAAGGGCAATAGCGTCATGTTGGCTTGATAGTATGTGCTGGAGTCCATTTTGACTTTCTATTTGTAGTCCTATCAGGGTCACATTCTCATTTAATTGTCTCATTGACTATGGGGTGGGAGCAGACCCAACCCGTACTTCAATTTCATTCTTGGCTAATGATCATATCATAGCTTGGGTATGCTCTCATGTGGGAGCTAACAGATCATCTCTACTGAGCCCATCCGTTGCGAGCATTGAGCTGGCTGCCATAATGAAGAAGCCAAGTGGTTGTGGGATGGAGGTGATATCTCCAAACTCTAAGCCTAACTATTACACAGCTCAATTGGGAGTTGGAGTACACCATCAGCAGAATCCACAGTATACGCAAATTGAGACTCATCTGAAACCTGCAGATGTGCCCATGGTATCCCCTGGTAGATCTCATCCCAAGTTGGTGAGGAGACTGTTAAGCACAGGTGATGAATCAGACCATGAGATGGTCAGTGAGGACCCGTACTCCCAATATGTTCCTGACAATTATTTGGATACGGCTATGCAAGATGATGCTTTGTCACCACCACCTGTCTTGAAAAAGTGTAACCAGCAGGTTGCAAAAGACAACCATGATGGACATTCCCCTAGAAAGAAGCCCAAAAAACCCATTGTACCAGTCAAGGCACGGGTGTCTACAGCAAAGAATACACAGGCTGCTGGTTTGAAGACACAAAAGTCACATAAGTAGACAGGCCCAGTGAGGTCCAAGAATTGACTCGGCTGACAAAGAAGAAGAAGGAGCCAACAGTAACTATGGTGACTCCCCTGCTGCTCCAAATGATTCGACACACGGTGCACATGTTTTGTCATGGTCACAGGTACAGATGCCTCCTTGTGCGTTTGAGGATAGTTCTTTGGTCACTCATTCCAGCTGTCTTGCAGCTGCAGCAGAGTCATGCTGAATCAACACGGAGTTGGCAGGTATGGAAAAATTGGAAGTATGGGTCCAGGAGTCCAATTTCCATTTGGATGCCAAGGGCTCCACAACACTATGGCATGGGAATAGGATGTGTGGCTGTCCTTGCTCCTAGAATATGCGCTCTCGTAAATCTCTAACCACTCTCAACCCCAATGCGGCGTAGCCACCATAGAGAAAAAACTGAGCCCCCACTTCTCAATCATGTGCATGGCAGCTAGCTTGTCATCTCTTGTTGGCTATTTTGCTGGTTGTATCAGGGCTATAATGCCAACAATAATCTCATGTTTCAAGCAAGGCAAACAATGTGTCCATTATCTACATTTTTCTTATTTGTGAATAAGAACCTAGGCTTTGGAATGTCAGATCTTTGTAACATTATGGAATATTTCCCAGGACTGCTGCTCACGTCAATTAATTATCTTGGTCAAGGGTTTGCACGATGGGTGGTGGACATTTGCAAAATAGCAATGGGTGACATCATGAAAACATGTTGATGCAGCATAGGTTAGTTGAAGGTTGACAGATAAACTACTGAACCAGGCATGCCTGGCAGACTTGTCCCTAGGCTCTCTCACTCATTATATATTCAACTTTGAGAAACATGCTCTGTGCAAATCATTGAGGACCCAAATCCTTCACCCCTCTGTTAGTGCAGTAAACTTTGATGCAGGATCATATCCACTCCATCATCCACTCTATGGGGTGACATTAAGGTTTCAAAGTTGCCAACAGACACTACTGCAAAAGGGTGGGGGTTTAGCAACGCCCAACCCCCCGAGCCCATCCACAGTTGCGGCAGGGGCTGGGAGTTAGTGCCTTCGAGAATTGGCGGATGTTCGTTTGACGGGGGGGGCGGCCTGGATTTCTTGGGTTCGGAGTGTGATCTGCCTTCGTCACTGTTGATGGTGCTGGAAAGTTGCTTGAGGTTGGGGCTGGTGTGAACCGCCCCTGCTGGCATGCTAGATACTGAAGGCGGAGGGGCTCCTCATTGGGGAGAGAAATCGGCCTCGTATGATCGCATTTCCTGGGGCGAGTTGACCTCTTTGTTGGTGATCTCTATCTGGTCTCGGGCGGATTTGGGTTGCAGTATTTGGTCATCAGCAAAGTATTGCTCATCGGAGACGTGCATGTCACTGACTTCATCGTCTTCTTCAATTGGGCTCAACTGAGCAGAGCCTTCTTCTTCGTTGCTCATCTTGGCCATATCCCGTTTTCATTAGAGTGTAGAGGTTGAGGATGTGCAGCCTATGGGGTGCTAAGCCTGTTGAACAAGGGTGTTTACTGTTGACACGAACTTGGGTCAGGGTGCTACTTGGTTTAGAATAATACAAGCATGGAGGTATGTTGTGGTGGAGTAGTGAAGCTAGGAAGGGAGAGGCGTGAGAGATAGTGGGAAGGAGGAGTGTGCTCAGTGAGTGGGTAAGTGCGGTACTGGCCTTTATGTATGGATTTCGTTTTGGGGTGGCGGCGAGACAGTGTGGGTTGCCAACAAGCTGCAGTGGAGATTGGGCATTGCAGTTACTACATTAGCGGCAGATTTATGACTCCCAGATTTTCTCACACCACAACGCAGACGTTTTGGTTCCTTAGGCATGACATAATGACTTGTGTATTTGGCAAGCCCAAGTACGGGATTTAGGGAATGCCGGAGCCTCCGGGCGTCTGGCCTGTTACACCGGGTTGCAACCTCTCTCAGAATGAGGCGGATGTTTATTCTGCAGCAGGATTTCGAATGGTGCAACGCTCAGACGTCCCGGCCCACCCATTTCCAGTTCCTCAGACCCAGCCATTGCAGACTGCGAGGTCCAGTAGAGACGGATTGGACAATTCTGCACATCCCACAATGCGATTCGGAAGAGTGAAGAGACAACACCCTCCCAACAAGTCGAATGAGACTCGGATTGCCAATGCTCTTGGGATGGCTTGCACTATTCAGAGCCAGCTTGGGTGGTCTCGTGCTTTGTGTATGCAAGTAATTTGGTGGGGCAAAGACGGCTGATGCGCTAATGTTGCAATGGGTTGGGTCTGGCATGAATTAATCCAGTGGCATGATGTTGTGAAGGCATTGGCAGGGGCATTGAGGTGGGGCGATAGCATTCGTGTGTGGGAAGTTGGATTTATGGCTGTCATAGGAACTGATCGTAGTGAAGGAGGGTTATGGCAGTTATTGGGGGGACCAATTCTGGGGATATTTGTTATGAAGGTGAGGGCTGTATAGAGTAGATCTTGAATGTTGTGGGTACCATATGGTTGCCATTGTGTGCATGGGTGTAATGTAAGGATGAAGGTGTCATCATGAGTTTGGTTATTTTGTGGATGAGAGGTGTTGTTGGGGCAAGTGAATAACATAATTGATATGTCAGGGTATAAGGTGTGTAGTAGGGGTTGACTAGTTTGGGTGTGATCATTGGGGGTAGAGTTATACACATCTTGGGTAGGGTATGGATGGATCCATGTAAATGGTGATATGGTGTTTGATATTTGTGGTTAGTCAGTCGATGAATTGGATGTATGTATTGCAGGGATGCTGGAGGTCCCTCAGTGAGGTGTAGCCTGGGCAGGAGGGAGCACATGAGTTGGGCGCATGAGTTTTGTGAGGGGTAGTGGTATTTGGGGGGGTCTTAGGTGAATTTGTGTAGTAGGTCTGTTAGGTGGGGGCATATGTTGATAAGGGTGATCTGGGTGGGTGTGGTATTGGATGGAGGGTTGGCCAGAGGCTGGCTTGATGGGGTGGTCTGGTAAGTATTTGCGTTTGGTTGATGTGTGTGTAATAGCCCTGGTTGGAACATTTTAAAGTGTGCACATTGAGAGCTATAAATGGGGGTGTGCCCCTCGGGCAATGATTAACATGAATACTGTAGTAGCTTGGCGAGTCAGAGCTTTGGAGATTTTGTACAAGGAGCCTGAGTAGCAGTGCAGGCCCATCTTGGGGTATAGACAACTTTGTGAATAATTGATTATCAGAGAGAATGATTGAGAGAAGGATGCCATCACAAGGGAGTGTGGCGTAGTGAATTATGTTTCCAGAGTGAAGGTATGTTGCTGGCAGAAGATAATTGAAGAGGTCATGTTTGGGACTTGGAAAGCAGGTCAGCCAACACCACAAAAAATAGTGTGGGTGGATTGACAGTGGCGGGGGTATTGTGTGAGCAGATCTCGTGAGCAGAAAATTTCGTGAGCAGAAATTTGCTCACACTTGAGGACGTGCCTACCTATAACCGCGGACGTCTAGTCGACTTAGAAGACCTATTACTGCGCAGAGTGGCCAATATCACAAGCTCGGATATGGATGCTGCTTGGATGAATGAGGGATGAATGTCGGATGAATGTCTGTATAATGAATGTACATAAATGAAATAATAGATAGCTTTTTGTAGTGGTAGCTCCCAAAACCCCTGAGCTCTGAAATCCATGAAACCATGCTTGTCTTGCTTCAAAATCAATTAGCCGGGTGTAGTGTATATTGCAAACATTGAGTCCACATTGCTTTGTTGATCGAGAAGGACCACATGTCATTTTCCCAGTTATACAAGGTTGATAGAGAGACTCACATCCAATCATAAAGAAGGCATACAGGTGAACTCGTGGTTTTTAAACAAACCTTCAAAAGAATCGATTCATTCGGACAAAGAAGATCCACTACTACAGGATGCACTGTTCAAAACGAAGGCATAACTGTCCACAAAGACGCTAGCCCTGCTCTACTGAAAACCATGTCTTTCGTGAAGCAGAGAAGGGGGAGATGCCAACAAACTATACTCCGTACCGCAGCCTCCGCATAAGATGGCAAATGAAATTGTGCTGGAGGACTTGGGAAAAAATCCGGGTTGGCAAAGAACGGCAGAAACCGTGGCGTCATGGGTCTCCTGCAACCACACAGTAATGAGTAAACTTCGTAAATACTCTGGAAGCCAAACTTCAGCAATAAAAAGGAAAACCAAAAGGATGTGTCCTTGTCGCGCACCTCACTTTGGTAAGCTCCCCTTCAAGTCATAGTTACTCGCTTTGATGCGCGCGCCTAACTCCCCAACTGGCCATCGGGCCAACTCGGAGCTTCGGCTGCTCACCGGGACATAACGGTCCCCCTTTGCTCCTCCAACAAACCCTCCACCAATTTGGGCCTAGTGGAAATTCCCTTTGGTAGATGGCAGTCCGGAATAGCTCCCCACTCCTTGGTCGCTTTCCGGCTCGCTCGCTCACTCACTAGTTTTTGGTCACCAACGGGCTTGCACCGTTCTCGGGGTTACTACTCCCTATAAATACTTCTGTGACTGTCCGCAGGGGTTCCACAAATAACACCATCCTTTTATGGCGAACCACCATGAAGACCCTCGATTCCCGGTGATGAGTAGCGGTAGTCTTGGCCCACCCACCACGACCTCATTGGACCGTGATGAGTCCCAAGACTCCCCACGACTCCCACCACAAGGTCTTTGCCCCATGGTGAGTCCTATGCCACCCCCACTACGACCCACTAAGCTACCACCACCCCTCGTGGAACCACCCCCACACCAACCCGGTGTGTGGGGCTACACCTAGTGAGCGCCTCCGCCTCCTTGAGTGCCTTGGGCACTCAAGGGTGCTTCAGCCCACGTACCTATCGTTCCCACTGCCCCCACCACAGGGGCAGCCCCTCTTGTGTCCCGACCCTCTGCCTTCAAGGCAAAGGGCCGCGACACACACCCCTACCAATAGGGAGTCAATGTCCTCATCGACTTGTCCATTTTGTAGAAACAAACATCCAAGTTGTGGCGTCCCACATCAAGGAGTTTGTTCCCGTACCATGGCGTCCCATGGCAAAGAACCAAACCCCCACTTGACTCTACTCTCCACTAGCTAGTTCGGCCGACTTCCTCCAAGTCCCGACCAAGGGTGGAGCCTCTCAAGCTCCTCCCAGTGCACTCTTCTTGGCCCACTTCAGGGCCAAGGAACGATCCTCCCCGAGGATCGAATCGCGTTACTGCAATAACATTGCTTGCGACCGCTCATGATGCCACTTTTGGCATCACCCTGAGCAAGGGTTCACCTTAAACCCTTTTTTACTAGGAAGATAACCTTGAACCAACCGTGCGCCCCAATCACTACAATTGGGTCCGCCTTGGAATGCTGGCCTGAGGTACGGGAACACGCCAAAGCTGCACTACGACTTTGTCCCGAGGCTACACGATTATAGTACGTGAACGGAAGCACGTAGCTTCCGTGTTAGCCCGCACTACAAGGCAACCCCATCGGTAGCGCAGTTATAGTACGCGCACGCGCCAAGTGCGCACTAGCATGTGAACTCCCAAAGAAGGCGCAAGTTTCCTTGCCCCTTGGATGGGAATCACCCGATTTTGGCACTTCGCAAACACGTGATTAATCCAATTTACCTCTCCCACTTTTGTAAGCTAGCATGCATTCTACACACTAGCCAACCATACCATGCATCACCATTCCAAACAAAATAGGCAGCACAACATTTGGAAACCATTTCATTTATAATAAAATTTGTACAATACAAGTTTTTGCAATCGGATTCCTGAGCTAGCTTAGCCGGGCTAAGCATGCATTTCCTCCCCCACGCTCCAAGGTTGATGTCCCCATCAACGCTTCTTCCGCTTTTGAGGTCGCCCTTCGAAAGCTGTAAACGCCTCGGATGCGTTTCCCATTTCTGAGGCACGCACCCAAGATGCCTCCACAAGATGATAGCCCTTCCATTTCACGAGGTACTCCGTTTCTCGATTCTTGAACCTCCTCGACTTAACCACTGCCTCCACCTCGTACTCAGGTTCATTTTCATGATCCAACAGCACAGATGGCGGACGCAACACTTGATGCCGATCCGGGCGCGCTTCATCTTTGAAGTAAGGCTTCAAAAAGGAGACGTGGAATACCGGATGCACCTTGCTATTTGCCGGCAGCTCCAATTCATACACATCCTCATTCATAACCTTCCGGATGCGAGAGGGCCCCGCATACGGAGGTACAAACTTCGGACTCACTTCCGGAGGTAGTCGAAAATTCTTGATGTTCAACCAGACCTCCGTGCCTGCCTCAAACTTAACTTCCCTCCGCTTCCGATTTGCCTGCCATTCATACCGTTTCCTAGCTTTGGTAATGTTGTACTTTGCGAGCTTCAACAAACGCTCGCGTTCTTCCAGCACCGCCGCTGCTGCCGATTCCTCAACGTCCCGGGCGGCCCAACTTGTCGGCACCAGAGGTGCTTTTCCATAGACCAATACGAAAGGGGAAACTCCCGTTGCAGAGTGTTTTGTGTTATTATAACAGAACTCTGCCGCATCCAAGTGCTACACCCAGTCTGATTGGTCTACCGACACGTAATTCCGCAAGATCTGCTTCGCCATGGAATTCACTCTTTCTGTTTGGCCGTCCGTCGTAGGTCGAAAGGCGGTGCTCATCTTGAGCCTCGTCCCCATCTTCTTCCAAAGTGCCCTCCAAAATTTACTTGTAAACTTTGGATCGCGGTCCGAGACAATATCCTTCGGGAGTCCATGATGCTTGAAGACGTGGGCGAAGTAAAGTCGTCCCGTCTCCTGCGCCGTTGCCGTCTCCTTGGTGGGGATGAAATGGCCCATTTTACTGAACCTATCCACCACCACCATGATCACATCGAATCCTTTTGACAGCGGCATAGCAGTCATGAAATCCATCGAGACACTTTCCCAAGACCCTTCTGGAATCGGCAAGGGTTGTAACAGCCCCGCTTGCTTTTTGTACTCGCTCCGATTTTGTTGGCATGTGGTGCATGTCTTGACATACTCCTCGGCCTCCTCCTTCAGTTTGGGCCAGAAATACTCTTTCTTCAAGAGTGCCGCGGTGCGCTTGCTCCGCCGTGGCCCGCAAGCGGGCCATCATGGCATTCTCTCAAGAGACTATCTCTGATCCCTCCCTTCGACACGTAGAGACATTTTTGTTTGTACTAGAGCAGTCCATTTTGCAAGTGTAACTACGATTTAACCCCCATCCTCAAATCCCGCATCACGGACTTCGCCATCTCATCCTTCCGGTAAGCCTTCCGGATCTTCCTTTGGAGCGCCGTCTCGCCCCTGTACACCAACATGAGCTGCTGCTTTCTACTTAAAGCATTAGCCACCACATTGTCCCGTCCCGGTTTGTACTGAATATCCACGTCGAACACCGCCAAAGTGTCTTGCAACCTAAGTTTTTTTGGGGACAACTTAGGCTGCGTGGCAAAATACTTCACCGTGACATTGTCCGTGAATACCTTCATCGGGTTGGAACCAACATAGTGGCGCCAAAGCTCAAGGCAATGCACCACTGCCTTAATTTCTTTCTCGTGCGTAGGCCACCGTCGCTCCACTTCATTCAGTTTCTTACTTTTGTAAGCCACTGGACGTCCATCCTGCATGAGTACACCCCCAATTTTGAAGTCCGACGCATCTGTTGAATCTCAAATGGACGGTCGAACTCCGGGATTTTCAGGACCGGAGCTTCCGCCATCCGATGCTTCAACTCGGCAAAAGCTTGGCCACAAAAGGTGTCCATATCCATACCTTGGATTTACATAGAAGGTCCGACAGCGGCCCCGCGATCTTTGCGAAATTTCTCACATACTTTCGGTAATAGGAGGCGAGTCCTAGGAAGGATCGCACTCCCGGGACCGAAGTCGGAGGCTCCCAGTCCAAGATCGCCCTCACCTTTCTGTCATCCATTTTGATCCCATCCTGTGTAATCACATGCCCTAGGAACTCTACTTTTGTGACCCCGAATTCGCACTTTGAAGCTTTGGCATACAGCTTCCCTTCCCGCAATTTCTGGAACACCCTTTCGAGGTGCTCCAGGTGCTCTTCCTTTGTTTTCGAGTGCACCAAGATGTCGTCGATGTACACGATCACAAAGTCATCCAACCACTCCTGGAAAAGGCTGTTCATTAGCGTACTAAAGGTCGAGGGTGCGTTGGTGAGCCCAAAAGGCATCACCAAAAACTCATACGAACCATATCTTGTCCTGCATGCGGTCTTCTCCTCATCTCCTTCCACCTCTCGGATTTGATGGTAACCCGAGCGCAAATCAATCCGGCTGAAATACTTTGCTCCTACCAACCGATCGAAGAGGTCATCGATCCTCGGCAAAGGGTACCGGTTTCTGATAGTCACCTTATTCAGAGCCCCGTAATCGACACACATCCGCAGCGTCCCATCTTTCTTGTCTGCGAATAGCACCGGGGCTCCTTAAGGTGACTTACTCAGCCAGATGTACCCCTTTGACATTAGTTCCTTGAGCTGAGCCTTCAACTCGACCAACTCTTTGTGGCTCAATTGGTAGGGCACCTTAGCAGGCGGCTCCGATCCCGGTACCTCACCTCAATCTTGTGGTCAACTCCTCTTCACGGTGGCAAGCCATTGGTAATCCTCCGGCATCACATCCTGGTATTTCTCCAAGATCCCCTTGATCCAATCTGGGCTCGGCTCCCTATTGCCTTCTCCTTCCACTTGTCTTACGTAAAGCAAAAATTAGGGCTCGTGTGGTTCCTCCACGGCCCACTCCTTTGCTGACAGCAAGTTTATTTGCCCTCCCATTGGGTTGGGCGTTTCCGACCCTCGTAAAACTTTGCCACCATTCCCACACAGTAGTGTGACTACTCTCTTGCGGCCATCTATGACCGCTCCGGACTTGCTAAAAAAGGTCATCCCCAAAATGAGATCCACTCCATCGATCTCGCAATGGTGACTTCTCATCTCACGTCCCTCCCAACTCCCTAGCTGAAGAGGAACATCAAATGCAACCTCGTCGCCATTGTGGTTCTTTTTGGCAGAACGCACCTCAATAGAGGCCCCCCACATCACTTGTCGGGAGCCCTAGCTTCTGTGCCGTTGCCGGTGTCATGAAGGAGTGCGGCGCTCCTATGGAGGTTTACTATTTCATGAGCAGAAACCATGAGCCATGAGCCATGAGCCGCATGAGCCGCATGAGCGGTGAGCCGAAGTCTAAGATACGCGGATTTCATGAGCGGACTCCTCCAAATTTGGAAAAGCGGCAGATTAAACAAGTATTAAAATAATAGTTTTTTATTTGACCTTGCCGTTTTTTGGGACGTTCCAGATCATGTAATGCGGCGAAGATATGTCGTCAGTAACATCCGCTCATGGTTTTATAGATCCGCTCATGGAAATAAGTGACCGTGCAACGGGAAATCCAGTATACCACTACCCGCAAGGACGTCGCATACTGGCCTGTATAGAGTATTCCGCGGTTTTACATGCCTTAACATTGGAATGAAGCTGACCCTTTTGCCGCGATTGAACCAATGGAGTCTGCACCAATACAGTCTGCAGTACTCACAATTCTGTCTTCTTCGGGTATTCGGCGGGAAAGGTTTGCAACTGAACTGGGAAATAGGGTGCGCATTAGGGTTCGCACGTGCGAAATTTCGGAGCGGGTGGTGTTGGCGAAGGCCGCCTCTGGGGGTACCTACGACGATACTTGGAAATTCGGCGCCGCATTTCCTTGTCGGAGGTCGAATGAGGAGAGCAAGTTTTCGGAAAGCAAAAAAACATGAACCCCTCCACATACAAAAATACATGCACGTGGAAACAAGTGAACGATATAGTAATATCTTAGTTCGATCAAAACAGGTTACTGGTAGGCAAGACATATGTCGGACCTTGTGTGGCCAGAGTCTGAGGTACTGGCAGCAGTACAGTTCTACTATCCGATGGGCGTACCATTGTATGTGGACCGCAAGCCAAGCTCACTGGTCCCCTGGATCCATATTCAGAAGAGTGTGAACCTCCTGGGGGCTCAACCCTGGTGCATGTATGAAGTGATGAGTTGTGGAATTACAACGGAGTCTCTTTAGGTACACGTAGTACAAATGCTTTGCAAGGGCAGTATGATGCCCCTTGTTCGCCATGATCTGGAAGTCGGTGCAATTGCAGGTGGGTAATTCTGAAATGGTGATGGTGTACACCTCATTGCGAACAGCTGAGCCCGCCGTGGCCATCTGATACACACACCCGAATCTGGTGGGGGCACTTCTGTCGAGCTCTGGATTGTACAGTTCATCCCGAAGTGCATTCCCCATCCTTGTCTCGTTCCTTTTGAGGGAGGTCGCCGCCTCTTCGGTTTCCCCAACGGTGTGTAGGATGCTTAGAGTGTGTGGTCCCATTGTTCTTGCTCTCACAGGGGTCGGTGGTGGAGGCTGTGGAAGCGGAAATGGTTGTCTGGGCACGTCAGTGCGCTGCACCATCCGAAATCCTGCGGCGGTAAGGGCGTCGGCCTCAACCTGACTCAGATCGCAGCTGGTTCACCGGCCACACCGGGGGAGCCTCTGGCATTGTCTGTATGCCGTACTTGGGCTTTCCATACACGCAAGTCATAATGTCGTGCCTGCAGAACCAGAACTGGGTGGTTGTCGCCTCCGCAAAACTTGCATGGACAAATCTTCCTGTAAAAGTAGGAGCAGGACAAGCCCCATCTGGATTCCTCCTTATCATCTCTAACAACGTTGCCGTGTATCCACACGAATTGCGGAACACCTTCCTCGAAACGACGGCTTTGTGCGAGCAATTCTCCACTGTGAGGCAGACACAGTCGTCTCCACAATGGCTTGGCCATACTGCATAACAGCGGGCGGAATGTGGGGCAAGGGAGCGGTGGAATTTGTTGCTTGCACGAAATCCCCGGTTGAAGGCGACGGCGATCTGGAATTTCTTGGGCTTCCACTGCTGGAAGACACATTGTGTGCGGCAACATGACGGGACCTCGAGGTGCTGTCCGAATGTTCCTGTCGGATCTCCAGGAATCCTCTTCGCACCCGGTTCCTCTTCAATCCTCCGCCTGACAGGGCGAGTCCGGACGTCCCCCTCTAGGTGTTCACCTCTGCGGTGCAGAGCGTCCCTTGATCTTCTCTCGCAATGCTGTCGCCCATTTCACTGGATTCTTGGACCTCGAAGCTGTTCGTACCAACAATTCCTCCCTGTCCGCCCAAAGCCCCATTGTTTGCCGCTCAGGAACTTGTAGTACGTGGCTTCTGCATGATTGCTCTGTCGATGTCCTCTGTTGTGGCCGTCACTACGTCCACCAGATGTGCGGCAGAAGACGCTCGCCAGGAGGAGTGGACCGATTCTGCCATATTCGTGTTCGGCATGTCCGTGTCGGAATCCAAGCACCGCTCCTAGAAAGGACACAAACAACGGTGAGGGACCAATCGAAATGTCCGTAACAGAAAGACAAATGAACGAAAATGACAGCAGCCTACCTCCCGCATGTACTGTCCGAACGTCGATACCGAAAATGCCACCCACCCCAACCAGCTGTGCAATGCTCCCAGATTGGTTGTCTCCACTGCAACCTGACGTGTTCCACCAAGCCTCGATGATAGCAAACTTAACCTCAGCCGCGTCATAAATGTGGGTGCATCCTTCCCACGCCGTACAAAGGACACGGTGTTCAGCCCGGAATGAGCTAGCAACAAATTTGGTAGTGTAGTGGGATAGACTCTGCATCCAATGGAATCCACAGGATCTCTCTTCCCCTCCATTGGAACATTGGGGTCCTCACCGTACACACGCCGCACCGCTGCCCAGTTGGCCTGAGCGTTGTGCCATGAATCCCCTGAAATGGGCTCTGGCAATCCCGCCCTTGCCATCTGCTGGTTTATGCCCTCCCACAGATGCATCTCGGACTGTGTGTCCTCCCCTTTCATCTCGCAGATTGCAATCGTCATGAGCCTCTTGGAGTGATAGTCATAACATGCGCACCCATAGTCACCCACTGATGGTTTGTAATTCGCTTGATGTGATCAAACATCACCCAAGCATTCGACAAGTTTCCAGTTGTCATGCGAGTGACCAAGTCGACTCCACTCCCAGGCCCACACGTCGACATTTTGAAAATGTAACACACGATCGGATTCGCTTGCCTTGCCCTGGAAACCTGCTACCTTGGATGTAGTCATATCCAGTCATTCGTTTCACCTCCAGGATTGAGTACATGTCCGACCCCTGCCGAACTCCTGCTTGCAAGATACGATGTGATTCCGCACATTCGGACTACAAACGTGCGAGACGGACCTCCAAGAGGTCACGCATCTCGTCTTCGGTCAAGGGCTCTCTCGGTCGGAACCATCTTCAGACATGATTTTGCCAAGAGCAATCTTGTGGGCTGCCTTCAGCTGAATCTGCTTTGGTCTGGCTCCGGGGCTCAATTTCACCTCCTCTTTTATGATGTCCTGTGCTTCCTGCACAGCCTCACGCATGTTGCCTCTCGCCAAGGGGTGGCAGTGGACCCCACGTGTATGCAAGCTCTAGTCAAGTCCGGGAGCAAATGGATAACGTAATATTGCTTGGCTCTGCACATGGACATGCACGTCGGTGGTTCTTTGCAATGTGCACACTTGAAAGAACCCGCAGGAGCTTGGCTGGAGACAATGAATGGATGATGCGTTGTGCCAGTCCAATCCGTCTCGTTTCTCCGCCCTCCTTTGGAGAGAAAGTGGAAGCAGGTGGGATTGAGGCACCTCAGCTTCCCCGCACAGAGGACATATCGTACACGAACACCATCAGCATTTTCGTGCTACTGGTCTTCGTCACACACCAGGGGTGTCCGTCATGCTTTCGATCCATGTCTGTTAACATCCCCGAGGCTTTCTTTGACGAAAGGAAGAAGAGGTGGAAACTCGAAGATGACATTGCCATCGACTTCGGGAGGCAGAAAGTTACATTCTGACTGGGAATTTGGCATAGTCGAGAGAGCAGCCAGCTCGGAGCGAGAACCATCGAGGTGATGTTGTCGTAGGAGCTGCACAATGGACCGGGTTGGAGTTATGCTCGAGGGCACATGCGTAGCACCTAAAGACGTCCATGCCGGATTGACACGACCGTGTGGAGGACATGGGTACCTCAATGCAATCATCTTCCTCGTCGAAAATGTCGAATACGTCCACACGAGAGCTATGGAGGGTCTTGACGGTCCAGGTCGGGAATGATTATCGTTGCATACCTCTCTGTTGGCAGTGGCGCCTCTCGGTTTCCGGACTCCTTTGTGGATGGTGTGGGCAGCGACTGATTCGGAAAGGGAATGGGCATTCCCACAGCTCGGTACAGGATGGGTCTGACGGTCGGGATCGAGGACGTGCCATTCGATTCCGCAAACCTCCGCGTTACCTAGCACGACAATGGTCTCGTCAACCTGTCCAGGAACATCCTTCCTTTCTTCTTCCAAATAAACTGTGCCCGGTTTGAGCTTGAATTTGGAACCAAAGGTAAGTTTCAGTCACTCTGCAAAGTCCTCCCTCGTTTGGGGATTCCAGGCTCTCCCAAGTTGCGGAGGAGGAAGCAAACTATAGCGTAGGAATTCGGAGCCATCGAACACCGCACGGAGTTGGCAAGTGCGAGGTTCAGTATAGCGACAGACCAGGCTCACAGTGCACCATCTAAGGGGATCTGCGGAGTCCATCGACAATTGGAAGTCGCACATTGAGTGGAAAGTATTGTTTCAAGCTACATGCATGAAGGTGGGAGGTTTTGATTCCATAGCCAGTGAGTAGGACAATGATGGCCGATTCGGCGACGAAATAACATCTCCTGACAGTTTCTACCTGAGGGTGGATCCAGCCAGTATTCTCGGTGCAGACAGGAACGTTCGCGCTGACAAGTGCAGGACTGCTGGTTTAAAACGCGTCAGACAACCAAGTTGTGCTCATCAAGACTGGCCGCAATTGTGTTGTTTCGGAACAATGCAACCCATGAGGTTCAGATTTCCCGTCACGAGTGATTTGTCGATTGCTGGTGGACGGAAATACGGCGCCGCATTTCCGTATTGCATCTTGGTCATGCAACAGAGCGACGGAAATGCGGCACCGAGTTTCCGTCGGGGGAAACCTTTATACTCTCCAGAACGGAAATGCGGTAAACGCATTTCATCCAGCAAGCACGGTATGTGAAGGTGGAAACGGAAATGCGGTACCGCATTTCCGTTCTGATTGAGATTATGAACAACGGGAACAGAAATAGCGGCACCGCATTTCCGTCCGAGTCGCACTTTTCGACATCCCGGAACGGGAATGCGGGTGCCGCATTTCCATTTTGTATCTGATGCATGGAGCTGAGGGATAGATAATGCTGCAGCACATTTCCGTCCTCTTAAAGACATCATACTCTCGAGAACGAAATGCGTATGGTACGCATTTCATTCAACAACACGGTATGTGAAGGTGGAACGCGAAATGCGGTACCGATTTCCGTTCTGATTGAGAATTATGAACAACGGGAACAGAAAGCGGCACCGCATTTCCGTCAAAGTCGCACTTTTCGACATTCCATAAAGGAAATGCGGCCGCCGCCGCATTTCCATTTTGTATCTGATGCCTGGGCCCGAGTAAGATTCCGCAAGCTTCATACAGCGCAAATTCCGAGACGGTTGAGACATTCACACTATCCAGAACGGAAATGCGGCACCGCATTTCCGTTCGACTGAAAATGCGAACTATCTGAACTGAATGCGTGGGCCAACCGTATTTCCATATCGAGTCGAACCTACCATCATTCCAGAACGGAAATGCGGCCACCCGCAATTCCGTTCTGACTGAAAATCGTGACCATCGGAACTGAATTGACGCGCAACGTATTTCCATCCGAGTCGCACCTAACCATCAGGCCAGAGACGGAAATGCGGCACCACATTCCGTCTGACTGAAAATCGTGAACCACGGAAACTGAATTGCGGCAACGTATTTCCATCCGAGTCGCACCTACCATCATGCAGAACGGAAATGCGGCACCGCATTTCCGTTCTGACTGAAAATCGTGAACCATCGGAATGAAATGCGGCAGCGCATTTCCATCCGAGTCGCCACCCCAACATTCCAGACGGAATGTATTAGATTTAAAAGGGAAAATGCCGGCACCGCATTTCCGTTCTGATGAAATATCCAGAACATCGGAATTGAAATGCATTAGGGTACCGCATTTCCGTCGGAGTCCCACCTCCGATTCCAAAACGGAAATGCGGCACCGCATTTGTTTTGTATCGTGAGGCATGGAGCTGTGGAACGAAAAAATGCGGGGGTAGGCCATTCCTGGCCAGCGTCAAGACGTTAATACTCTACAGAACGGAAATGCGGTACCGCATGTACATTCTGACTGAAAACGATGCCCGCACGCGGTACAGAAATGCGGGGCACCGCATTTCCGTTCGAGTCGCACCTTAAGACATTCTCGAACGGAAATGCGGCGCCGCATTTCAGTTTTGTATTCGGCCTGGAGCTGTGCTACGAGAAAGTGTTGCCGCATTTCCATCCATGTGAGACCTTTAACCTTTCCAGAACGGAATGGACACCCGCATTCTGTCCAGCGTGAGACCCTATACTTTCCCGAACGGAAATGTGCAGGCATTTCCATTCATCAACTAACGTATTATGAAGTGGGAACGGAAATGTGAGCGCCGCATTTCCCTTCTGAATTCATACTGATGAGCTGTGGGACGGAAATGCGGCACCGTATTTTTTCAACAAATACGGTATGTGAAGGTGGATGGAACGGAAAATGCGGTTGCCGCATTTTTCTTCAAAACAAGAAGGATGTGTAGCAGAGTGATCGTACTTAACGGAAATGCGGCGCCGCATTCGCATTCTGAGCTCCAACTCATCAGACGCTGGGACGGAAATGCCCTGAAATGTGAACACGTGGAGCAACGGAATTGCTGCCACATGTCGGCACTCTATCTGACTGAAGGGGCATGAGGCGGCGCGGCCTGACCGTGGATAATGATGTTTGATTTTCGGACGGCGGACGTCCCTCAACAATCG